>CAJNDS010002207.1:519741-586191 GCA_905221605.1 Symbiodinium natans | reverse complement strand
TTGCTTAATGTTGCGCAAGCTGCTCTCCTTGCACTTACCAGAAAGACTATGGAGAGTCGAACCAGTGTCGTTTGTACAGAAGACAGTGTCACAAACTGGATAGCTCTCTGTATAAAGCCCGGGGCGAAGCACTTCGTGAGGGCGAAGTATTCGCAGGTGACCTGGCAGACTGAGCCTCTTGCAGGCCTCACCACTGTAGGGCTTTAGAAACCCTACGAGCTACCACAGCCAAGTCAAACTTGAAATATTGATTGTGAGCGTGAGGCGTTGTTTGGGTATTCTGGCATGCGCTTTGAGACGTACTTTGATGATGTTTCCGGTTGGGACGAGCGTGCGTGCAACTGGTCTGAACGGTCACTTATTCTATTGGGATTCCTGAAGGCCAGAACCTTTAATCCTCAAGGCGCAGTCGAGAACAAAAAAAAGGAGCTTTGATTTTAGTCACCATCGCGGTGCAATCGAAATCATGTTGATCCCCCACCGGCTCATTCTGGCTGAGCTCTCCAAACCGTCAAAGGTCCTCATGCAAGGAACCAACCCGAACTCAAGGTTTGGTGCGTAATTCGCGGTATCACGACAACTGAGGGCAGTTCTGCAATCCCGCGGACGTGGTCGATGGCCACCTAACGTGCTCACTACTTATATTTAAAGGCTCGACCGCTGCACGGGGCGCATGCCATCAACGACGAAACCTGGCACCCTAAACCCTGTCGACAGTGTTTCGAAGCGGTGATGTTCGAGCCTTCAGGTCTGAGGCCCTCTGAGGCTAGCACGCAAATGCAGACAAGTCATCCTGCTTTGCAGGCCTCGGCTGAGCGCCCTGGAGGCGGCTCGTGGCGGTGTCTTGGAGGGGCATGGCCGTTCGGTGTATGGGCCGCTCTTCTAAAGCCTCTTTGCTATTGTTTTCTGCAGTTTATATACATTTATACATTTATATATAGACACGCACCAATAACTAAACATCCATCCAACGAACCCTGCCCTCTTCAGACACCTTTTTTGGCGAAAGCAGCAAACTAGCAACTCTTGCGACCAATGAGCAAGCAAACGCATTCCTTTCTGGCCCTGAAGCCCTGTGCCGCTAGGGGCACAGCTGAATTGCCGCACTCGCGTCGTCCTCGATTTCATTATCAGGCCGGACCCACCTTGCAAAGACCACAAGCCAGACAAGCCATTGCAAGCCAACAACGGCTGGGCCAAGCAAGGCACGTCTATGTACCGGCATATCGTGCATGGTCCTTCCCTGCTTGCTGGCTCTCCGACATTCACAAGGGCCCGAGGTCTCTGAACCCGAGGCTCAGGCAATACCTGTGGCATTTCTCCCTGTGTCAGCTCCTCGCGCATGTCAGTGGAAATTTGAAACTCGAAGAAGGGTAGATTGTGGGTTTCGAATGGTTTCAAGCCTCATGGCCACCCATGGCAAAGCTGTTGGTGCCTGAACATACCTCAAACTCCCGTGCCAAGGCATGATTCGATTGCTTTCCAGTTTTCATCAAAGAAGGCAGTACGATTGAATCGAATGCCTCTCAGGTTGCTGGATGCTTGGAGTCCTGGATGTCTTCGAGCGTTGCTGTCAGACTTTCCCACCTCAACATGATACACATGGGGGTTTACGATGTTGGGGGTACCTTATTGGGGTCCTTACTGTAAGGGGATCCTATATTCGGGGTCACGTGTTATCGAAACCCCCATAACATGCTCATCATGATAAAGCTTGCCACTTGCAAACCCTCGGCCCTTGGGCATGCACGACGGGCGCGGTGGCATAGCGTGGCCTGCACATTTTCAGCTTGGCAAGGGTTTCTAGTCCATAAAGAAAACTTCCTGAAACGACATCCCCAACAAGTAAGAAAGTCTAACCACGAAAAATAGGAAGACAAACGTGCCCCACGCGTCCACGAGCACGACCATGAACCTAAAACTGACAACGTCGAAAGCCCTACCCGATCCTGAGTGCCGAAGACCCAAGATCAAAATGCAAACATCTCGGGATTGAATCGACTGCCTGTGAGAGAGGTTGGACTGAGATGTCGGGATGTGCCGGGCATTTGTCATCAACACTCGCTGAAGAACTCCCGGCCTGCCGCACTTTGGGCTGTGATCGGAGTGCCTCCAGTGGCCACAGTTGCTCAAAAGGTGACACTGTATGGATCTTCGATTTGTGGCTTGGAGAGGAATCGGGAAAAACTTTTTCGCACGTGTCCACATGCATAGTCTCGGTCAGCTTAGAAAGGGTTTGCAAGACCTTGGCGCCTTCTTCCAATCGTGCAACCAACGCAACGTGAACCTCCAAACGCCTAGAGGCCTCTTGCCCTTGAAGCGTGCACGCTGTGCTCGAGCCTGGCGCAGCGTCCCGCTGCCGTTGGCGCTGAACTGCTCCGATCCTCAGCCAAGCACCACCATCTGACTTGAAAATCAGAAACATCGGGATCCAAACTTTTCTCGAAAGAGCATTCTTTTTGTAGAGAGAAGCTGTTTGAAGTCTTTGTAGATTTTTTCCCCCTGCCCATCCAGCAGCTCCTGGAGAACGCGGGTGGGGACTAATTGTAGGCCCTCTTAGTTCATAGCCCTGACACCGGAAAATGGGATCCAAAGAATCGCACAAAGGGTTCTTGTGGCACCACACCATCAAGCAAACATAAGCAAACGTGATATGACGTAAACCTTTCTGGCTTCCTATCCCGTGACAAACAGAGCCTTCGGAACTTGCGACTTTGTAGCCGGAAGCCTGACCCTCAAGCCCTGTGTCGCTGGGGGTGAAGCTGAAGTTGCGCACTCGCGTCAAGCTCGATTTCAGTATCAGGCCGGACCCACCTTGCACGCCAACTGGTCACGATTTGGGCCCGGGCCAAGGCCCATTTGTGCAAAGGCATGCTGCAGCATGTTTGCAGGGGAGGCATGAGCCACCCACCCACACACACACATTGGCAAGGCAAGACCTTATCCGGCGCGCACTTGGTCATGAAGTTTACCAAGGAAGAAGAGGCGAGATAAGAAGAGTAAGCACCCAACTGTCCAGCCTTTCGACTGCCTAGTCATCGGCAATCCCTGTGAAACATCTTTGCTCTGAAGTGGTTAACTGGGGCCTTAACTTTCGAACAGTGCTTCCGTTTGCTGAAACAGGTCCTGACTTTCCAAACTGGCAGTGGGATTCAACATCCTGAGCCCTGATCCCCCTTCCACCTTGCATTGACAGTTGCAACAGTGTTGCAACCCTACTTGCGGTTGTACACACACACACACAGAAGCCACATCTTCTTTCAACCTGTGCTTATTTTGGTTGTGAATTTGGAGTGCAGAGAGTCGAATGTTGCCCCCGGTTGAATCATGCGTAGAACAGGTGCCAGAAATCCAATCGGGTAACAAACTCTCAAGGGACGGATGTGGCTTGCGGAACTGTGGGAAAGAAGATGGTTTCATCGTTGAGTTTTGTCATTCACCTCCCCGTTGCATTGAAACACTTTAAATACGAACTGAACAAGCTCTACACAGGGAATCGGCAAACCCCCCTAAGTGCCCAATGCTGCCGTGCATCGCCCCAATCTGCTTGCTCTCCGACATTCACAAGGAACGAAAAAGCCACTGAGACTAAAGCCCGAGGTCTCTGAAACCGAGGGCCAGGCAATACCTGCGGCGTTTCTCCCTGTGTCAGCTCCTTGCACACAGCTCAGATTTGAAAGTCGAAGAACGGTCGCCCACGGCCAGATCATGCCTCAAAACCTAAACGTGTTTTCGTTCCTGCTCTCTTCCGGAGAGCCCTCCCTCCTGGTAGCGCGTCCGCTGAGAAGGCATCTCGGTGCTGGACGGGCGTGTGAACTCTCTCTCAGCTCTATCAGCTGAGTTGCACACCTGGTATGCAAGGCTAGAACGTGAAAGAGCTCGAGATGTCCACACGCACGGGCCCCGGCTGCTGAACCCCAACGACTTCGCGGCTGATGCTCATGCTTAACTCCAATGGCCTGGCAGTTGATGCCCTGCTGCGAGGACGGCCCACTCATGATACTCGCCCGCAACCCCAATGGCCTGGCATGATGCCCTCCCGGACGGCCGCTGAACCCCAACGACCCCGCGGCTAGTGCTCATGATGCTCGCCCGGCCGATGGCTTGAGCATCAGCCGCGAAGTCGTTGGGGTTCAACAGCCGTCCAGGCGAGAATCATGGGCATCAACTGATGCCCTTGGTGCTCGCCCAGACGGCTGCTGAACCCCGGTGGACTGGCAGTTGAGGGAAGGGGAGGGAAGGGGAGGGGGAGGGGAAGGGGAGGGGAAGGGGAAGTGAGAAGGGGGAGGGAAGAGGCGGATTGAAGGGTAGGGAGGGGGAGGGAAGGGGAAGGGGAAGGGGAAGGGGAGGGGAAGGGGAAGTGCGGGGAAGTGGAGGGAAGAGGGGAGGGGGAAGGAAAGAGTTTGGTGCAAGCAAGGTTTGTAGGAAAGTGGGTAGGCGAAACTCCGAACTGTAGGAAAATGTAGGAAAGGGTACAGCTTCACACCAACTAACCTTGTGGAGCACGCCCTTCGGGGCGGTCAATTTGGGGAAGACAGCGTGTTTCACAGTGTCGCCATCAGCAGGGAGTCGAAGGACAGGGGGGTGTACTGCATGGGAAAACAAGTACGAGCAGCAGGGGCATCAACTGCCAGGCCAGTGAGGTTTAGCAGCTGGCCGGACGAAGCAGCCGTCCGGGCGAGCATCATGGGCATCAACTGCCAGGCCATTGGAGCCGACCGGGTGAGCATTGTGAGCATCAAGCGTGAAGTCGTTGTGGTTCAGCAGCCGGGCGAACATCATGGGCATCAGCCACGAAGTTGTTAGGGCCGCCCGGCGGCGTGCGTGCACCGAGTCTGTCGGTAAAACCTCCCGCGTCCTCCTGTGCTTGCTAGGAGCCATCCACTAGCCATCCTTACCCCGCGAATCCTGCCCTTTCTTTCCTTGTCTCTTCTTCTTCGGGGCCCCCGGACATCTCTCTCTCCCCTCTCCTGCACGCATAGCCCCCCCCGAAGGGAAGGCCGCCCCGAGAGGCGCGCGACGTCCAAGGGTCCGTCTGAACGGAAGGCCCACGGTATTCGTGGCCCACCAAACGTGTCACAGGAATGTGGTGCCCCTCATGTTACCCGGTGTGTGAACCTGAAGAAACCTGAATCCTTCAAACCCCAATCCCCCCGCAATTCCCCAACTTGTTGAGGTTTCCCACTCTGTACTTCCTGTGCAGTCTATGCCTTCTGTACGCGGCAGAGTTGTTCCTTGACTACCCTGCTCGTCTACTCCGCCTGGCTCGGGGTTGTGGCTTTCCTCGTTGCAAACCAGTAGTAAAGGGGGAAGTTTTGACGGCATCCTACAAACACACCACACTTGAGGTCCCCCACTCTATGTCCCCTTTCTGGCCGGCGTTGTTGGTTCTATTCTAATCACTGCTTGCCCCTTCATGTGTTCTTCGGCGTCTAGAGTCGTGATCGGGTAGTTGGGAGCCGCGGCGTTGTAGTCCCCCATGTGTTATCGTTCGCCCTTCCTCCGACGTGTCGCTTCTCGGTGAGGTGAACTCCTGTGCAGTCCGGCATCACAGATCACCTCTTGGACCAGGAGGACACGCAGATCCCTTAGGGATGGTGCCCCCGTGAGTGTTTCACAGAGGTCAAGTATATGTGGCACTTGCAGTCCCCCCACATTCCATGATGCGAGCACATGTTGGCCCCCATCTGCTCGGTGTCTGCTTCGGTGAAACTTTGGAGCCCCCAGTCATAGGCCTTGGCGGATCCTCTCCCAGGTGCTCTGCACCGTTGTGGGTTCTTCGCGAAGAAGTCGCGCTACTTCTTGGAGATGGATCCATCCGGCCCCCGCGGTCGTGGTGTTGGGAGGCGCAGAGGCGGTGGCCGAGGCAATTTTGACCCCATTGAGCCACACTGTGCCTGTTGCGAACTCTGCTTCTACTCGCCGGGGATCTCCTCCGTGTTCCAGCGCAAGTCGTTTGGCTTTGCCAGCAAGTTTGGCTTTGGCTCGGCGTTGTGGACTTTGACTTAAGGCTAGCCAAAGCTTCTGGTGCCCCCCGTCTGCTTTCGCCCCCAGGATGAGATTGGCGTTGCGGACCTTCTGGAGGGCATTCTGAATGCGTTGGCGGTGTTGTTCTTCACTTTCGTCGTCTTTGGGGCGTATCGGGATGATGGCATACCCCCTCCGAATTCCTGGGACAAAGGCCGCCCCCATATCGATGTCGAGCCTCAATTGACTCGCTGTGTTCTGCGCGTTGTGAAGGGTCTCCGAGGCCGGTGTGTCTTCGGGCCATCCCCCCATAATAAGCGCAGGCTGGCGGCGTTCTTCTTCCCCCGAGGATGCTCCTGATGCTCCTCCCCCCAAGGCCCCTCCATTCAGCTGTCCGAACTTCCCCTCCAGGAGGGCCAGTCTCTCCTTGAGTCGTTCCTGTTCTTGAGTGATCTCGTCCGTGGCGGTCTGCTGCTGTTGTTGGGCCTGGTCAATGCGGTGGATGGTTTGAGACTGTGCCGCATGTAGAGCTTGAAGTTCTTGGAGGATGCGGGCGGTGTCCCCCATTTGTCCTCGTACCTCAGAGCGGACTTCCCCCAGGATTTCCATCTTGAGCTCCCGCCTCTCGGACCTCAACTCTTCTTTGATGGCTGCTCTGATAGCATCCAAGGACAGATCCTCCCTGTCCATCTTTCTTTTCGCCCCCGGGGAACCGTCTGGGTTCACAGCTTGTCCTGCCCCTCCTGCCCCCATCGTCTGGAGTAGTGTGGTCATGGCGTTCTCGGTGTCCCTGCCAAGTCACGTCCGTTACCGCGAACTTCCCCCTGGCGAGGTAGACGCCGCTCAGAATCTGGTCGCCCCCCTCCAGGTCGCAAAGGCCGCCGATCACGGTGTTATAGTGGTACTCAGTGTCCCCCGCACGCCTCAGGTAATGCAGGAGCACGGCCAGCAGCGGTTGCCGTTGAGCTTCGTTCCCCCCGGCAATGGTGGTCAGAACCCCCGGCGGGAAGACGCGTAGTTGGCCCCCCTGGTAGTAGAGCGGGCGATGCTATGCAGGCACGGGGGCAGCTGTCTGACAGCGGAGGCCTCCCTCTCTCTCCCCCCCCCCTTCTCTCTCTCTCAATCAACTACAGAGTTTTTGATTGTTTGCCCACAGGACGGCGGGCTGGGGCTCGAGCCGCTCGTGGCTTCGCTCTCTGTCTGTCTTTCTTTCTACGCATGTGACCCCTCCCCATTGCGAGGGCCGCGAAGGCCAGTGTTACCGGGTCCGTTTGGAACAAGCTGCGGGCCCTATTGAACTCACCGGAAGACCCACCCTACCCTAAACCCCTCTCTCGCTCCCTCTCTATGTGTTGTGCCAGGCAAGGGCCTAATCAGATCCAGTTTCGCTCAAGGAAGGCATGGGATGCCTTTGCTAGATGGCTGAGGTCCTGGATGTCTTCTCGCGTCGCGGTCAGACTTTCCCACCTGGGCATGATGTCACCATCCGCATGGCTTACACCCACAGTACATTGAGAATCAGAACGGTCATTTGATACTGGGGTTGAAGCAGTCAGAACAACAATAGACAGGATGCTTTGGCTACCTGGACAAAGCGCCATCCTCTGGATTCAAGCGCTGAATTCTTGCTCTCGCTATAGGGCATTATGGTTGACTGTGCTTGCCCAACCATGCTGGTTTTCCAAGGAACTGCGGACATGCAGCTCAACCACCACTGAATCTATCGCCATTGTCTTCTCCTACTTCCCTGTAGCTACAAGTTGTCTCAATACTTTGTCTCTTTCTGTTGCAGAAGTCACCGTATCTCTGCTGCCTCTGCTTCCCGTCGCATGCTCGGCATGAAAGTGCCGTGTTCTCTGCCTTGTGCCCATGCCCACCGTGCCCGACCGAGGACCCTCAATCCTTCAGGGCTGCACGAGGGACGCGGTTGCTTGGCATGGCCTGACGGCACATGTCATTATCATGTGGCGTTGCTATGCGTTGCTGCATTTCGCGGGGGTCGAGTAGTCTGGGGTTGAGATCAGTTTTGGGGGTGCGCCACAAGCCTTATTCTGTATACACATGTATGTGCAGCTGCTCAGAGCTATTATTGGACCTGATGCCCCTTTGCAGAACCACTAGCAAGACCAAAGCCTACATCCTGAGCTCCGACCTGAACCTTGTCAAGCTTGCCCCCGGAAGGCAATTCCTGCGCCCTGCTTTCGACCTATCACGTTTCCCAAGTTGCGCGTCATCAAGCACTTTCAGTACTTTAGAAAGGGTCGCACTGCGTAAAGTGTTGGGGGTTCCGCTGCTTCGAGACCTGTCGGAGTATAGGTGCTTAGTGTGACACGACCAGCAATCATACACGAGCTTGTACATTGTACATCTCCTCGAGCCCTCTGACTATCAGCGACCAGGTCACAAACTTCGACCGTGCTAGCCCACATTTCCGAGTACGTTTCAGTGGTCACGGGTGCTTTCATAAAAAGCATGATGTTAATTAGTATAGTAGAGATTATTCACGAGATCGACTAAGCCTCTGCTTCGTACGCCTATCATCCGCACAGCTGACACACCCTGAACCGCACCCCAAGCGTGCGCGTGCTGCCGAACCTGGCGCAGTGCCTTGCCGCGGTCGCTGGCCATGTACCACTCCGATCCTCAGAGGCGCCATCCAAGCTGCCTTCACTTTAGTCATGCAGTTCGTCTTCCAATCAGGATGCACAGCCCTTCCACCCCAGCACCCTGACAATCCCTGACACATGCACTCCTGAGAGATACAACAAGCGATTTGAGAGCATAGCGCTCGGGTAGACGGTCAGCCCGTCAGCAGCTTATCTTCTCTCTCCCTTCGTCGCTCATCTTCTGCTTGATTTTTACCAGTGCTCTTCCTTGTGAATCGCATCCGCTTGTAGCTGCGTCAAGGTGCCTGAACAGGAAGTCTCGTCCGTCCTCTTTCTTGTTTGAGGCTGTCGATGAAAAGGTTTAGAAACTTGAGGTGCAGGCTCCAGGTACCTTGCGGTTACTACTATGGCACTCCTGAGTCCAGAACGCGTCGCTCGAAGCTTCCCGGGCGTGGAAAGTTGGAAGCTCCCTGGATCGGGATAAGCATGGCACTTGCGCTGAACATGCTGCATGTTCATCTGGTGGCTCTGGTGGATCGTCAGATCAGAAGAATTGTGTTGGCCAAACTTGGAGTTCCAACTCTGTCACTTTGTGCTACGTCCTTCAGAATCTTGTCCGCCTAAACCCTTGAAGGGGCCAGTTTCCGGAGCTACTGCCCATAAGGGTCAATCCATGGCACTTGTGCAGAAGGTCATCTTGCGGAGTGTGTGATTCGGGACTGGGGCCGAAATTCATGCAGCAAGCCGGTGGATTCCGCCACGGCAAACCGGGGCGGCCTCTCGAGCTCTGGCGACGTAAAGGCATGTGGCCTGCAGGTGTTGCATGTGTTGCTTCAAGATGAGTGGCCCCATAAAATTCAGGAGAATGCGCCGCTCTGTACCCATCGGAAGCCCATGCGCAGGAATTAATTGCATCGGTCGTAGGGCCAAGGACATACTACTTGAAAATCGAAGATGCCAAGCAGTTCAAACACTGAAAATGCTTGGGTGCTGCTGTGACTAGCCTCCGTGAAGAAGTTCTAATCTGCAACCTAGGGCAGGATAAAAATTGCCGTGTGTATGACCTTGGGCACCCGGATGGGCACCCGGAAGTTCGTGATTTGCAAAATCTTCGGCACCAAGTGATCTGAGCACAGATTGCGCAGTAAAGTCCCTGAAAATTCCTGAAAATCTTTTAAACGACACAGTCGCCGCCACAGCCCACGCAACACACGGCCGACGAGGAACCCTTTACGAAGCCATGGAGGTCCTCGCCTCGCCCGCGTGTCCTGGACAGCGTCTGCAGCGTCTCCAGACGACGAGCCATCCGAGGGTGCACGGGCTCGCCTTCTCAACTTATGGGAGCTGTGGGGGGCTCTTTGGGGGAATTGAAATCTGAGTTGTCTGCTGATGCAATGACACACAATGATGCCCATTTCTGTATACCTTTTCTGCACCACTGGCCAGACACATGAAACAAGGCTTCTTTGCATCAGGCGACGCCTAAACCCTTAACTCTGTTCCCGGTTGTTGACCCAGTTGCTCATTACTGCCTGAATGCTAAACACAAAGCATCCCTGTGTCCGAATCCTGTCTGCCTCCCCCTCTCACCTCAGCATTCCAACGGGACCCCGGAAACCGGGCTGAGTGGCTCGACAACAGTCTGAGAGTCTGAGAGGTCGCCAAGTTTGGTAGCCAAGCACTGTCGCACATGAAAGGCAAGGATGCGGAATTGATACCGGACTTTTTGGTACCTGGCTTGGATTTTGTTCTCGTCTTCAGCTTGCAGCATTTGGAGGCCCAACTTGTTACAAAGTACATGCAGCGTACGCTCAAGATCTTGATTCTCAGGGTTCAGAATTCCGCGTGGAAAAGGGCCGTATGCTCTGCCCACCTACACTCTTCCTGGAAAGTCCCCTTCGCCACTTGGATCCTCTAGCCAACAGCACATCAAGAAGCCCTGTGCACTTCTTCTTGGCTCTCGACTAGCCTCAATGCTACCCCTCAAAGCAAACCAAACTTCAAGCAGGAGTTTAGCCTAAATACTCCAGGGATCCGGCACGAAAGGCTTCGGGGGTGCAGTGCCAGCTTGGAGCTGCCTGGTGCTTGTTTCTGATGATTCGCACTGGAAAGCCGTCAGTTCAAGGGTTACGATTGCGGATGGTTGTGCGGTTGGGATGTCGGCTCAGGGGCGTAGGGTGTTCGAGCATCGCAACTCTCAAGATCTAGAAAGGGTTGTCTACCAGCACGAGTCTCACGCTAGTACGAGTAACTATATGCAGCCCAAGGTGGATGACTTGACGTTATGCTGTGGCTGGTGTTCCCAGCAAATCGCACTTCTACCAACGATGATGCCCTAAGTTTCCTGCCGACACGATTCAGGGGTTTGCTTGTTCCCAAGCTGAGGTCTTGTTTTGACTGTCGTTTCGCTTCCGTGGCCCCTATACACAAAGAGCAAAGTCTGCATGCAGTAAGATCAGACCCGACCCAACTATTCCTTGCTCGCCATCGTAACTCCTCAAACATGTGGCAAGGGTGGAGTCTCAGAGGAAGCTGTCGAGGGCCCCACCGCTTCGGCGAGGGCACGGTGCCCTCGACTCTCGCGGAGGCGCCGTTGTCTTGCGAGGACTGTGCCATCGGCATTCGGCCCGTTGGCTTGTTGCGGCTTGGAGCCATGCCAAGTGTGGAGGACATTGACCTTAGGGTGCTTGTTGTAGCATCGAGCACGCTTGCACAAACGAGAGAGGTCCATAACCAGAAAGCTGACTCTCAACGATCTGCTCCAAGCGGCGCGTTGGCAGGGTCCGGCTTCGCGTTGGCTGCTGCGCCCGGGCTTCGTGGACCCCGGACCTTCGAGGTCTCGGGTGGGGCCACGTAGAGTGGGCTTCGTGCCCGGGCGGCTTTGGCCATGACGTCAGGTGAGGGGATCGGCCTCAGCTGCACTCGTCTTGGGAGAACTCGAGTACGAGCAGATTTCATGTTGCACTGCGTGCATCTGCGTGCTGTGGGCTGCAGCAGGGCCCAGGGGCCTCAATGGTTTCATGGTTGGCTTCGAGCGTTTAGGCGGCTCTAGTCAAGTTCTACTTTATCATGCGCCCAGTATTTCATTAGCAAGCGCGCTTGCGACGCAAAGTGTCTGTCCCCATGCCACGCTTCTTTCCCTTTCCCATGCTTCCGGGACGGTATTCAGGGTCTCTTTGGAGGCCTTCCCGCCCCTCCTGCACCATGGGTTCAGGGTTAATTGTGTCGTGGCGCTGCGTGCACACAATGTATACACTTCTGATGCTGGGTAATGAGGCCGCTGCCCAGCACCCCCAGCATCGCCTGGAGACCTTTGCAGCATTTTGGGCAGGATGCATATGCGGACTAACAGGTGCCTACCGACTGACTGATTCCAGCGACGTGCGCATCCACACCGTTCCCACCCCTACCGGAAGCCTATGACATTGGCGCCAGTAGCCACAATGCAAAGAGATGCTGGCAAAGAAACCCCAAAGCCGGTAATGAAAAAGGTCTCAGAACATGCAAAAGCCCCGCGGCTACGATACCCCTATTGGACCTTTTTAGCAACGCTCACGGCACCAGTGTGCCCTAAACATGCAACTAGGGAGTAGGATTTCGGATCAGGGGAGGAGGTTTGAGGAGTTCAACCTGAGGGGGGGCGGCACTGTGCTTTCCACCATCTTCGCACTGTCTTGTCCGATCACAATGCGAGCAGTGTCCTTCAAATGCTGGACCTTTGCTCGCAAGGCAGTTCTGATTCCTGCGGCCACTGCCCACTGACTTTAACATGAGGTTGAGGAACGGCATGGCTAAAGAAGTGCCTTGACGAATCACCTCCCCAGCCCGACGCGAGGCAGATCACGGCTTCAACATGAGCCCTCGGTCCTGAGCCCTCGGCCTCGGGCTACGGAGTTTCTCAATGCCTTCGTAAGTGCCTTCAAAAGCCTGGAAGCAACCGCGCACTGACATCCGAGTCCCAGGAGTGGAACACGAAGGTCACCTCCTAGCAGTTTCCTGAGTATTGCTAAAGCGAGGCCCGGGCCCTTTCGAAATCGCTGCGCCGTGCTTGCCGGACCTGAAGGCAAACACGCCAGGATAACTGCTAGGTTTATGAGTCGTTACTGGCACAGGCGAGGAGAGGAGAACTTCAATTTCCGCTGCCCAGCCCTGCCCCTTTCCAAATCTTCAGAGTTGCTGTCTGAACAAGTTCAGTCTTTTCATTTTCGTTGGAGATACGTGAGCCCTCGAACAAACATCGCGATAGAATCATGCCTGAACCCCTCCAAATCTGGAGCACACAGCTCTGCCAGTCGCGCGCCCTACACTCATGAACCCCCTTGTCATTGTCATGGAATACTGCAGCGCTTCTATTGACGGGCTGCTCTATCCGGCGCGATGCGACCGGACAGCTTCGCAGCCCCACCCTAGCCTGCTGCACGAAGGCAAGACATTCCTGCCTCTACGGCACATACTCCCGTCCCCGACCCGTAACAAAAAACGCGCGAATGCCAAACTTCGCGCATAATCACATGCACATACCAGATATGTCGCATACCACATCTGGCTGCACCATTGACGAACCACAGAAACGGGACCAGTTTGGGCAGCTACTGCAGGACCGCCGACTCTCATAGCACAGCTAGACTGTGGTCGGAGATACAAGTGTGCTTGCATAGCAAAAGCAGAAACAGCAACTCAATCCCAATGTGTGGCGGTCATAGCATTTAGTGACAGCGTAGGGGTAGCTTGCTGCGAATGCTTCTTCTGGCTGCATTGCTACTGCATGCCGCGTCACTGGTCCCCACTGAGCATCTGGGACTCGAACTTGGCGGCACCGCCATTCTCGCGCATGGACCTGTACACGAGGAGTCTAGGCATCCGGTTGCTTTTGTCATGCTGATCTTGGGCTCCCGCGCTGAGGCTGCCTCACGCCTTGGCGTCAGCGTTCTGCCGTCACGTCGGGATTCCGACTTGCTGGACGACCTCAAGTGCTGTCAGGCACCAGATGACTCGTTGAACTCCGACTCTCTGCATGGGGCTGATTCAGGTTGTCGAGATGTACCTTTTGCATCCTTCTTGCATCTCATCTGAGACTCTGGGAATCGAGACCTGTCGCCGCGGGAGCTGTCGCGTGGGGACCTGTCGAGCAAGTTGTCCACAATGATCGTCTCCTTTTCTTGCTGTGTCATTGTCCCGCCTCACTTCGGTCTTGCTTGAGGGCCTCAGCAAATGAAGCGCGGCATTCAAAAATCGAACATTAAACTAGCCACCCGTGGTCAATTCTGGCTTGGCTACATGGTGGCGTGGCCAGCTGCCACCCTCATGCGTCTGGGGTGCAAACCTGTCGCTGCCGGGGTGTTCGAGTGTGGACCTGGCGACGCAACAACTGGCACTGGCAACATGTCAAAGATCACATCAGTGTGCATACAGAACTACATTTCCTTGTATGTTTCCGGCACATCGGGTCATCGGGCCAAGTCCTTTGCGGTCTCAGGCCCCCACGCCGTGGCAGCCTCACGCCTGGGCGTCAGCTGTCCGCCGTCCCGCAGGCCCTGCGACTGGCTGGGGGACCTGCAGAAAACCACGGACAAGCACATGTCGGTGTGAAGGCCCTGAGTCCAAATTCCGACATCCTAAACCCTAAAGGCACTGGATCCTAAATCCTAAGCCCTAAAGACCCTGAACCTTTTGCAGCAGGCCTGCCACTTCGCACCCTTTTGCAGAAGTGCCCTAAATCCTAGTGGCCCTGAACCCTAGATCCTATAAACCCTCAAGGCCCTGAACCCTAAATCCTAAACTGAGAAAGGCCGGTTTAGGGCACGGTCTGACGCAAGTACCGTGGAGGGCCTTGAATCCTAGATCGGGTTGCCATGGGATGTATCCTCCCTTCCAAAACACAAACGCCCCGCTTGCATATAAAAATAAGGAAGTATTAAGCATGTAGCATATGCATGTATATATGTATACATGTGTGTGTCTATGCGCCTATGCCTTCTGTTAAGATTTGCTTCCAACGCAAGAGTAGACCTCTCCAACTCGAGCCTCGCAGTACCGAGAGTTTTTTGCGTGGACCTCAGCACCCGACCGAGCGTCACAGGATCTATACTATTAAACGTGGGCAACGTGAACCATTGTATTCGGTGCATTGCCTCTCGCTTAGGATACCCTAGCGCCGAGAGCCCGGCGCAATTCCAGCACCCTCACGGGAAGCTGTTCGGCTACTTTCCCCGCCGGTTTCTGACTTTTCAAGTGACCTCGGGGATGCGAGGGGAACGTAGGCACACAGGCCCAAAGCAAATTTGGCTTCCGCCACGTGAAGTCAGCCCGAAGGTCCATAAGCCCATTCCTTTTCACCCTCTAAACACATCTAAACACTAGACCGATCCCCACTGTAAGCGTTGCGTCGACATGAAACTAACATGAAGCTTCGAAAGTTCCTGAGACATGGGCCCCGAGCCGCCTGGTCGCATGCGTGTGGACCTTCCCCGGCACCAGTGTTTTTCAGCCATTGCAGAGTGCAAGCTTGCAGGCAAGAAGTGTATGTTTGCACATCAAATGGGGGTCTTGTGTTAAGGTATCCCAGCACTAAGAGCCGGCCTCAAAGGCGTCATTAAGCTTGTGAACCACACAGTGCGCTTATCGTACGCAGGTATACTCGTGCCACCTGCACCGCACATGCCACATGACGTGTATGAGATGATAGGCTTACAGCTTAACGCATTTGCAAAGGCCGCTTCCAAACACTTGCATGCCGGCCGGAAATGAATGGAGCGTATCCTGCTCCTTTAGGCACAAGCAGCCCAAACGGCTTTGTCAACCAGCTCGAGACATCAATTCCTGCCAATGTGATTCTAACTCCCTTGAAACTGGGCCATTATAAGCACCAAGGTCCAGTCCCAACGTGACCCGAGCGCCCAGCGCGACTGCAACCTCCTCCTCTGGACTTCGAGCTCGAACATCTGGCGCCGACTTGCTTGATGGCCTTCAGAAGGAAGTCGCAGAAGAAAACAACGCCACGTGCCTACTGAGGCCCGAAGCGGGGCCCGAAGCGGTGAGACGGACGAGGACACGAGGACAACAATGAATATGCAGAAGACAAGGGCGACGACAGGAGTTACCAAAGAGGACCTTCATCACCAGCTCACTTAGTCTAGCGCAATTTGTGAGGCGACTAGTGACAAGGATGTCTGAAGCCACGTCGTGAGGTTAAAACTCGATGTCTGGAGCGAATTCGGTAATTACCTGCAGCTGAGGCATCGCGGTTAGCGGCCGTTTGAAGAGACTGCCACGCCACTTCAGTCGTGTTTGGCTTCCCCATGCTGCTCACGAGTCGCCGAAGTAGCAATCCCGCACTTGGCAGCATCCACGGTGGCAGGTTCATCGAGGTTCTAGCAATAGGCATGACACCTGGCAACAAAGCTGAAACGAGGTAGCCAGCGCTGTTCCTGTCTCCTTTTTTCTCACAAAGACCCCGAAGGACCGTGTTCGTCAGAAGTGTGAGCAAAGTGTTTCGTCGTGTGGCATTGGCAAATCACCATCGAAGCGATTCGAAGCGAATAATTTGATGTAGGTGAACTGAGCTCCGGTGTGATTAGCATTATGGCAAACGAAAATATCATCACGGTAGTTGAACCAGGGTATACCAGGGTCATGGTATTTGGGATGGATTGGGGGGGGGGGGGGGGGAGGAGCACGTCCCATTCATAATGCAAACATGCTCAAAACACGGGAAACTGTAGTTTTTGGCAGGTTTCTGCCGTTTTGTACATTTTTCTGAATGCGATCATGCAAGAACACTTGCATTTACGGCTTCGTGTTTTTGGCAAACCAAGCTCGAAGCCCTTCATCCGATAATCCTGAACATGCCTCGCCAACACCTGTGGTAGACTTCTTTGATTTGTAAGCACGCGGGAGCTGAATAGCCCGGCAAACTTGACTGAACTCAGGAGGCGCCTACTAACTTTTTTTTCTGCATGTTAATGTCCGGCGCTGAGTTTTCTGAATTTTCGCATCAATCCGTGGGCAGCACTGAAGTTGGGCTGCAATGTTTTGTTTTTGCGCTCTACGCCTGCCTCTCTCTCGCTCTTGTTCGGTCTTGCGAGAATCGACCAAGACATTGTGCCGACCACCGGGATTGTGGACCAGAAGTACCGCTTCTACCTACCTCGTTCTACAAATACTCTTGCTTCTGATGGTGCTCTTGCTACACCTTGCGCTGTTTGTACCAAAACATGCTAGGGCTGCTGCGAGCCGCGCTGAAGGCCAACAGACCTGCTGGGATTCAGTGCTGAAAACGGCTCCGAACTCATTCTGTGGATTGAAGGGCCTTTTGGCTCTGCATTATCATCCAAGCAGAGTGCTTAACAGGGTATTACATGCACAATGCGCAGATACGCGCAGCTAGCTAAGGCCTCCGTTCACGCCAGATCGGATGTGATTCAATGGCTGCAACTTTGACACCCTTAACCTGAGATGTGAGACACCGCCTGTGCGTCGCATGGGGTTCTGGAGGCTACACAGAGTGCTTTGCAATCATCCCGTGACCGGCGCACCCGTGCGTGCTTGTGCACTCTGTCTCTCTGTGTGTGTGTGTGTGTTCAGTGCCGTGCCTTACGTATTCAGTATTCACTAGCTTCGGTTCGAGTCCCTCCCAGGAAAAAGCCAGTGCCCCGGCTGAAAACAACAACTTCGATCCATCCGAGGGCCGCGAGTCACCTCGCAGGAATCTCCCCTCAGGATCTGGCCCGGCACCGCCCGGCGGTGAGCGCAAGGACCTTGAAGAAAGGACTTCAATGGCTCTGCAAGGTGTAAGGCTTTCAACCAGTTCCCTAGAGAGGGGCCTGGACGAGCATGCAAAGAACCGAGGGGCCCTACAGCGGGTGGCAAGAACTTGAGACAGCCCCTAAAACCTCCAAGTACCACGAGAAAACGGCGACAGTGTACAACAAGCCAATGCGGGAGAGATTCAACAGGGGGGGACCTCAGGGGACCGCAAATCGAGATTTTCGGAGTTTCGAATGGTTTGGACCTTGATGCCTGCCCCTTGGAGGCATCTTGAAGATTTGGTTGAGCGCCCGGGGGCTGGCAAACACGTACCCTGTACAGATAGTCTCATGCTACTTCGTGTAAGGATCTCCCCCTTCTT
Organism: Symbiodinium natans; assembly: GCA_905221605.1. Taxonomy (NCBI): domain Eukaryota; class Dinophyceae; order Suessiales; family Symbiodiniaceae; genus Symbiodinium; species Symbiodinium natans. The sequence goes on along the minus strand of CAJNDS010002207.1, from coordinate 568,491 downwards.
GGCGCAAACTCTAATGCGGCAGCGTGCACGGAACTTCAAGCAGACCAGTGGCATTTGAGCACGACACAAGTTCAAATGCTACGGCGCAAGTCTGAAACGGTCTCCCCATTGACGATGATCTGAACTCAGCTGATTAAATTCGGAAGCCTCGTCTTTGAAGCCTCGCCTGGGTTTCCCGACACAGCTCCAGCCTCTTGCCGAGGAGATGATGTCACGTTCTTCTCCGAGGGCCTAGAAGACGCTGGAACACTGCTGGGCTGGGGCGCTTCGAATCTGGCCCAGACATAAATCCCAAAGATAGTCAATGATCGGAGTTTATCGAAATTGCAAGTCCTGCAGAACCGGCAAACTGGAGAGTGGATGTAACAGGAAGATGTAGGGCAGCATCTCCAACAAAGTGATGCAAACATGCTCCATCACGCTGAAGTAGCTAAGTAGCTATCACTATCACGAACTACCCGTGCAAGAACGGCTTTGCCCTCTCTCCTTGTCTATCTCTCTGTCTGTCTCATGCGCCTGATGATTTCGGGAGGAGTTGGGGCTTTCCTACTTCTTGGATCTTTGCAAGAAGTGACCTGTTCTCCCGGTCCCGCGCCTTGGATGTTTCGATGTTTCGTAGCTATTTATATTGCTTGCGCCCTTGTTTTTCCCCCCCCCCCCCCCACCCGCCCCGAACCCAAACAAGGCACGTTTACGAACTGTCGGAAATTCTCCGAGGTTCGTGCGAGGCGCGCGGGATGCTGGGTGATCTGGGAGCAGGATTGCACAGCACGACCCGGAGCTTCAAAATGGAAGAAGGTTGTCGATGTGTTCAAGTCTTGGGTTCATAAGTTGATTGGGTGACTACAGATGGCAAACAACGCCATGTTGGATCTGTTCGTCGGGAGGCTGGCTGATGGTTTGGCAAAGCAGCCTTTTTCGAGATTGAACTTGAAAGATGCTAAGGCCCTTATATGTCCTCAAGACGCCATAATCGGCTAAGTACCCCCCCTCCTTTGTTCCGAACACCTTTGCTCACTTCAACTTGCCGGGTCCTGGCCTTGCTCCTCGGGGCATTTGCGCCGGCCTCGCTGGCAAGTCTAGAGGACTTGGGCCTTGCGGTTGGGGCCGCTTCGGGAAGCGTAGCTCCGTGCCCATCAGTTGAGCCATGGTTTGTATTTGATGGTGTTTTTAATGGAAATTTATTTCCTTCCGCGGAACCCTTCCACGGACCTTCCGCGTCTCGAAAGGTAGCTTCCGCGGGGCATGTTTTTAGAGCTTCCTTCCGCGGACCCTTCCGCGGAGCCATTTTCGCGTGAATTCGTACAGTTCCATCCGCGCAGTACGTTTGTAGTCTTAGGCACGTGTCCCATGAAGTTCCGGAACGACTGTCGATGTTGAAACCGAACAAGCACATGGTGTAGGTTAATCAGTCTGCGGCCCACACCACGTAGAAGAAATGACAGAACCACACATGAAAACAATGAAAGCTGTAGACGACACAGGCGGGCAGGGTTCGTCGTTTTGCTGCTCGAAGATGGTGTTTCACAAGCAAAGCTACACGAAGCGGAAGCCTACTCCTCCAGAATGGACCCCATCCTTCCGCGGAGCTTCCGCGGATTTCCGGCACCCGCCTCCCATCCAAACACCATTGCGCTAGACGAGGTTTGCGGGGCTGCTGGGTAGGTGGTTGTTACTTGGTTCGTGGTACTTTTGGAGCGTAGCCCAAAAGCCTAAACCCTAAACCGGCCAGGCGCCAGGGACCGATGCTCAGCGGCTGTTTGGGGTTGAAAGGTTATGCTTAAGACGGAGCTTCCTCGAGCTTCCGCGGGAAGATGCTTCCGCCAAACCTTCCGCGTGCTTCCGCGTCCACAGCGCGGAGCTCATTCTGAGCACAAACCCAAAATATGTTTCCGTACCAAATAAACTTTCAAGAAGCGCCTAAAAAACCGCAGCTCAGTTGACTCTCGGACTGTCCAAGTCATCAACGCTGCCCATTGTTCTGCACATTTGCATCGGTGAAGGCAGCCATGCGTTTCCAGCCCCTGTGGTCAACCCTTGACTGCTGCTTCGCGTGTCCGCTGTCCGGTTTTGGGAGTTCTCACATGTCCCCCTCCCCCGGCCTCCCTTGTGAATGCCGTCTATGCCCAGAAACCCCCCTGAAAGCTTCCGACATCTTCCGACGGCTTTGGCGCCCGTCCAGGGGCTCCGACGGGGCACCCGCAGCGCCACTCCCCGACTTCGAGGAAGACCTGGGAGGTGTCCGGTTGAACCGGTTGGGGTATTTCGCCCAGCCAGTAACCTAGCTCCACTCCGCGGTGCTGCAGGGACCGGGGATCAATGCTTGAGATCTTTAACGTGCGATTGCCCTGCTTCAAGTCGTCGTCGTTCATCATTGAGCTGGCAATCGATACCGCGCTCTATTGACAGATTTGCTAGCAAGCTTCAGCAATGATCAGCATGGCAGAGTTACAGTTGAAATTCAATACATCGTTGGGCCCATACATATGCCCAAGCAGAAGGATATAGAAGGACCTGCGGAGTCAGAACCTGCGAGGGTCGTTGTCCTCCCCTCGGAAATGGGCCTGAAGAACCAAGAAGAAATGGTCTTCAAAGGCTGACACTTTGTTGAAACAACTAGAGACACATTGAGGGAAGGCAACAGCGCAACCTGACAAGACACCACCACTCATAACTCTCCATCTCTCGCGCCTCTCACGGGCAGCATTCCACCGAACATGCCGACTAGAGCTTCTGCATGTCGATAATTGTAAAGCAAGGTCCACAGGCCACAAGGTTTAGCCTCAAAGGCCCCGGACGCTGCGCGCGGTGCCGGGCTGAGGGCCTGAGGCCTTCACAGATTCTGAAAGTGTTGACATGGGGTCTTTTGGGGGTTTCGAGGACAGAAGGAAGGGATTCTCCTTTGTCTCCCTCTCGCTCTCTTTCTTCCTTTCTTTGGGCGCGCTCTCTCTCATTCTCTCTGCGAGCATAACCCCCCAAGGGGTCGCACCATCTCGTGTCCGATGCCCTGTCCACGATGTCGCAGGCCGGCATGGGCGCTTTGACCAAGGGAGCCCCGCCCCGTTGTGTGAACATCACTCTCTCTCTCTCTCTCTCTCATCCATCTACCTTGCAAGACGCATCTCCGAAGCAGGTGTAAACGGGTCTGACCACTACATCCTGAGCCATGAGCCCTTCGCTTCCTTATAAACTCATAGTATACTATAGTAGGTAAGTCCCATGCTCTATGGGCCCTCCTGCCTCTGCGCATCCGCGGTTCTGTGAGCTCCATCCCGCATCGACCTTTGATTCCTCAGACAGCAAGAAATTAGGCTCGAGGCAAAACATTCTCAACCGAAAAACCATCCGAAATCCAGCAAGGTCCGGACGGACCAGAACTGCCTCTCAAAGCCGTCTTAGGGTTCTGAATCCACATGTGCTAATTATCTTGTGCTTCCTGTATCAGAGATGCTCACTCTCTTTATATATAACACGATGCTACCTGCTAGCAGACAGCCTCCAGCAAACAGCTAGCAGGGCAGCAAGGTGGCAGGGCAGCGCAGCAGCTAGCCGGCAGCAAAATATTTCAACCGGAGCAGCAGGGACCCCGGCGTGCCGGGTGCGGACTGGGGCGCAGCCATGGCCCCGGCCGTGCTGGCGGGCCTTGCTGTCTGAGTTACTTAATTAAAACAAGGCTCATGCAGGTGCCTGATCTGATCCAGTAGTTACGGGTAGCTTCTGGAGCAGCGCTTGCTGCTTGGTGTGGTGATACTTCGATCGGGCCCTTTGATGTACCTACCCAGTCAAAGGTCATAAGTCATAAGCCTTGAACCCAATGACTCACAACTCTCGAAACCGCAAGACTCCAGTGCTCATGACATGACGAAAATCCCACAAAAGGAGGTGCGCTGAGGCACACACGGGTGCTTCAAGGTGGAAGCAGGAGGACCAGGAGGAGTCACACCAGGTGCCATGCCAGTTACATCTTTGGTGGCGGGCCTGGGCTTTCCGGCTGCTTGGCTTTACAAGGGATCGGAGGGATCTGCCCTGGTTTTGATGTGCCTCCAAGCACAAATTTCTTGGATCGGGTGTGATCTAAATGTAGATGGAGTGCAAAAGAGTTAGGGACCAGAATGCGTGGAAAGACACCTCCACCATTACTCGGAGACGCCTCTACGCGCAAGAGTCTCGAATAGTCTCGAAGATTCTCTGAGTCCGGCTCCGGGGCGCGCCGGCGCCCTCGGGCATGGCACCGGCCCGGTTGGGGGACCTCCGAGTCTTTCATAGTTCGTCGCGATCGCGTATCGACACGCCGTGAAGACGCCCCAAAAACATCGCAAAGTCAAAGTTTCAAGTATGGGGCAGTTGCAAGATTCTGGAAAGCTTATGGAAGCTCAGTTTCAGAGGTTGAAGGTTGCGACAGGAGGGGATGAGCACAGCAACGAGAATCTTCGTTGCAGTGTCTCGCCTCGTTCGTTGTGCTACTGCTGCAAAATGCGGCAGTTCACAATGCTACTGGTACCCATCCTCCTGCAGGACCTTTCAACCACGCTATTGCCTTTGCCTACTGTAAACCCTATCCCATCTCGGCCTCTTGCTGACCTGCGGCTCCGAATGGCCAGAAGACCTCGCGGAGCCCAAAGGTTTAAGGCAACGATAATGGATAGAGACTGAGACGAGTAGTGACGTTTGGGCCTGCGAGCTTGGCTGAGGTCGGTGAGCACTGTGAGCACTTGCTGGTGTTCTGAGGGAGGTCTTAGTTTTGCGGGCTTCGGCTTCGGGGGGTCTTAGTTCTCGAGGCCCTCGGGACTGGCAATGGACTCACCGCAGCTGAATAGTACGTTGTTTTTACAAGAACGACTGCCCTCCGCTGCGACCTTTTGCCTGCCATGGAGGGTTTAGGGTACAGTACTTAGTTGAAGGAATTGCTCCTAGGTGCTCAGGCTGGTAACCTCTGGGATGCCCTGCTCCACTAGTGGTCTATGGCGAGTTTGCGTGCTCTTCTTCACTGCTTGGGGTCTACGCTGGTATAACTTGGAGTTTGACAGTCTGGGTGTAGGATCACCAGCCTGTGAGGGAGCACAAAGCCTCGGGTCGAAATTGTAACTTGACAAAGCCGAAGTCTCCAAGTTCAGAATCCCTGAAACGTTGAGGACTGGCCTGAGCCTGTTAAGTATAGTGCCAGCCTTTCGTGTAGTGCGAGAATTCTACAAAATCACAACAAGCAACAAAAGGATGGAGGGAATCTAAGAGGATCATTGAAAATCCTCCCGAGGATGCCACGATGTGCTCCGCACCCTCGCCGCGCCACCAGCCGAAGACCTGGAGTAAGCATGGCCAGAACGAGGATTAAAACAATCAGATAAAAGGCGCTTACATACCTGGACAACCGGGGGACCATCGCCCTAAACCAGTCATGAACTCATGAACTGTTAGCAGCCCAACTCGATATGTGAGCGAATTCTGAAAGAGGGCCTTCAATCTCTTAATAACTTCTCAGGTGGCTCAGAATTTCAGCCTTTCGGGAAGTGGCAAGCGGCAAAGCCTGTCAACTTTGTCTAGTTTGTAACTTGCATGAAAACTTAAGTTGGCATTGTGCCTCCTTCGCTTCAATCACGAATTGGGAATTGCATCATTCCTGGAAGGTTCTTGGCACTGGGGATGCCCTGAATCCAAAGTGTCTGAAAACGTGCTCATTGCAGGGTCAGCTCAACATTGCATGGGCTATGTTGACATGGCCCAGGTCCCACTAGCCCAAAGAAGCCCCAGCAACCTCACAGGCAAGCTAGTAAACAGAAGACAAGCATTTTGACTCTGGCATTTGCATTTTCAGCGCCTTTCTCCTAGAGCTTGCCGAACTTAGGACTGACGGAACAAGTTTGCGGAAGAATCGCTGCAGCTATGTGGGCATTTATATGGTGGTAGCGAGATGAACATGCAATTCTAGGTGCAACGACGGGTCTCCTGCAAGCTGACAGGCTCACAGTGCTCGCCACAGGCCCCGTTCACTATGATGCCAGCCGCATCGGTTCGCCAGCATACGACCATCTCCCACTTTACTGCAAATCCTACTTGAAGGCTAGCAAAGGTAAAATCGGAACTCTGAGTTGTCTAGGCCCCAAACTTCAAGCCAAACAGCCATCGAGCTCAAGTTGAGGATCAGAAAAAAACCTTTTGGGAGATGCGGTTTCAAGTAATCCCAAAGAATACATGGAAGAAATTAAGTCCAAACAGTTTGGTTGGGACGCCACCACAAGGTCAAACGCTGATCTAGCTTGGTAACGACGTGCCGACATATCTTGATCCCAATATATCCCAATGTTCATTCGGGGCACTCTGGGCTCCTGGCAGATTGCAAACTTCATGTATCATAACATGTGGCCTACCCTTATGCCCCATTGTATATGTAAGCCAAGTTCGAGTACGACTCACCCTTGCTTGGCTAGGATCTTGAAGTTTCGCATGCATATGCGCCAAAGGCACCTGAAAGAACCATGGCATGTGCGTGTCTGAGTGCTCTCAGCTTCTGCTGATGTGCCCTGAGGCCCGCGCATGAGAGTCCTTGACTGCTTCGAAGCTGCCAGGCTGCCGTCGGCCATCACGCCCGCCGTGTTGGCAGGCCTTCCCAGCTGTGCTGTGTTTCACAAATTGCCACTTTTGGCGAGGATGCCATGGTAGGATTCGACCACACTGCAATCGCAGTCACAGAGCATTTCCGCCTGGACAGCGGCGCGGTCGCTGCGGATGATGCTTGCCTCCAGAGACACCCCACAAAGCTGGTGAATTCTAACCTATTCAAGCATTCTCCCCTCCCATCCAATTGACCCAATGCAAATTCAGCAAGCTTCCAGCTCTGACACACGAGCCGAATCCAGAGCCCCCACACGCGATTCATTGCAATCCCTGGAAAATCACATCCATCATGGTCTGTTCTCAAAATCGACACAACACCTTTCGCAACACAATAATATATGAAACATGCTTCCAATCTCTTACAGACTGTTCATAAAAGTGCGCGTTCAAACTGATTGAATGTATCGCAATACTTTCTTGTCTGTGTTCATCCAATGTGATACCTCCTGGATGATGAGACACTGATTGTTTTCTTCAAAAAAAATTTCTTTTCAATGTTAACCCATGCTATTTCTCTTTGATAGACAGGCCTTTACAATGACAGGGAACACCCCCGCTTTTGCTTGAGGAATTGAACCCTAAACCCAAAACCCAAACCGTGAACCTTGAGCCCTAAGCCCTGAACCCTAAACTAACCCTCAACCCTTTGCAACGGGCTTCGATACCTCGCCCGGCCAGGCTCCCCGCGCTCCCTCGCACTCGTGACGAGAAGCTCCCAGAACCGTGCCCTTGTCGCACAGCCCTGAACTAGGTCACCCTAAACAAGCACCAAGATTCTCACCGAAAGCATGCCCCACACTGACCTGGAAAGCCCCACCGAGCTCCGCTCGAGTTAGGCCGGGACTGAGTGACTGAAAAGGACTGTGAGGGAGCCAAGCTGAAGTGACTGCAACTACTCGCTACATCTAAGAACAGACCTGTGTTCCTCAGCATCTTCATCCTCACAAGATCGCAACCGCTCCTCACGCCGCTTCTGCTTCAACCCTGAACCCTAAACCCCAAACCATAAACCCTAAACCCGGAACCCTAAACCCTAAACCCAACCCTTATTGCTTGGGGTCCAGCGACTTGGGCGCTGCGGAATCACCATGCTAACGCGGATGCGCTGGACCGGGCCGAGGCTGGTCGCGTAGCGTCAAAACTATTCCTTGAGCATAGACGAAATCAGCGACCTGTACTATCTTGCAGCGCATCGCTCTTTTATCTTTACCACATTCTAACCAGATACGCATTAACCTTTTCAACTGCAACACAACTTTGGCAAACGCCTGTGACATTTGGGGCGACATGATTCTGAACGCCTCGATCTTCTCTATCATACGAGTACCTATTGCTGCTTTATCTCCGCACACTATTCACCATTTTCGCAACTACAATGAACGATTCTAGATTCACATGGTGATGTCTTCGTTCGTACTACTTATGGTCGCTTCTACAAGTGTGGATGGTAGTTGAATGCCAAGTACAAATATATACGCCCAGGACCCAGGACGAGTGGAAACCTTGATGCAGAGAAAGATAGCTGCTGTGTATCAGAGAAGCGAATGGAACAAGCTATCGAAACACAGCACGAAATCAAAAAATGAAGCACGGTCATAAGGCAAAAACGACAATTTAAGTCCTATCCTTCGTGTTAGTAGGCTAACTCAAAACGTGCTTTTTGTTTTTTTCTCAAAACGTGCTTTCATTACTGATGTGCTCTCAAAATGCATGGTCGCAGCGCAGTTTCAGGCACAAAAACAAGCGGATGTAGCAAATGGCCGAATTGAGTGATTGGAGGGAACACCAAAACTTTAATATACAAATGAAGAACCCATCGGTCTAAAATTCAAACTCTAATCAAGAATACTTGAAAGAGCGGAAGATAAAACGTCGCAGAACCAGAGGCCCCCGAAATCTGGGTACAACGTCGCCGCCGCAGTAAAGCCAAGATGCTCCCGCCTTGGATTGGCACGAACTGGAGACCTGCAGGGAACTAAGGTTCACAAATCACGTTGCTGTCGCTCGTTAGCATTTGTGGTAGTGTGGGGTCAGAGGTGGAAGGATCACGCGTGCAAAATCTTGCACGATGTTTGAGCTTTCTTGACTTCAGCACGATGGCCTGCCACCTTATCTTTTCAAACAAGATGATCAATGACTCACCCTGGCATTTCTTGGGATTCATGGAAAGACCAGTGAAAGACCACACGGCAAAAACACCACCCTCCAAGAGCCCGCTTGCTTCCAGGCTTGAGGTTCGCCGATTGTCTACCCAAGCCCTCAAGTCAAATCCTGTCAAGTCCACTCAGGGCCCAAAAACCAACTCACATCAACTCATATCTCTGAGACACCCTCGCGGGCCTCTCCGGCCTCGATGCAGTCGATGCGCCCATCTGCAGCGGAGGCACAGTGTCGGGGCGGCGTGACCTGGTCAAGGGCTTGAATTTGGCTCGGGGCACTAGGGCTTGGCGTCTGCGGTTGCGGGTAGAATGCCGAGTTCATGCTTGGGTTCAGTTGAAAGGCTGCGATTCTCAGGCTGACCACTGATCTCCTTTTCGCCGCTGCCGTGACTTGTTCACAGCTCCATTGCAAAGATGCATGCACACAGAGGTCTTTGGGCAATCGCTCTCGGGATTGGAGATGTGTTCCTCTCCACTTTGCCAAAAGCAGCAGGGGGAATCCTGGCCCACATGTTGAAAGCCAGCCACGAGGCTCAAAGCACCTGGGTCTTGCTGTCCCACGTCAACTGGAAGAAGAACATCAGAAGCACCAAGAGGACTCCGAGGCCAGTATAGAGAGGCCACATTGGCTCATCGTCTTTGGCCCCGTCCGTGGCCGTCTCTGCAGAGGTCGGAGCAGAGGCCGCTTCACGAGCTGCAGACTTCGACGTGGAGTCGGGATGGGAAGTGGTAGCAGCTGGACGCCTTCGCAGCTCCTCCTTGTCTTCCCTTTGCGGAGGGACGATATCGTCCTCCTCCTCATTGAAGCGCGCCTTTCCGCGTTCTATCTTATCCGGCTCTCGGCACACCTCAATCCAGCAAAAAGCATCCTCTCCGACGATGGCGGGCACATTCCCATTCAGCTGCTGTTCCGGGACCTCACCGCACCAGGCCAATCTGCTTCGGTGATTCTTGGGAACCGCCTCTAATGCAAATTCAGGCATGAGACGGGTCTTTGCCACCTGCCAGGCGTACCTGAAGAGGTACTCGAAAGCCAAACCCTTCTCCGTGGTCTCCCAGCGACCTTCAAAGATTACCCAGTAAGGCGAGGCGCCGGATCCCGGAAGAGTCTGCTTCATGTAGAAGTGCCCGCAGTCGTAGAGCTTGATTGTAAACTCCACTGATCGAGTGCTGACTTCGCACTCGCCAAAGAATTTTGCACAAAGATTTCCCTTGACGAGGGCCTTGGTCTTCTTAGGCTGAAAGCCTGGATCTACCGCCCTTTCTGGCAGGCGGAACTTGATGACCTTCTCCTCAAAGCGAGTCTTTGTCTTGATTGCCACGAACTTCGGGATGTCCGCGTCCTCATTGATCTGGACCTTTTCGATGTGATCTGTGCCGATGACACCATATGCTATCCCCTGCAGCTCCTCAAAGGTCATGGGGCACTCGAAGGCCTTGCTCGCAACTTCGGCAATCTCCTCCACATGGGTCGGGACCCAGCTGACCTTCTTGATATCAATCTCGAAGTCCATGGCAGCTCTTCTCAATGAGCTCAGAATCTGCTGGTGCTGTCAGTGGGTGACGGACCTAGTGATGCGGCTTTTGGATTTGGAGTTTCAAGCAGCCAGCGTGCTCAACCGATGATCTAAATCCTCCGAACAGATCGTGTGCAGATCCGGACATCGACATCAACTTAGCACTTGTTAGTCTGCATCATGCCAGAAACCATTTGTCCTTGAAAAAGCGTGGCCACGAAAAAGGAATGGGGCAGGGGAGGTGGACAGTTGAACGCTTACGAAACACATACACAAGCATACGCCGACAAGTAGCCGTGCGGAGAAGTTAGGAAGTCGGCATGCGCTTGCATGGCGTTGGTGCCCCGGAGTCTACCCCAAAGAACTCTGCAAAACACCGGACGGTAGGTTTACCGGACTCTGGATCCAGCAAGCCAACGCAAATCCCAGAAGCAATCCTCGCTCTTGAGAGCCTACATGCCTATGTCAACTGACGCCCCGTCATTCTGCAGATGTTGGGTCGGGACCTGGCGGATACCCCTGGTAACTCGAGTGCCCGCGGACTGCGGGGGGACCTCCGGGCATTTGGCTGGCTTCGAAGCTTGGTTTAGGGGGGGCCGCCAGAGCTTTGATCGCGCAGTTTGTTGGTGCTTCAAACCTCATGGCCGAAAGCTAGGGTCTTGAGAGGTGTGCTTGAATTCCTGACAAGACATCTCCTGAAACAGCTTCTTGTTGTAGCATCCTCAGAAAACCCCTCGCGATCACTGCCAGGATGTAGGTTTGCTGGTACAGTTCGGCTGCGAATTGAGGAAGAATTAAGAACAAGAGTGTACTGTATCAGCGGATGCCAGCCTTCGGGGAGTACTGGGGCCGTCTGTAGTAACTTCAAAGCAACTGCGAAGGGCGACTTGATACTTTTGCCACAGCCACAACGTTTGAGGGTTGCCACGAACTCGCCACTCATCCTTTCCCTCACCCAACCGATCGCGGCTTATGGCTGACACTGCAATTCCGAAAGGACCTCACCAAAACAAGCTGGAAAGCCTGCAAGTTGAAATGGCGCAAATTCTGCAGCCCAACCATCAAGCATTGGAGAGTGAGGGCCCTGCACGGGAATGCCAACCGTCCGATAGCCGCGATCCCTGGGCCGGCTTTTGACATGATGTCGTAGATCATCCAAGCATGATTGGTCAATGACTAATGGCCCCTGTGAGCATGTAGAACATCAGGTTCTATCTGGGTCGAGATCGCGCTTGCAACTTGCAGCTGCAGTTGTCTGACAGGGAGCCATAAGCTTCACTGATCCAGCATGATCCAGCCATCGCAAGATGCAGCAGCAGCTATTCGCTGAGAGATTTCAATAAGCTGGGCTTTGCAACCTGAACGAGCAACATTTTTTTTGACAGTTGCTGATGCCTAGCGGGCCTAGCTGGAGGCCACACGCACTTGCGCAATCAACTCCACATGACAAAAACATACAAACAAATACATAAGCATACGCATACACACCCAAAAGGGCTGCAGTTGCAGATGATTCCTGTGTGCCAAGGAGCCACTCATCGCGGATTCTTGGTGAGACGCTGGCCTTCTGATGGAGGATGTCGCTCCTGACAGTCGGTCAAGCTACCTGACACTCGCAAAGAAGCATGGCACAGCATGGCATGCAGGCTCACGCTTTGGCGCTTGTCCTTGGCGTGCGCAGCTCTGTCGGAGAACCCTGCGGAGAGGAGGATCTTTGCCTGATCAAAGCTGCACCGCTGAAACTCCAAACAGCAGTTCCGGTTCTGAGTAATTCTGATAATTGCTATTGCGATCTTGGTCCTCTGCATCAAACTGGCAGTCTGCTCGACCGTCAGAACACCCTCAAACCCTCTACAGCAACCAGGAGTGGACTCATGCCTGGACCGTGCGCTTCGGGGCGAGGCCGGGCGACGGGTCTCACGCAGCCACCTGCAGCAGGTTGAAGTAGGAGAGGTGGGATCGGAAAATGGGGGTCTAGAGCAACTCAAGCCTTTCAGGACTCAAGAACATTCTATCTCCTGTGGGGCGGCGTGCAAGTGAAGCGCAGGGTGCTAACACGTGACGTGTGTGTGTGTGTGTGTGTTTTCTGTATGTGTGTGTGTGTGTGTTTGCTGTGTGTGTGTTTGTGTGTGTGTGTGTGTGTTTGGTGTGTGTGTGTGTGTGTGTTTGCTGTGTGTGCGTGTGTGTGTTTGCTGTGTGTGTTTGCTCTGTGTGTTTCTGTGTGGGTGTGTGTTTGTGTTTGTTTCTGTATCTGTCTCTGTCCTTGTCTGTGTCTTGCGCGTGGATCAGCACCTCTGTTGTTCACGAAGAACCTCGTCATGCGCTGGCCCTTCCAAGTCCTCAGTGACCCCAACATCCCCGAGTGAGATACGCCGCAAAAGTTCTGGTACATGGACGCCGCAATCCACCAACTCGGCTACAGCTCATTGCAAGTCGTAGGCTCACCATGGACTACTGGCAGAGCTTGAGAGCCCGGCTGGATTCAGCAATGGATCTCTGGCGACCTGCACGCCACAAGCCCGTTTTTTAAGTGGACATTGACATGTGGACATTGACATGTTTGTGATGCTTCGCCTCCAACTTTCGGTCCAGGAGTGACCCAGTCACAACGCAAGCCCTGAGAAAGGAATCCTGCTCCAGCCCCTTCCGCTTCAACCCTGTAAGCTGCAACTGGCTTGAGCCCCTCAACCCTCAAACCCTAAAGCCCCCAACATAGCGCTTCATGCCCTAAGCCGCCCTTTAAAGGTCATTGATCACTGGCCTCTTCGGGAATACCATAGCGTCTCCAAACCTGAAGGAAGAGGTGCCCTACGTGGTCCTACAGGGCTGTTCATGGTTGTTAAGTCGTTAAACCTTGCCACCTCAGAAGCCAAAAGGCTTGCCGTCAACATGTCAGGCTTGTCAGGGAATTTGGGAAGCAGGGTGCCTGAGCCGCAGAGTCCCCCAATCATGCTGGCCACAGGTCAGTGTGGAAAACCCACCACTTGTCGAATCTGCAGTCGGCAACCCTGAGGCCCTTCCAATGTGCACGCGGAGCAAGTCTGAGCTGGGAGCTTGTGCAAAAGCACCTGGGAATGTGTCTGAACTATGTTTCTTCGACTACTGAGCGCATGACTCTGGGCATCTGCACCAGCATCATTTTGCATAACGGCATGTAACGGGTCTTCAAAGAAGGCTTGCCCCGCACGGACGACAAGGAAACAACTTCTTCCAGGGAGTGATTTGGGGGAGAGCGGGGGCTCCTTTCTGGCATTTCTGCTTCAGCTTCTATCATGCAGCCTTCATGCGCTCTGCCAGCCTCAACCCTTAGCCTTGGACAGCTGAACTGCACCAACTCAGGAGTGCACTCACCATGTCGACGCCATAAACCAGCCCACAGTGCCGCGTGTCGAACTCCTCGAGCACTGTGCAGGCTACTCGTCGTGTACCAAGCAGACACCAACAATGCTCCACCGTGAATTTTCATGACGGGCATCAAGGAGGATGCTCTGCGTGAGATCTCAAGCAAGCCAGAACAGAACCTACGAGGTTCCCTTGTAAGCTCGGAATACGAAAAGAAAGGGTACCATAGGGTACCCTTTCTCAAGGGGTCGATAAGGAAACCGACTACCACGAAAGGGTCTGGCATGGTATGGCCCTAGAGCCCCAATTCGCCCCATTTCGCCCCATTTCGCCCAAGCCTAAGCCCGACTCTTGAAGCAGAGCTCCTTAAACAAGCTTCGGAGCTTCAGGCCAGTGATCGCCTGCCAATCGGTCAGCTAGGGTTTGCACCAGGTGGCAAAGTTCTAGGGCTTCGGGTAGAGCTCCTGTTTCGTCGTATGAAGCTGAGATTTGCTACTCTATAGCTGTTGTGGTGTGACAGCACCCAAAAGAACTCGAAGGCGCACGAGCAGCTGCCGCACTTGTCAAAAGTGCACTTCCTCGATGAGACAGTGTACGCACTGCGGGGTTTACTGTGCGCTGCAAGGCATGCGCAAAAGGCTCCCGCAACTTGCATGGAGCCGCATCAGCACAAGCGCGCTTCACCTTGTGCCTTGCTTTAGGCAAACCGAAACCCATTGGGCCATTGCTTGCCCGAGACGAGTTCTCATCTTGGGGCATGCCGGCCCAATTCTTTCTCGGACTACCTCGCGCTGCCTGAAACAACCAATATCTCCCAACATCATCGTAAATCTCTAAGATTCGCGCTTCGTTTCCCACTGCCTACGGGCAGCTCGTGACCAGGTTCAATCCTAAGCCCCCGCAGAATCAACAAGCCTTGGCTCTGACCATCAACAAGCTTATGACCTGACCCCTGCGTTCGTGAAACGGAATGGAGAAAGTGGCGCAGCACCCGGCCTCGTAGTCCAGCCCGAGCCGGAAGCGCAAGGCGCTGTCGAACTCATACCTGCTTCAAGTTGCTTTAGCCTCAAAGCCTCAAAGCCTCAAACACAGGAAGTCATCTTCACAAGAGCTGATTTTGGCAGGGCACGTGCTCACTGCGCCGCTGTTGTTAGCATCAATCGCCTGTGCAGGCTTTGTGCAAGCCCTCCACAGAATTGCCTGGGTTCCCGCGCAGCTGAAATTCCAAGGCTAAGGTCCACACCAAGAAAGCCAGACGGGGGCCTCCGCAGAGCCTGATGGTGGCTCTGCAGGCGAACTGTTTCACGGGAGACAGCAATGTCCACTAAAACCAATCCATGTACGTATGGCTGGACGCAAGCCCTGCAAGAAACAGCTGAGGGGCATGGCCTGGCAAGCACGACAACCTCGGATCGGAAGCGCAGCATGATATGATCATCGATGTGCAGCTCCAGTCGAGACTACGGTTTAAGGTTTGAGGCACACTTCGAATCAAGCTCTCATGAAGGGAAACGTCCCAGCTCACCGGGCCATGCTGGGCCAACGAGGGATCAGGCGTTGAGGGATCCACATGCCTCTCAAACAAAAACCCAAGTCTACAGCTTCTTCTAGGAAGGTTCAGTCTCTAGCCTGGGTCCTTGGGATTTCAGGTTCAGGGTTCACAGGGCTTTCGCTCAGTTCTAGCGGCAGCTGGGAGCGTAGCCAAGGCAGCAGCCCCTGTCAGCCCGCTCTCCCTGCACCAGGGCGGCCAGGCTGTTGCCGGTCAACTTTCCACAAGGCTCTCGGCAAAGATTTGTACTGCTAACTGGCAAACCCACATATCAGTAAAACCAACTGTGCCTAGGTCCTTACCTCTTCGGGGCAAATGCCTCAGCTGCTGGTAATCAAAAGACAACATCTGCCCCACCCACCCTCCCTGAAAAGTTGGAATCTTGGAACACGAACAACGCCGCCGACACGCAATGTATGGCAAGCCTCTTCAACGCATCTCTCTGGGCAACCTATCCCTTCCAGCCGCTGCCTCAGAGCTTCAAGGGCCAAAGCTGCACGTGAAGGAGCACCTGAGCGACACTGGAACTGCGCCTCAAGTGTACACAACAAGCAACGCGACCTCACACAAACTCGAGACGCGCGCTATCACATTTTTGACATGCATAAATGCGGCAGGCGGCGTCACAGAGTCGCACCTTGGCTTGCACTTACGGCAGCCAAGAGCGCTCGACACCCCACCGTCCTTCAAATAGGGTGGAGCGGGCGGGTCTTTTCAAGAAGAGGCTACGTTGCTACCTCACCTCAGCAACGAGTGCCTGCAACACGCGGCATTACGTTGCTACATCACTTGAGCAACGAACGCCTGCAACACGCGGCATTCGTTCCTAACGTGTCACTACGTGCAAGCATGCACTTCACGACAAACGACTTTCCTGGTGAGTCCTTGGCCAGGCAAACTTTCAGGGATGTCTTTCTGGGATTCTGGCCCTCAGCAGCTCAATACCCTGATCTTCAACACCCTACGGAACTTCACCTGCTTCTGGTCAGTTGGGCAACGATACCGACTTCGGATCGCTTTCCATCCGTCGCAAGGCTGAGGCAGCGGAGGGCAGGACTCAGGGCTGCACTTGCCGTGAGCTTCTTCTCCAGCCTTGCTCCAATTCAGAGGTGTACACAGTGTACATGATTCTTGTAAGGCTTTCTTCACTACAGGCCCCACGTGCTGTTCCCCAACATCTCCCACTCCTTCGCCTTAAGCATCGGTCCTTCTATGAACTTGTCGATTGCGTTGGATAATTTGGGGGCTTTGAAAATGGCGGCTGACGGGAGTGCTCGGTTCTGACTGCATGGGCCACTGCACGGGTGTTTATGCATGCTACCTGCGTCTTTGACCCACCTCTTCCTTACCTGCTACGTCGTTGCTTCAGGACTCGATCCCAAAACCTGAAGCCACCTGAGTCGAATTCTACACAAACCATTCACTTAAGCCGCTTAAGCCCTTCAGCCCTGTTGTCCTAGCAACACAATGCAACACAGGCCACTGTGAGCTAAGCTCCTCTGGGCCCGAGAGCTGAGAGGCCAACTCAGCAGAGCGCGACTCCGCGGCATGGAGCAGGAGTAGCAGGTCCGACGCCTAAGGCTCAAGGCTTTTTGAGTCTACTCTCACGACTAGCGCATGCGCAAGCAAGGCTCCGGTAACAGTGACTAGGGACTAGGATTGCTGGTTTCGACGGGTTAGGAGCTTAGGGTTTAGCATCCGCAAGCCTTACGGCTTCGCGAAACTACACTAGCCGTTTAACCCTCCAGGCCAAAGTCTGAAGCGAACCCTTCATTTAGCCTCGAGCCCAAAACTGCATGACCAGACTCCAGCCGATGTCGGGAAAGGCACAAGGGCCGCCTAGACCTTGACCTGCCTGCTCCCAGTTGTAACTCCTGGTTTTTGGTGGTTTGGGTAGCCATACTTATTCTTAAACGCTGTAACTATGATCCGACCTGCTGAACCCTGCAGGCCGCGCCGCCTCATCCTGCAACGAGTCTCGTGCCGCCTCCATGTGATGAGAGTCAAATGTCAGAATTTGTCAATGGAGCTCATATTTGTCTTTTGCTTAGCTGTTCATGAAATATTGCGAACATGAGATGATAGGAAGTGCAACCACAACCGTGGCAATGAGCATAGTACAGTAAGCAGCCAGCTGGAAGAGAAAGCAAGAAAAAACGGCCTCGGCTGCCTCCAAAGAAGCCCGCTGTCTTTCCAGCTCCTCGGTAGGTTCCGGTAGGTTTCTGGACCAGCTTTTTCTCTGACAGGCTTTTCGGGGCTGCCCGCTCTGTTCCCCCTTTTCCTGTCTGGGTTCTCTCTCCTCTCTTGCACTTCGGCTCCAAGGCTTTCTTTCTTTTTCCTTCTTTCAAGGGGCATAGGGCCCGGAGGTCTTGTGCCCCAATGTCAGACCCCAAAACTTTGCCACTTTGAATCTCAAGGCCCCCTAACTCCGAAGACCACCACCCCCTGGCCTCGACGACCTCGGCGAGCTGGGCTTGGCCATCTGCGCGCGGCTTGCAGAGGCTTCAGGGTTGTAAGGGCTTGGGTCCCTATGGCTTACAAGGCTTAGGGTTCCAGGGCACAGGGATAGCTGAAAGGGCTTCTAGGGTCTAGGCGTCTACAGCTGAAAAGAAGCTCGGGTAGAGGGCTTCATCGCTCACAACTCAGGGGGTTTTAGGTGTAGATGGTCAGGTGGAGCAGAGAGGATTCGTTGCGTCCAGCACAAAATCGATCTCCCCAAAAAACGGCAATTCTCACAGCAAGCTGAGCCTAGTCGATGCGGTTCAATATTCACGTGGTTCAGGTTTTCGGCCAATTTGTGAAGGGTGTAGATGAAATTGGACATGAAGTCTCGGGCTTTTTCAGGGGTCTGCAGTGCCTTAAGTCTAGGTAACGCCGCTGTTAGTTACCTGGCGCTGTTGAGTCATCGTTCGGGCATAGATGCTCTGGTCACGCTAAACACTGCAGGCACGTGATTCTGTAATCCCCACCACCCACCACCCAGAATTTACGCCCACGACTCGTCAAGACAGCTTTGTCGAACGCTTTCGGCGGACAGTGGCGTTCTTCGGCAACCCGCATGGCGCATGTCTGCGGCTCTGCAAAACGCCCAGTGGCCCAATGCACAATATGCACCCTGAAAAACCCGCAAACATGCTTAAGCGACCCTTTTCGGTTTGGAAGCTCTTTTGCGTTTTTCAAAGACTTGTAGAGGCCCTGGGACTTGTTCTACGCTCGAGCCAATCAATGTTTCGGGACCATTTTACAAGGAATCTATTGGTCTATTGGTATAAACGGTGTCTATGAAGCGGACCCTTGGAACCACACCCCACATTCTGTACCCAAAAAAAAGCCAAGCCCTGAAGCCCCAGACCCCCGAACCGAGGTCGGGCCATCGACAGGCACCACGAGATTGAGGGCATCCGCAAGGCAGGCCTCACCTGGTACCAGGGATACCACTACAGCCAACAGCTGAGACCTTGGAGTGAAAGCCAAAAAGTTGGACTCTACTCAAGAAGCACTGGAAGAAGCGCATGTCAGGCCCACAAGATCTATGTTTGTAAACATACACATATTGTGGTTTCCGAAACTGGGCTATTACGGGATCCTACTATGTGGGATCCATTTCAGGGGTCCCCTATTTTCGCAAACCCCCATATCGCGCCCGGCAGGTGGGAAGGACTCTCAACGCTACAGCGCCTATCCCATACTCTGCAAAGGAAGCTGCACACCCACGAAATCGTTCAACTCCACTTCCAGACTTCCAGAACCCATTCATCAGCAATACCAGACGTGCATCGCCTAGTCGTAGGCGATCTTCTGCCAGGTCCAACTCTGCCTCCTGGAGTATTGGGGGGATCTTTGGTCAAGATGGTCAACTAATGTCAACTATAACTCCTTGGACTCATCTGACCCTGGTCTCCTTTGGTAGATCTCAACAGCGCTTGGTGTCTTTTCTTTTTGTGCTGGGGTTTCCCTGCTGCCGCTTGCGGCACACAGCAGGGGTGTGTCGAAGTTCGGGGGCTTAGGGTTCCCCCGGCAGAGGAAGCCGAATAGTTGAAACGAGTAGAAGTTATGGAAAGGAAAGCCCCCCCTTTTGACATGCCGGCTTTCAACGTCTTCGCCTGCCTACGCACCATGCCCTCGGGCCGCAATCTGGAGTCGATCGCTGGATGCTACTGTACCTGGTTGCAATGGATCCTCCGAAACGCTCTCTCACTCCAACGCCTCATTTCACCAGGTTCTTGAGAGAAGCTGAGGGGGAGATGCCTCCTGAATCAATACGTAAAGCTCCAACAGTGCAGTCAGCGCAGTCGCATTACTTCTCGTAACTTCTGGCTAGAAGTGTTCTTGAGCAAGTCTTCTGGAAGCTTCCTGCGATCAACTCTACCCCCAAGATCACGCGGCTGAGACCCCATGCTGTACAGCTTTGTACATGTGGAGGAGGGCCACTTTACAAAGTAGAGCCTCGGGGCCTGGGTGAAGGGAGTCTTTTCTATGGGTTCTGCAACCAATGCAAGGCCGTCATGCCTCGATCTTCGATGTCCCTCTCGCGGCTCTGTACAATGCGCAGGCGCCTCACTCGATCATGGCTTCCAGCTCTTTCTCTGAGAGTGCCGTCGGTGGGGCACCTTTCAAAAAGTCCAAGACCGTGTGTTCCCTCTTGGTTTGCCCTCAAAGGAGGGTACTGCTTATGCATGAGACATGATCGACGGAACAATCGGCCGAAAGAAAGCCGCTTTTCAAGTCATCCGGTTCTGCAACCTCCGAGATGCAACGAAGCATTCACAAAGCACTTATTCCCACATGCCGACAATCACGATCCTTCACCAAGCCGTGTGCCTTGCTGCGCTGTAGCAGTCGCGGAAAGTCCAGCGGCAGAGGCTGTTGCCGGGTCTAAGCCTAGGTGAAGGCGACCCAAGCGAGTCTAGAGAGCGCTGCTGCAACCGATGTCTTCCCTGCATGGTAGCAGGAAGATTCTCAAATCTCGAGCTTCTTGAGCTAAGCGATGCTCCGTGACTCGAACAGATCTTGGACATGCCATGCAGTGCGCCTCTTAAGAACAATTGTAGAGGCTTTGTTTAAGTTTAAACCTCAGCTGGTTCCCCCAGCGGCACCACTTTTTTTGCATCTGCCCAAACTGAAACCCTAGGATGCCGAAAAAAGACCTGCTATAGCAATGAAAGAAGGCCTTCGAGGAATGCTTTTGCGTCCGCTGCGGTGACGGTGCTTGTGACCTGAGCGGTCTGCACAGCCTCAACCCTCAATCCACCAATTAGGCACTTGTACAGAGTCTGTACAGTACGAGCCCTCAAGGAAAGAAAGGATCTTCGGGCGCCACGTTTGCATCGATTGCATGGGGGCTAGCAGTCGCAAACTCCCGCAAGATCCGAGGCGGCTACGACCTCTGCGTCGGTGATGAGGCCCAGGCCTCCGTCCTCCAACGCATTCCAACACTTTCCAACACGAAAGTGCATGGCTAGGGGGATTTGTATTGTTTTACGGCACGTCATAGGGCAAGAAACCCTGGCAGAGAAAGGTGTCCTTTTTGATGCCATGTGACCCTGCCCTTTCCCCCCTTCCCCCCCCCTTCCCCCCGCCCGGTAGCCTTCACGACGCGTTCCCACAGCTGCCCAAGGCGCTTCGTCATCCGCAGGCGAATTTTTCGTGCGAACCTGTGCTTGGGCGCATGTACATATACTTGCACTACGCAGCCTGCACGCAGCATACGCATGAGAAAGTACGTGCTGAGGCCCGGACTCGTTGTAGCTGGCTGCTTCGCCTTCGCCTGCAGCCCGTCACAACTCCAGACGATGTATTCTAACTCAGTTCTAACTGCATCGAATTCAGCACAGTTAAGACTGGTTTGAGGCAACGTATGAGATCAGGTGAGACGATCCGGGATGCGGGGCCTTGTGCAGTCGCCGACGTCTCGTGTGTCAAGTGTGGGAGACACGTCACTGAAGTACAACATTGTCGGCTCAAAAACTTCCAGGTCCAAGTGCAGTCAGGCACGCATCGGGTCCCTTCGCTTGCCTCCCCTGTGGGTGGCCTGAGCCGGGTCCGTGGACTCCTTGTCTCCGCTTGACCCTTGTTGCCTCGCTTCATGTGGGGAGTCTCGGCCGGGTCTTTGGGCCTTTTGTCTCTGCTCTCCTTTACTGAACTTTACTGTATCCTTTTCATGTCTGCCTTCATGTGAGTGGAGCGCTGCGGATACAAAGGAACTGTTTGGAGCCGGAGGTGCGTTTCCCGGCGGTTCGGCTCCTGCGTCTCGGTGTGGTTCGGGAAGCTTCCCGAAAGTTGCATGGCTCCTTCTGTACTTCTTTCTTGCCCAGTTCACGCTGCAGTCTGTGAATGCACCATTCCACCCTTGAATGTTTGGGGTCTTCAACGGTGTTATTTGACATTGGACGTCTGTCTGGCGCGCTTCTCTAAAGTCGCCCACAATATCTTATGCATCTGTGGAAGGTCCGTAATGTTTGCAAGACTAATTGTCCGAGGATCGCGGGCGGAATGGCCCGGAGCAGCAGACAGGCTGTTTCCTGGTCGTATCGTCTGGGGAGCAAATGGCGGCCCAACCATTCTCAATTGATGGGGTGGATCCCCTTTGCGTGGAATGTCGCAGGGAGGCTCCGGTAGGTTTGTCGAGTTGCGTCTGAAAACCAGGCGCTCTGGCACATGTCGGATTCAGAATTCAGTGCTGCGCTCGCAGCCGAACCGAAGAAAGAGGCGTTGAGGCTCCAAAGGGCCGGGCCTTAGCTGCCGATAGGCTCCGTCGTGACCGTGTCCCCGCACTCTGGAGGAGACTGGTTGTCCGTGGAAGGATGCGAAGGAGAACGTCTAAGGCTGGTCGTTCATCGTGCTCGTCGTGTTGTGTCCACTCCTGCGCCAATCTTCTCCTCAGAACCTTCCGTTGCCATCGGACCCAGTTTGCTCTATGCTGAATGCGACAGCAATGGCCGGGTCGGCGTGTCATGTCCTGTGGCTTCGTACCCACTGGTGTGGATACTTCCCAGTGGGTCGGTGCTCTCAATGGGCCATTCATTCGTCCCCTCTGGACTGCGAACAAGATTTCATTGCACGTCGTCTCATGGTGTTGTTCTACTGTTGCCTGCGTCAATTTCTTGCGAATGTACTCACGAGCCTTCTGACTTCTGAGTAGGGTGTACTATTGCAGGTAGTGCTCACATGCCAAGTTAGCCCAAGCTGTCGCTCGCCCAGTAGCCGGAAGCCAGTTGAGAGTTCGCTGGACATCTGAGCTTCCAGCGAACACAACCACGCCTGAGGGTCGCCATGCAGCTGAGGGCCTGCGGGCCAGAGTCTCATCAGACATAGCAAGTCCCAAGCCGACAGAGATGGGCCAACTCCCCCCCCCCCCCAAGTAGAAACCCTCAGCTCCACAGCCCTACCATGCGCAGACAAGCCGGCGCCTTGCCGTGGAATTCCTCACCTTCTTCAGCGAAGCGCAAGATCACATCACACATCTGCCTGAGCGTCTAGAGAGGAGTTGTTGAGCACTTTTCTGCAATTCAGAGGTTCAGGATGGGGTTGAACAACCCTCTGGCTTCAGTGCTTCAGTAGCTAAGGCTCTCAATTGCTGGCCCGACCACATCCTCAGCTCAGACGTACGCTCAAACCTGCCCGACAGTCCCAAGCCTCAGCAGTCCCAACCACGCGCAGATGCTAGCAGCAGAAGTGCCGAGAGGACAGTACCCGATCTAAAGTGCTTCGTGCCCCAACGGCATGTGCAACCCTACAACTTCAGGCAGATCCCAACGCCAAACCCGAACTGGCCTTTAACATTTTTAACACCCTGAAGCTCAAACACTACTAGGCCTGCACTGGCCCTACACAGAGCTGTTGGATTTCGGTGTGCTCTTCGCAAGTTTGGGGGGGGCGGGGGGTGGCGAATGGTCGCGAAATGTCTGGTTTTCCAAAACAACGTCTCCATCGATCCCTACCAAGTGTCCACACCGCCGGTTCGCCGCTCGCCAAGCCAGCGCTCAAAGTCTCTTTCGGGGTGGACAGATCCGATGTGGACCTGAGGGTTGCACATGGGGGCCGATCTAAGCCACAAGCATGTTTATGGCGCCCATACTTCAGTTAGATTCCTGAATCTCGGCTTCATCTGAGCATAGAAACACAAAAAGCAATCTTCACAAGGGAACGTGGGCCGATGAGTTGGGCCTGTAGATTGATCTCATGCGGATCTCAATCGCAAAGGGTCATTGATGGCTTGCAGCGACTCGATCCCAACCCATCAACCCATGGCTTGCTTAAGGCCTCAGCCTTAGTCCTGAACTCGGACCAGGGGACCCGGGGTGGCGGCCCAACAGCCACAGCCATTCCGCCAGGTCCTGGGCTTCAAACGCTGTGAATAATTTCCAGGAGGCTGGCTGAGGCCTTGAAGAGCTGAAGTATGGGGCGCTCTCGTGTCGATTGTCGGGGGCATTCGGGGGCGAAAGCAACGACTGCAAAGCCGAGGCTCCTGGATTCTTCTCAGCTGATGTCCCACCACTGGGTTACACAGAGCTACAAAAGAGTGGTTAGAAAATTGCAAACTGATGCCTTCTGGATTCCAGAACCTCTCTCTCCCTCAAAGCCCGACATAAACCCCAGACCCCTAAACAAAGCCACCCAGCACACTGGCCTTGATCTTGGGAGTCTTCCGCCTTAACCCTGTTCGCACGATCCTCGGCGAAGCCGCCGCAGGACTAAGTTAGAAATCTAGACTGTCCTTTGCCATAACAACTGGCGCGAAGGTCTCGATCACTCTTCAGGGGGCACTTCGGGCTTTCAGCAGATATTTGGATGGCTGGGGCTTCAGGGTCCAGGGTTCAAGGTCAGAATGCTCGTGACCAACCGGGCTTTCACACAAATTCCGCCGATGACTCTCGCAGCAAATTGCACATGCAAAGTCATTGGTAACATTCCGCCAATGCATCCTCCTCTTCATCCTTCTTCTCCGATTTCTTCACACCGGTGAAGGCGTCCACCTTTATCTTCTTGGTGTCCTTGGCTGGCTATCAATTACAATAGTTAGTATATATCGTGGTGTCATTAACGATCCTGCATGGCACCTGAGTTGATCTACACCTGACTCCGCATCCAAAGCTTACGTGCTCTGAACATTCCTGAAACAGAAGCCAGGGCACCACCTCGCCCAAGAACGCGGCGGAGTTCTTGCTCTTCTCCGCAATGGCCTGCCAGCAGCTGCTTGGGTGGCCCTCCATTCGGAGGATTCGGCTAGGATGCTGGAGCCAGAAGGAAACCTCCTTCCTCCCGAAGTGGGTCAGGTGGCACATGGCCTCGCCCCTCCCACTCTCCCAAAACCCAGCGGGCCCTGAATAGACTGGAGGGAGAGGCAGAAATTCGAGTTTTGCACTCCCGGCGCCTCGCGCCAGAAGCGTTTGGCCCCACCTTTTCCGACAGCCTTCTCGACTTTCTCAAGACCGAACAGCGTTTTCAGTTGACCCCGGTCATTCTCTGGAAAGACCTCGGCAGCTGCAGAGACGGGAACACGCGAGCATGCAGAGTGTTCATAGCTCAAGGCTTGGGGGGCAATTCGGGCTTGAAGCTTCATACGCTTAGGACTCATGACTCATAAGCTCAGCCGCGTCGTCTTCGAAATGATTGCCCTCCAAGTATGGCGTTGCAGAGACAATCCGAAGCCTGAAGCCCCGATGAAGCCCTCAATCTTTTCTGTCCGGCGAACCCTCTGTGATCCGTGATATGTGGCCCGGCCTGATTGACTCGCATGCACCAAGAAGCTGCTACGACTTCAAAGGCGAAAGAAGGCTGTACCCAACACGTGCTGGAGAAGGACTGTCAAGCACGATCCCATCCAAAAGCCCTTCACTGCACAGCACTTGGTAGCACAGCGGGCTGTAGAGCATGTCTGCATGTTGAGCAAAATCACCCTATCATTGCGGATTAGCTCTAAACGGCCAAGGCTTAAACTAGGGCTTGATAATCAATTGTATAGTAGCCGCAACGCAACAAGATTTCCGAGAAATCCCGCCAGCTGGCTTTGTCCAGCTGCGCCAGCGCTGCAGCAGGTGGGGCGAGGATGGTCTCACCGAGCTCGGCCGAGGCCGGTGGCAGTGGGGTGCCTGGCAAGAAAAGACACTGCTCAAACCCTGACCTTTAAGCTGCTTCTCACCGATAGTGAATGACCTGTCCTAGGTGAAAGTCAGAACATAATCCATGGACTCTAGAATGGCTGGAGGACGCCTGTGGAGGGAGATCATATGGATAATCATCACGCCACTCGGCAGAAGGAACTAGTGCACGCGTGGCATGCCTTCGTGTCTTCCTGTTCGTCTTTACCGAACAAGCTAAAAGCCCTTTCTGATTTAGAGTGCAGCTCGAAGAGGCCATGGGCTAAGCACAACATAACTTACCCCCACTGCCGCAGCACCTGGTTTCACAGCCCGCGATGCCAAGAAATCGTAGAAGCGTGTCAAGGATGGATTGCTTGTCTCCTCTGGCCTCGAAACTACGACCAGGCAAGAGACAACTTGGGATAAGTGTGCCAAAGACCGGTTGAAAGGCTGTGAAGGTGTCGTGGCTGTCGCGAAAGTGAGACATCAATCTAACGCCATCCGCTCATAACAACCTAGAAGAGGCCTGAGCATCTCAGCATCCTTCGAGCATAAGGTTAACCTCAGCTGAAGCCACGAGAAGATTGAAAGCATGTCCTGCCTAAGCTGCTCTGGTAGGGTGTCTTAGTGTTGCTTAAGTCAGCTTCGAGTACACCACAGATCCTGCTATCAGCAAGGCCTTTAACCCCCTCAATCCACCCAAACATCTCGAACGCCCTGGCTGTTTCTGCCAGCCGCCCATCGACAATCTTGGCCATGGCTGCGCGCTGATCACTTGTGGACTCCTCGAAGTTCAGCTTTGGGGGCATGAGGCCTAACTACTGAACCTCACCCGCCCAAAGCCCGCTCTAATCACTGTTTTCAGGATGTTCATTTTTGTCTGCCCTGTCAACTTGTCCCACTGTGAAGCAGTCCGTAAAGGACTCTACATCTGCCATCGTTAGCCTAGGCATTTGGAAGCAAGACGCTGGCAGCGACGCGCAAGTCCAAGGTCCTTGGTCGTCTGTTGAGATGAGGCCACTGACTCATGTTGCGACATGCAAAAGCAGGGTCGCTTGGGTGGATGGGGTGGTGCACTGGCAAAGGGGAGGCAGGAGACATGGGGAGGTGCTGGCACGATTGGCACGCTGTGCCTGTGATCAAACACTTTTTTCCGACCCATCCACCTCCTCTTAAAGTATGTGGCGGTCAATTGAGAAAGAGGTAAAACAAACGGGTTGCGCAGCCGCGGGGATGCAACAAGCAGGCAGCAGGCTGCCATGCATGCACAAAGTATTTTGGTAGCAGCTAGCTGCAGGCAGCAGCTAGCGGCATCTAGCTCGTTGCAATCACACTTAAAGGTTCGATGGTCGAGGAACGGCGAGGAATAGCTCGTGATGTCACGAAGCCGTCATGGTTAATTTATCACACGACTAACGTATCACAAGATTTGCAGGGGATGCGTGACAAGCAAGCTGGATCGATGGGATCGCCGCCGCAAGTCTATCCTTGCATACGGTTTTCGATAAGGCTACCAGCTACGACTCTCCTGCCTACATACTGGATCAACACCAGGCAAGAACCTTCACAAGGCCATGGGCTTCGAAGCTAAACCGGTGGAACTTAATTTCGGCTGAAGTGCGCACATCTTCCTCGAAGGGTAGGAACTGCAGCACCATGTGAGAAGCCGATCCCACGCCTGTGGGTGCTTCCATTTCCGCTCAGGGAATCTCATTTAGGGATACTTATGTAAATGTTTTGCCTTTGAAGACATTTCTTGTTGTTCTTCCGCATAGCAGAGCGAACCACACAAAACATGTGCTTTTGTTTACCAAGGTTTAGGGTTCTGGGACCATCGTGCGGCGTTGCCTGTTTGGTTTAAGTTGTTGTTCCAGGGTTGTGGGACCATCGTGCGGCGTTGCCTGTTTGGTTTAAGTTGTTGTTCCAAACGGTTGTTCTAGATACCTTTCGGAGTTTCTGACAGCCCGCACATGACAAGAAAGAAAGGGTGAGGAAAAAGGCAACGCGAAGAAAGTGACAAGAACTTCGGCTGCAGTAGCATTTACTTGCCGCAAGTCACGGCAGTCTAAGGATCTGTAGGGGTATTATTCGAGGCAGCCCGAACCCTCCAATCCTGCGCCGAGTTTCACTTCTCAATTACCTTCCGATGAAAGCACGTCGGCATAATGGGGACCAGACCGGGGCAACATTTACAAGCATCGCACCCTCTTCCACAGACCTTCTCTAAGGGTTTGCTCACCCCTCCTAAGCAGCGGCGCTCAAGGACAGTCCCCTGGCCTTTCTTTGGAATGAGAGCAACCATGTGGGGCTG
This sequence comes from Symbiodinium natans, assembly GCA_905221605.1. Lineage (NCBI taxonomy): Eukaryota > Dinophyceae > Suessiales > Symbiodiniaceae > Symbiodinium > Symbiodinium natans. The sequence continues at coordinate 540,919 of CAJNDS010002207.1, read as the reverse complement.
CGAGTCTTTCCTGCATATCCCAGGTTCAAAGCATTCAATGTACCCTGAATCTGGCCAGACAGGCCCATGGTGTCCATGTCGACACCCCTCATTCGCATGTATAAGCACAATGAGCAGGTCTAGTCTTGCAAAAACCAAGCGGCACCGACACAAAACAAAGACCAGCAACCCAAGGCCTGATGTCTAAAGCAGCACATCAACACTCCCATCCGCTCCTTGCCCGCGAAATTTAAACACGCCTGACAACCCTGTGTGCGGCTCCTGTACACATACCGAGCAATGAGGACCCGCTGTTCGGCCAACATCGCCTCCATGGGCAAATCAAAACCGAAGTGTGGAGATCCAGCTGGCGACTAAGACAGCCAACGCGACAGCCAACGCTTCCGCCCTGACTGTTTCGTTTGTTCACACAATCCGGACAAGTACATGAATAACAGCACGCAGGCTGCTTGTCCCGGGTTGGAAATCGCAAGCACTTCATCACCGTCTAAGCCGGAAAGCTCTTCTTTGAGAATTCTAGTCTGGATCTCGAGAACTTGAGTTTCAGTCAGCTTCAGTTCCAGAACGGAAGGAATTGCGCTCGCCAGGACAGGCCATCAAACCTTCAACTTTCAACACCACTTCTCGAAGCTGGAACGCACTGAAGCTCTTGGGGCTGCGCAGTGGCCTCGACAAGCGACTCGAAGGCGTAGTGCGCCCAGGCATCGCCCTTGTCAGCTGCCACAGTGTCCACGGTGTGCATGCTGCTTTCCTGAAGGTATCCGCATCAAGCTCAGCAGGAATTGACCACTCCCACTGCCGAGGGCGTTGCAAGGTAAACTGCAAGGAATGCTTAGACAGCATGACTTGCTCTTCTAGTGTTACCATTGTTACCCATGGTTGATGCCAAATCAAGCAGGTCTTGCCGCCCGCACCATTGTCGAGATCCCTCTCTCCCTCTCTGTCTCTCTCTCTCTCTCTCTCGCTCTCCCTCCTTGCCTCCCTCCCTCCCTCTTCTTCTTCTTCTTCTTAGCGAAAGGGCCCCGCTCCTTACCTCTCTCTCGCTCTCTTGCCCTCTCTTTCGGGCACTTTCCACACCATTTCGAAGCTCTGGGCTTCCCACCGGAGTGATGGACGACGCAGCCGCGAAGCCCAGAGTGGTTAGGGTGCGCTCGCACGAGTAGGACCTAAAGTTGGAATAAGACATGCCATGTCCCATGATCACAAATGTTCCTAGCAGACAGTGAGCACCTACTACTACGCATTAGGTTCTGCCCTATTCAACTCTCTGAAAGCCAGTCTTCGCAACAAGAGTTGAAAGCCAATGGGGCATCCAGGTCTGAAATCTTTGGAAGGCAAGTCGACACAACCTAGCTCTGGCTTACAGCCGCCGTGGTGAGCCACACAACAACGGGGTATTGCTCGGGAAATATCCTACAATGGACTTTGCGAGCACGTTTTTCGTGGCCAGCGGTGCCGGAACGGGCGTCAGCGTGACAGTTTTAACATCTTGCGGCATTGGTCATCGAATTGTGCGGCCGAGAGGAAGCGAAAAGGATAGACTTGATCCAGACCTGGACTTTGTACTCGGAAACACATTCCAAAAGCGAAGCGTCTCATCTCCGGCACCAGTGACCACAGTTTGACCATCGGGCGAAATGGCGAGATACAAGACCCTGTATGTGTGGCCTGTGAGAGTCGCGACCTTGGTCATGGAAGGATACTTCCACAAAATGATCTGGTTGAGAGAATAGCCATGCGTGCTCACTATCTCGTTCAGGTTCTTGGACCAAACGAGATTGCACACCTGGGAGCCAGTGTCGATGCAAGACAGGGGCATGTTATTCACCGTGTTCCAGAAGCGGATGCACCTGTCTGCCGTGCCGCCTCCTGAAGCCAGCAGCCCATGCTGGTGTGGGGACCAGGCAATTGCTTTTACGGCTGCCTGATGGCGGTTGAACTTCAGAACGGGCTCCGTGGATTTCAGAGACCAAACGCACAGCTTATTGTCATTTCCGCCAGATGCCAATTGCTGCTCGTCGAAAGACCATTTCAGGCCACAAACCTCCTGTCGGTGGCCGTGAAGCTTGGACATGAACGGTGCTGGTTGGCGGACATCCCTGTGAAGGATGTGGTGATCTCTGCTGCCCGTGGACAAAACAAAGCCATTCCATGCCATTGTTCCGACTCTTCCCAAATGCCCGCTCATTGTTCGCATTTTGCGACACTGCGTGGAGTCCCATATTTGAACTTCGCCTTTGTTGGTTCCAACCGCGAGGTGTGCTCCTCTTTGGGTCCACGAAACCGAGGTCACGGTGTCGTCGGGTCCCAAATCACAAAGCTTGGTCACGCGACTTGTGCAAGCGCTCCATAGATAAACGCAGTTGCTTAAACCCACAGAAAGCACATTAGCAGATGACCAGTCTACCAGGTTTAAGTAGAAGTCGTCTTGGAGCTGAGGGGCGTCTAATACCTTGAAAGGCACTTTTGCAATCTTTCTTGGCGCCTTCCGAGGAGTACTAAGCAAGCGGCTGCTCTGAAATGAAACCGGTGACAGGGAAAAGGCATCCTCCTGGGTGGCCTGCACGCAGTTTTTGTACTTGAAGAGACTCTTGCTGTCTGGAGACCTGAATGGCTTCTCTTCTTTCTCCACATCGCCAGTGTGGATCCCCAACAGCTCACTCCGGAGCAGCTGCGCATAGACAGAGCTGTTGTCATCACGGGTCTCCGGTCTCGAGCTCTCTGACAGGAGCGTGAGTCCATTTTCAAGGTCCGAAGCCGCCCTGCTCGGAATGAAGCGGTCGCTCTCAGCTCCCTGATGCCAGTGTGTCACATGCTCAGGCTCCCCAGATGTCCAGGCATCCCGTATCGGTGATCGCGGCCCGTAGTCATAGGCCTTGCATGAGGCTGCCTCATCCATTTGATGCACGCGTGGCCGGAACCATAAGATTCAGAAGAAAAAGAAGCAACCTAATGTGACTTTACAGCGCCACTGGCTGATAAGGGGAAACTACCTTCGCCTTGCCTAGCGGGGGTCAGTTGAAGTTCTGCTAGTTCAGCCTCGCGGAGAGGCGTTGTGCCTTAAAGCAGTTCATGAAGCTCGAGGCTTCCTGATGCTCCTCGAGCCAGAACGGTTTGGGCAAAACAACTCGGGCGCTTTTGGAAGGAAGGGTGTAGGGATTTCAATCCCAGTGTGGCCTCAATTTTTCCTTAGAATCCAAGCAGTGGATCCTCAAGTCGAAGCCTCTGACTTGAACCAAGCAACGCAACATTTTTGAAAGTGACGTTCCTGGAGGGATAGTCATCCAATGACCCGTGCCCGCAAAACTGAAACCTGCAGCTACCAATCCGAGAAACTGTTTGAGACCTGATTTGTCATCCTGGGTTTGAGCTTAGGCATAAGGCTTTATCTTGAAAAAGCTTCAACTTTTGGCGTGGCTGTCCTTAAGCATCAATTGAAGCCTTGTTCTGGAGCCCGAAGCCATTACCCCACGGCTTGTGGAGAGCACAACTTAAGACTCCAAGTTCCCTAAGCCTTCCTTTGCCTCCGAGAGGCAAAGCCGCCTCATCGTACTCAGACATGGGGACGATGTTCTGCCCGTATTTGTAGCCTTTCCTCAGCCATGGCCAACTTTAAGGCAGATCTTCCTCAGACCTCGGGGGGAACAACAATGAATCAATCATCCAAGGATCACTCGGTCCTCCTTCTTGACCTCCTCTCCTTCCTTGTCATCGGTCCTGAGAACGCAACATCATGCCCACATGCTCTGCTGCAGCGCTGACAGCCGCAAGCGCAGCAAGCGCCCCCAAAAGGATCCACCAGGAGGCAGGCTAAGACTCGGCTAAAACGCCTTCATAGCCCTAAGCCCAATAATCCCCAGACCGTTCCCCCGAAGACGATCAGGAACTGCCCGCCCCTTGCTGCAAAACCAGCTTCGCATAGTAGGTCCGGTCCATGATGACCTTGTCCTGAATGCAAGCAAGTCAGGACTGTAGGGTCCTTCTTGGTGGCTTGTGTCAATGAGTCAAACTCCACGAGTCGAGAATGCCAACGGGCTTCCGTCTTCCGGCTCTCCTCTGGGATGGCCTTAGCTTGCTGCGGTATGACGCAGTGTCACAGGATGATGAAACGCTCTTAGGGGTTAGGATCTACTTGGGTTGAGGATTCAAGGATTATAGGCCTGCTGCAGTTTCGGCGGGCGTGCCCGCAGACTTGTTCTGCTAGTCGAGTGCGCACTCAAGCTTGGCTGTAGACTTTCCATGAATTTGTAATTACTTCGGCATCTTGCCGCTCATCAAAGCCCGCGGACACGCAGAGACCGAGAGACAGAGACACACACTCACGCAAAGAGCCCACACACACTTAGACACAGGGATGCACAGAGACACACTGAGACACACAGAGATGCACAGACGCACAGACACACAGATGCACACACACAGACACAGACACAGACACAGACACAGACACAGACACAGACACAGACGGAGACGGAGACCCACACGCACGCGCACGCGCACAGAGACACAGAGACACAGAGACTCGCAGATTCACAAACACACCCACAGACAGACAGACAGACAGACAGACAGACAGACAGACAGACAGACACACACACACACAGAGACACAGAAAGATGGAGAGAGAGAGAGAGAGAGACACACACACACACACACACCAACGCACTAACACTGACGCTAAATTCAGCTCTTGAACCCTACAGAAGACGCATCCTGCGTTTCGTTTCGGCTCACCAGGGTGCTGCCGCCATCTTCGACTGCTTCTTGAGCTGTGGGAAGCTCACTCCTCGGCTCGCCCCAGGCAGCACGGTGACGATCCAAGAGCTCTTGCTCCGACAAATAGAAAAGTCTCGGCTGGTCTGAAGGTGAATTTGCGGCGGAGTCTGATGTTTGCGTGGATGGCATGCTTCCGACGAGTATCATTTCGGGGCAGCAGCAACCGATTTTACGGCCAATATAGCCAGTCGAGCTGAATCCGGCAATAACCTGATTTAATTGCTCGTCTTGGGTGACTTTTCTTGTGATACGAGTTCTTTACCTACTAGTCGAACCCCCTGAGAGACAAGGAGCGCGTGGTTCGAGAGTAGATCCCAACCGGGATCTCCATGTCGGGTGATACCGTCAGTGGCAGCCGCACCTGAACCCAACACCCTATGTTCTCGAAGGCGCCCGCTGAGGCTTGCTAACTGCTCTTTTGCGACGCATGCGCTCGAGCGAGTCTTTTTCTTTTGCTCGAAGGTGGTCGAAAAATTCACCGCATCCGTCGAATCAAGCTCAAAAAAATTGACGATCGGCAGCTCCGGCTTGCCGATGTGCTCCTTGTTGGATTGGAGCCCCAAGCTTCTTTTCGGGGAGTTAGGTCAACTTCAGGGACTGGACGATGCCGTCCAAGAAGGCCTTGTCCGCTGGCCCCTCACAGGCAGGAAAGACTTAAGGCACTTCGGCACATGAACCAAGGGGAGCAGTCTCCAGCTTCAGTGTACTTACACCTTTCACACCCGAGCAAATAGCAAATGTCTTGTTGGGCACAATCCCGCCTGAAAATCAGGCCGAACATGCTTCTCTGTTGCGCTCAAGTAGGCTGCTACGATGATGCCCTGGCTCCTTAGTCAAGTTCACAGCCTTGCAGCATATGCGAAAGATGGGAAAGCAGGGGCCACGAAGCACTCCTCACACAACATGCAGGACCAGCAGATCCAGTTTGGTCAGCTGCCTGCTCAATATTTTTCTGAGCATAACTGTACTTGTCTAGCATCCTCGGTGCGCATTGTTGGATATTGCTAGTCTTCGCTGTTCATGGGTTGTCGTCAGAGAACTCTGTCTTAACGCAGAAAGTCATGATTTCGAAAATGTGTTTACAGCAGCGGCATGCCGTCGCATGTTTAGAACCTCGCTTGTGCCGTTCTGCTCTCCGTTCAGCCTACCACTGCGTTTGCAGCCGAAGTTCATGTCGCGAGGGAATGCAGCAGCTTTGTTTGTTTGTGGTTCTGGGCCGTGGCACATCACACCCTCTCCGATCTCCTCCATTCAGGGCAACAGCATCGGCAGAGGCATCTGGCATGAGGTTTGCAATAAGATTTGTGGCCCAAGCAGGCTGATGCAACAGGGTTTTGTGCCTGGCTGGGGGAAACACAACATACTTTTCACTGCGAGCCTTGCGAGCTTTCGGGCTCCCCTGCTACATCTTAAACTGATAATTCTCTCTCGACAAGCTCGAGGCTCGATGGATGCAGCCTGGTTCTATTTGTTGCTCCTTGTGGCAGGGTGTAAAGCAACGGCAAGCCGAAGCTTGTTTTAGGTAGGACGCACTCTCGTGCGCCCTGCGTTTCCTGGGGTTTTCTTGGGAGTGGGGGGGGGGGGGGGGGTTGCGAATAACCATGTTGGGAATATCCATGGCACTTGCTGGGGTGGGTGGTGGGTGGGTGGGGGTACATAACGACAGGCCGAACCATATCCCCGCCAAAAAAAAAACGGCCCCAAGCATCCGAAAAATCATTTTTTTGCTCAAAGACCAAGCCCAAGCATGTCCAAAGCCCAAACATCCGGCAATGCTCCTGCCTAAACCTTCAAGCCCCAGCATCCCCAAAGCAGTCCAAGCCCAAACCTTCCCAAAGCCTCTCTTGCCTAAACCTTAAAGCCCAAGCATCCCCGAAAGCAGTCTGAGGTTCGGGGCCCGACACATGCCAGCCCCAACAAGTACCCTTAAACATAGACTCAAAACATAGTATGCGCAACTTTTGGGTTTTCGTGCCTTTCCAAACTAACAAGGCTCCCGCCTAGGCGAAACACTCAAATTCACTAAAAAGCGCCCGCCCTTGTGCTCTGTCTTCCTGGTTCCAGAACAGAAATGAGTCTAAAGATCTAGGCTTTTTGCACTTTCGAACTTGAGCACGCCCAACGCATGCCAACAAAACGCAGGGCACTCCAGAGCGCGTCCTACCTTGTTTTGGCACTTAACCCTGGCATCCCTGGCTCACCAAAACCCTGAACCCTTTTTGAACGGTAAACCCTTTACACGTCCTAACCTAAGATTTCGAAGCTTTGCTGTCGCCGCCAAGGGTCAGTATTGCCTTTGCGGACCAGTATCTGTCCTGCGCCCGAACTCCGCTCATCGACGTCTTGCTCGCAGCTTCCGCGTTGAGGAACTTCGTCAGCCCCTTGCCCCAGAATGCACTAGACCCTACATGCATCTGAAGTCCCATGGCCCGAATGTACCTTAAGAGCTGCTGTCGAACAGCGAGCCGAATCCTCATCGCGATGTTGCAGCCAAGTTGCACGAAAAGACAGCACTGACGCTGCGCCCTCATCGGTGATATCCTAAGACTGCTTTGGATAGAGAGGTGAGTTGAGAGACTGACGAGACTGTCGAGTCACCCAAGCCGCAAGCTTCGACCATGGCCCACTTGGACTCCCAGCGCAAAGAGCGGCCAGTAACTCTAAGACTTTCAGAAAGTGCAAGAGCCCCCGCATTCTAGCCCACACTCCAACTCGGCACGTTCTGGGAGAATCCTGTGTCTGGCTCTTCCAAGCACCTCTTAAGCCCTTGTGGTGATGTCTGCACCTCACGAGGCTGAAGGTGGGTGCTATTAGTTCTAAGACAGATACTTATATAATGTACTTAGCAGAGCGGCAAGATCGGTGACAGCCGAAGCCGATTGGAGGCTCTCACTGCTGGCATTAAACACAGATCCACCTGCCATGGGCAGTGGACGAGGGCCTTGCTTTCCATGTTGTTCTGTTTCTATGGTATTCCTTTGTTTCTTTGGCTCTCTAGAAGTTTTTGGCGGTTCGTAGCTAATCCACATCTTCAAGAGGACCACCGCAAGAAGAATGAAGCACCGAAGCTAGGAACTTGAACAACGGACACAAGTCTCGCACCGTCTGAAAACAGCCTGCAATGGCTTGCTCCATCGCTTGGAGCGTCTGGAAGGTTTTTGTGTTGGGCGTCAAGAAAGGCCTCGGCTTCTTGTGAAACACCTCACATTAACTTAGGCATGCAAGCAGCACCTGTATGACAAACAGCCCGACAACCCCTGGCCCCTGTCAGCAAAAGCCCGACCCATGACACGTCCTTCTTTGATCGCAGGCATTGCTTCGCGAAACAAAAAAACCTACATTTTCTGATGTTCACAAAGAACCACACAAGCTCTTGCACCCAAGAAAAACACGTTTCTAGCACAGGGCTCGGTTGCACAATGCTTGAAGAATGCCCCCCTGTGAACGACCCAGTGTGGCTGAAGATTTACAAGCCATTCAGTCAGGCTTCGGTGTAGGACATGTAGATAACTGCGGGGCCACCAAAGTGGCCACCAAGGTTCAGACTGAGTGCAAACCCTGATTGAACGTCGACTCCTCAAACGCAACTCAAAACTTGAAAACATCAAGCCTCAACCCAAAAGCCGAAACTCTCAATTTGCCGATGCCCAAGGTGCTGCGCCAACTGAAGGGCCAGCTGCTCCTTCGTCAGCGGCGGCTGGATCACCTACGAGAACATGACGGAGGTGATCCCATGCAGAGTGTTCACAGTGTCGGGCTACTCATGTACTTCGCCTGCACACAGCTTGCGCAGCATTCTCAGAGCACACAAACTCTAGGGTTCAGGGAGGGAGCCCCATGCGGCTTATGGACATGACCGGCATGGCGTTTGAGCACGTGGACATACACGACAACCCCTGGGTTTCAAGGAGCCTCCAGCCAGGAGCTCGTCGTGGGGTTCTGCACTGATGCAGAGACGCGCTCAGCAAGCCTTGGTGGAGCTTTTGGGACTCTTGGCACGCGAGCTATTGTCGTAGAGGAAACGCACAATGTGACATGCAACCGGCATGCGCCGTTTGGAGAATGCAAGACGGAGGGGGTGGTAAAACACGCTGCAACCAACATGTTAGGGGCTTCCTGTGTGAAATCGAATGACGGATTCGGCAGCACATGCAAAAAGCAAGTCGCAACCGGCACGCGCAGGGTTTCCTGTGGGAAAGTGCACGCTGGAGGCACCCATAATCACCCATACGTGGAAACCTCAGCCCTGCGGTAAACCCCCGCCTCCCATTTTCAAAGCTCTCGCGTCATCTCAGTTCTTCCCCTGGTCTCCGCCGTCGTGGCACACACATCTCATTGTCCACAACGCCAATGCTCAAACCAAAGTTATCCCAGTCGCTCGGAGACCTGGAGCCTCTCGGCCTGGGAGGGGCTTAGCACAGTGGATACAGGGTGCATATGCTTTTTGCTGCAAGTAGAGCTTGGGCTGGTCAGCTGGGCGAAGCGCGCTGGGATGTTTGCAAAAAAGCCCTCACCTCAAACTTTCATGCTCATTAGTCACAAGAGCATGAGCGTGGGCTTCAGCTTGCACTAGCTACAGTGCGAATCTGCAGCTCTACTCCTCTTGCTGCCTCCAGGGTGGCAGCGTCCTCGAATCCTGGCGAGAGAAAGCGGAGGGCAGAAAGCGCGTATTCGCTGGAGTCGACCTGGGCTGAGAAATCTTGATCTTCCATGCTCAAGATGCTCCGGGCTGCTTTGCTGTGATAGCTGGGCTAAGACTGGGGACATGCCCAACCCCACGTGCAAAACCAGTTCCCCATGGATCCGGGTATCGATGGAACCATGAACCATGCTGTCTTCTGGGCCCGCCCGAAAGATCCCGAAACCGCATGGCGTGAATCTTGCCATATCTCAGGCAAGGGTTGTTTAGACCTTGATTCCTAGTCCGAGTTCGCGTCCCAGAACTTGCTTAGCATCTACTTCGCTGGAATGCTTGCAGCATGGAGTCAAAACCTCCGGAAAAGCATCTCCAGAGAGAGCCAACTGTCCATCCTGAAACCTTTCGAACCAGAACATCCCGCAATGAACTCGGCAGGGTTATAGGGTTGTCTGGGGGGTTGAAGGCTTTCTGGATTTTTCTGGGAATCTCGGAGAAACCTTTGGGTGCCGCAGCCTCCCGAAGATCTCCCCACAAGCTCAAAGTCGCCCTTGAGGAACCAGATGCCAAACTCGATACCGGAGTGGGCGCCCCCATACTCAACTAAGGTATGTTCCTTGCGAACATGGCGCCTTGGGGTTCCACGACTTGGGCACCGTCATTTCCAATCCTCGAGAATGGCATTGGGCTTTGGTGCGGATTTCTTGATCTTTAGGAATTGGGTTAAAGGCCTTGGGGGTAGGGTAGGGTCTTCTGGTGTGCAGCCCATGTTGAAGTTGCTGCAGCATCACTACGTCCTTTGGGGGGGGGGAAATCCCCTCCGCCCCTTTGAAATGTTTTGGATGGGGGGGGTTCCCGACATCGCTTGAAACTTCAGAGGGGGGGTTTCAAAAGGTACATAGGGCATCGTTTGCAGAGCGACAGGCGCATTACCAAGCAGCATGGCAGCACGCGAAACTCTCCCCCAAATTCACATCGAGCCCGCCCCGGTAACCAAAACATTGCCGGGGCTGACCACTAGGACCGCGGGTCTGCCCCTAAAGCCCCCCAACTTCGATGATGATCAGCCCCGGTAACTAAATCATTAACGGGGCTGGTCAGCCCGCCGCGGCATGCGCAACCCTTTCCCCCAGAACCTGCGCCGAGGTATTTAGGGATGACCTTTGTTGTGCATGTACACGAAGTTTGTTCACGTCGCACCAGAATCGTTGCCTCGGAGGGAGTTGCAGTTCTTGCGGGACGTGCACCGACAAAACGCTGCCGCCCTTGCGAGTGTACTTTAGTATCGCCAGTCCGAACGGCTGGGGAGCCTGCATGGGCTTTCACAGGCCCTTCGGAAACACAGCACGGAACAAAGACAAAGCAAAGCAAGGAAAGCTGGAAGTGAGGAGCACGGCAATGGGGACGAACCAGTGGGGGAGCACGCAGACTGTTGCCTGCAAGCGAGAACAGAAAGACATTGGCGTGCTCTCATGCTGCTTGGTAATGCACCTAATGAACCTCCAGCATCAGCCAAGCAGCTGAGCTTGAAATATTTTAACATGCTCTTGACATCCCAATGAGATTCAATTCCGACCCTGACCCTGAAATTTTTGCCCCGTAGGACATCCAGCTGCTGATAATGGAGCAATACGCGCTAACCTGTGACGCCCCGCCCCCCCCCCCCCCAAATTATTTCAAGGGGGGAGTGCTGCTGTAGCTCAGTCTCCGCCCTGCCGGCTACGAACGGTGAGCAGCTCCTGCAAGGGGGTGACGGGCAGCAGGGGGTGCAAGGACATGCAAACAGCAGGAGACAAAGCAATCTCACAAACACCACGCTGGGGTAGCACCAGCCAACAAGCCTGCAGAATCTGACATTACTAAGCAGTAACATTTCAGTCTGAGGACCCCTAGACCCGGCAAACATGGGCTCTTGACGTGCTGGCCATGACCCCCACCCTCAACCCACCCAAGCAGCCCGTCCTCAGTGCTCGCCACACAGGCCGAGGGCCAAGTGATGGCCGCCGCAAGGCCCATCCGCCGGAGCTCAGCACGCGGAACAGCGAAGGTATGCAGGAGGCAGCCTGAATCATTCTCTGGTTGAAGGAAGCAAAAGCATGGCAACCGTGTGACCTGTTTTCAGTTTTGTCACATATCCAACCCCGAGGGGATAACTGTGCTTTTGTTGAGGAACTCAGGATGGAGGGGGTTTGTGCGAGCTGGCGAACTGTGGGGTTGTTGGGTGTTCCATAGGGTGCCGGAACCCAATGGTGCCATTCCGCGAAGGGTTCTGGTTTTCGCACATTTTCTTATTGCTGGATCCATAGTGACTTGCGGCATACGCTGATAGCCCTAAAACCCTTTTATGGTCAGAAGTGCGCTGTGATTCGGCACTGGTCTGCTCAAGCCTGAGAGCTTGAATCCGGTCACGTCTTGCGGCATTGAACTTGCTGGAGGCGCTTAGATCACACGTTGATACAATACCAGATACATCCCACACTCAGAGACCTGCTCCGGGATTCGGGATTGGGGGGGGCACTTGAAAGACGGACATCCAACGGAACTCCCTTCAACACATTCTCTCATGCACCAGCATTACATGCACCCTGGTCCGCAGCAAGAAAAATGCCCGGCGAAAATCGGTGCTCCCAATCGCCCCTGTTCCAGCACGACCTGCACTGCACGCACACACCAGCGCAAATGCTCGCCGGAGCCGGCGCATGGCCATGCAACTGACCCGAAGGTCCCCCCCCATAGCTGCCATGGCTGAGAGTCTGAGCCCTAGAATTTGCCTGGAACTCCGAACCGCATATAATTTGTAGGGTCACAACCTGAGCGCCAAGCATCGGGTCTGATGACTTGCTTTCAATACTGATAAAGACTGCTCTTCTTTGCTCAAGTCAGGAGTCTGAAAGGTAAACAGTGGCAAATACACGACAGCCTATTTGGGCTTACTTGGCTCAGGCCAGATACAGCTGCCGGAAACGCATGTCCAACCTGCCTGTCATGAAGCCCGGGCGTAGCTGCAGACACTAGAGGCGACCAGAAGTTCAAAACAGCAAATGCCGCAAAACTGCCCTGCCTTTCAGACTTTCAGAGCCTGAAACTCATGCTAATCGGCTCAGAACAGTTCACCACCTGTCTTGATCCGCAGCTGGTCATCGGGAAGTTTACGCCCAAACTTGCAATGGCGCCTTGGCTCTCTGCTCCACGGGCTTTACAAACCTCAGGTAGATCATCCGACTGTCACACTCCCATGGGTAAGTCTGGCTGCTGAAGGCTTAGAGCTTGGGGCTTCTGAGCACTTCTAATCGAAGTGTCTTCAATTTAACGTACTATAAAACCTTATCACATCACAAGGAGCCCTTCCTGTTTTGAACTCTTCCTCTTTTGAACTCATTGAACTCCCAAAGGTTTCTAAAGTTGACCCCTTCGATCGCTGCCAGAGACGCAGCCGGGTCTGAAGAAGGAGCTCTGGTATAGGCACCAGCCGCACTTTTGTGCTGCTACCTGCGGTGTTCCACGCGAATAGCATCTGCTTGCTATTGCTTGCTCTGCTGTCCTAAAGAGCTGTGCCGTAACGATACTTTACGATCCGAAATACTCCGAAATCGTGCTAGAGGCCGTGAACAGCCCTGGGCTTGCCTGCAACAACAGCGAGAGCCACCCAAAAAGCCACAAGCCACGTCAGGCCCGCGAATCCTATAATCAACCTGAAGCCCGATGACCTTGCAAGCCTGACCACGCAAACCCCTAAACATCAAGTTTCAAACACCCCGAACTTCCCTCAGCCTTAAACTTTCTGTCAGGTGACAAGCCAGGGCTTCCCAGGGCCCGGCCCCCTCCCCGACCAAGGTTACCAGAAGCTGCGTGCTGGTGGCCTGCACGTTTCCACATGCTTTCTGGTTGATTCGTTGACCGAAATACTGGCACCCGTTTAGGCCCTCATTTCGAACTGTATATGGCCTGTATAGATTCTTAGAAGCCTGCAGGGGGTGTGGTGCAGGGGTTTTGCTCGGATGGGCTTGCAGGTGCAGGCATTCCGGGTTGACACACTTCCGTTCTTGGCTTTGTTCGCATGATTGCACGGAATGATGGTAGGCACTGGTCGAACACGGGAGGGGTTTGCAATGGGAGCATGCCTACAACAATGCACGTCTGCTGCGGTTTGAGTCTTCTAGTGCCCTTCGAAGGCTGCCGTGCGCCGATCGGACAGCAATTGGCAAGACCATGCTTAACCAGTAACAACCCTGGCCAAGCTTCTCAGCTCTCAAAACACAATGACAAACGAACGAGACAAACTCCAAACACCGACGATACAAGAGAAAGGCTGCCTCCAGCTGCTTTGTACCTTGCCAGCCATCATCATGCAGGATGGTTTCGGGCAAATGTGGCGGCGCTACAAGGTGTGCTCAGATATTGTCTCAGTGTGGATGCTGCCCGTTCTGATCCTGTTTGCAGCAGCCTCCTTTCTCACAGCTGCCTAGTGCTGCATAGGCGCATTCGAGGAGGTCCGGATCACCAAACTGAGCCGAGGACCTAAACGCAGTACTGACAGTGGTTTCCGCCAGGACCAGATTCAAGCACACCCTGAATCAAGGGTATCACAAAGCACCTAAGCCTGACAGCAGATCTGCCGTTGCCTGCCAAGAGGCCCGTGCGTGATCAGGACAATGGATTTCTCGTATTTCAAATCCTTGGTACCCAAGCATCATTTCTGCCTGTTTCTCCAAGCCCTTTTGGGAGTGTCCGATGTGGTTAGACATGAATACATGTAATGAGCAGTTGCAGCTGGCCAAGGCGAGGGGAGCCGCCCACACGTGCAAGCAAACTCCCGAAGAACCTCCCACCCCCCCCCCCCCCCCCGAGGATCCCGAAGGCGGCCTTTGTCCGTTTGATCATCAGGTCCAGCGCTACGATGAGGGCGTTTACAGAATCGGAGCCTTTTCCGCCAGGAGGTGCGTTGGACCTAAGACGTTGGAACTTGAGTTTTGCGATTCGTGGGCTTGGGGATTCTGATTCCGTGCTTTTGTCCGGACTCACGAAGAAACATTGCGAAGGAGAATGACCAACCAGCGCCCTCCATGGCAACAAAAGGACCTGGGCTGCAGACACGCCGGTAAGCGCGTCCACATACGGCACGTCGATTTTGCGATCTCTGCAGACATAGACGTTGGCATAGCCATCGTCCTTCACCCCCATTGCTGATGTGTGTTTCTGCTGGCGTTTGCAGGGAACAACGGCGCAGGTGCTTCGAAAATTCGAAGCCTTTCTGTGCCAAACCGCCCAGAAAGAAACGATACATCCAACTGACTTACATGCAAATCCCCATAACAGCACTCCAATTTAGCCCTGCTTGTGCCAGGGCTGGTTCGGAGGGCTTTTGAAGTTTGTAGGGCAAACAGCAGTCCCCTGCGGCCTTAACCAGGCCAGGCCCTAACGTCCTAACGTTTGCTGTAATTATTAATGCTGCTTCCCATCCGAGGTTTCAGTCATTTTGAGGGGTCTTGGATCAAGCGGTCGAGCCACGCGACCGAGGTCAGGCCTTCATTCTCCACTTTTTGCGGGAGAAAAAAAACTCACAAACCTCAAGCTGCAATCTTCAGCTACCACAGACCCTCAGCCATTAGAAGTCTTTGGCTTATATGTTGAGTGAGCTCTTCAAGCATCCCGTCCTGCAGATCGTTGTTGGTGTCGGAGGTTCCGAAGAAAACGACGCCAACCTGGAAATTGCCGAGCCCTCCCGGTTTCTCAGCTGGAGATGGGTGATGGACTGGGTGAACCTTAGCCTCCCTGGCTTCAGGTCATTTCTGCCCCCAGAAGTCAAGCAATCGCATCGACGACTTCCGAGGCCCTCCCTCGACAAAAGAACACGCATGCGCAACCCCTCGGATGGCCTCATGCTTGGGAGCGAAGAAGAGGCGATGCTGCACAAGTTTTGAGGCTATGCCGACCTTGGCCGCATGCTCTCTGAAGCCCCTCTAAGGCCGCTGTTTCGGTGCCGGCAAATGACCCGACTAGAACGACTAGAAGATATGTGTTCCAAAGCTATCCCCGAAAAACCTTTACCTTCTCCAAGGTGGGCTCTTGAGACTGTCGCTGTACGTCGCTGTGTCGCCGTGTGTCAGTGGTTGCGTGGGCATGTCCTCGAACATCTTTTTGCTGCCCAGGAGCGGCTGTCTGTGCGCGAGTCACCTGCTCTTGCAGGGTGAAATGGGAGAATCAATGACAGCCCCCTCATGGCTTCTCGTTAGTTACTCCGCGACAAGGGAAACTCTTTCGGACGGCGGGCTGATTCGCAGGAACCCATGGTTCCGCATCGTGCATTTTACGAATACATTTTCCTCACTGCTTTAGGTTTCACTTCTCCCTTGAGGAGTACTTCGAAAGTCCAAACATGACCCCCTTCTGACCATTCTATCCCCTGGTCAGGGACCCACCTTGTTACCGTCGCTTGCTTCAGCGAAGGTCGCTTGCATCGACTCGCCGACATCAACCACAAAAACCTTTCGAGCTTGGAAAATCTAAACGTTTCCACTCACATGGCTCGTTTTCCTCCTGCACCGCAGTTGTGTGCATGTCTGTGCTTTACAGGTATAGAGTATACAGGTAGCCAGATACGCACATACGCAAACAGATTCAGCAATTGACATGCTACTGGTCTTTCACCCGCAAACAGCTTCAGCAATTCTGACATGCTTCTGGTCTTTCACCATCTAGCCGACACTGCACCAAAATAAAACTCTGCTCGAGTCGCTGAACCTTGTGCACTTCCACCCCCACAACCCCCCCCCCCCCGCCCATGCTCCCTTCCAAGAGGCTGTGGCTTCTCTGGCTTTCCCAGCCATGGCGATGGGGAGTTCCCCAGGCGGGAGGGAGCACGAGGACCAGGTAGGAATGAGCAAGGATTAGTGCTAAGGGTTGTAAAGGGCTTCCACCCTGGTATGGGGTTCAGGGTTTAGATGGCATTCAGCAAAACTCCGCACACAGCGGGTAAGGGGATCTGGGCTTCGGGTTTGGTATGGTTTGGGCTGATGATCTGGTATGAGCAATATCAGCACTACTTGAAGACCCTAACCACCCTAACCCGGCCCAAGCAGAGGCCCAGTCTTGCACTGGACTTGCTTGTCTCGTCTCGGCCAGCACGAGCCCAGCTTCCGTCACAGAATTTGTCACAACTTGGCGATCCTCCCTGGTCCCCACACGCAGCCAAGAAGACTCCGAACACCGCAGAAGGCAAGCGGCCCATGTCCCTTCACAACTTTTGAGGATGATCGAGGGGTGCGTGATTGGCGAACCAAGCCAAGCCCTACAATTATCATGAAGGCATCAAAGCAAGACATGAGGGATCAGTGTAATTAGTGACAGCAGCACTTCGACTTGCATGTGTGACCATCTGCTGGGAACATGAAGACCGACGGTGGAAGCTTTGCAGCAAAGTCAAGAAGTCAGAGGACATTCAAGGATCTAGGTGCAAGCTCAGAAGCAAAGTTGCGGCGAAGACCCCCGTCCTCTTCCGTTTGCTTCTCCTGCAAAGCCCACATGGCCTGGCTCCAGGGCAGGTTGCCGTGTCACCAGTGAAAAACGCGCCCAGACCTCAACCACCCCATGCGAGGAGTCCTGTTCCTCGGCAGTCCCTATGTTGCTGGCTTTTGGAACCCGATTGAAATCCCTAAACCATCCTGGTCCTGAGCTTGGAACTTGAAAATCATGACGCTTCCTTTTGCAGAGGAAAGCCGAGGCAGAGCCCACGGCGCTGATCCGGCGATATCCGGCGGCGATTTTGCACTGTCTCTTCAGCTGGTGGAGGGACTGGATCATGCTCTGCGCACGCAGTATGAGCCCGGAGCTGAGCATGCCCGCCGCCCACCTCCCCCACCCCCCCAACCCACAAAAAAGGAGGTCGGTCAAGAAGCTGGTAGGCCTTACCCGACCCAGTCCCTCCACGAAATGAAGCACGTCCGGCTCATGTCACCGGTATCTGTAGCCATATTGGAGCATCCACTGGAACTGCATCCACCTGTGTAAAGGGGGGGCTAGAGTGGCTGGAGTTTATGGCAGAGTTTGGTCCTCAAGTGTCTTGTCTGCAGGTCAGCCTCAGGTTTGGACTCAATTCCGCGTGATGGATGCAATGGTTGCCTAGCCTCTCAAGCGGTCTTGTGCGGGCGCACTGCAGGCCCTGAGGACTCTGTTCCTTGTACTGGCCGCCTCTACAGTTACCGAACTCAGGAGTCTCCTGCAGTTGCCCGATGAGGGTCTAAGGCACTAAGGCACTAAGGCCAAAACTCGCACAGCTCTTTCGGCTGTGGACAGATGGCAAAAACAAGCAAAAATGCAGGGAAAGGAGGCCATGCCCGAAGCCTTCCCGCGGAAATGAATTCTGCCACTCAAGGTCTGTACACGAGCAGCCTCGACAAAAGACCCCTTCCCTTGTCCCTAGCCCTACAGCCTACACTACAAGGTCCGTCATGTCGAATCTACAGCAGCAGTACTTACGTCAGCGAGGCAAAGAGAGTCCCGGAGCATGTTCCTCAAGCCTTGAGAAGCACGCTAGCCGCTAGCGACACGTGTGGTCGAACTCCCGTTCTGGCTAAACCCTATTGAACCTATTGGTTCAACTGGAAAGAACTGGGCGCTCCTCAAAACTAGGGCTTTTTGATCAGGGCGGTGAGAACTTTCCGGAATGCGCCCCTTAGGAAAGCCCTAATTTTGCTGAACTCGCACGTAGCTTGGAACGGCACCAAGAAGGGCCCTCACTGGGCCCGCCCCAGCTTGGCCACCAAGGAAATGATGCAGGGCAGTTTAGGGCGTCATGGACAACACCAAAGCGGTCACAGGATTTGACTTGGAACTCTGAAGAACGTGCTCCCCGGAAAACTTGGCTTCGCTTGAAGCTCTTCATTTCCACTGCCCATTGGATCCTCCAGGGTGTGCTGGGTGATTTCAAGGATGAAGTCTCAGGTGTTCTGCCTTATGGGGGAACACTGCCATCAATTTAAAAGCTACGGAGAGGATGCATCTTGCTGACACTTTGCAGGCTGTTTGGCTTCAACGTTTGCAATGCATCCTTTGCTGACCGAAGCAGCCTTGCCATCTCTTTCAACTCCAGTTCTACATTTCGACAGTTAAAGATCACTGAGTTCGGAGCCATGCAGAAATGACATAACAGCCTAAAAAACGACACGGACCCTAGTGGTAACCCAGGTAAAAGCAGCACCGTCGACGCACACTTGATCTGATCTCACTCGAAATCAAGAACACACCTTTTCACGGGTGGCACAGGAGTCTTACATAGTCTTACGACATGGCTGGAGACCATGGTCATGCTGGATATTCTTGCCGCGTCCTCACCACAACAACGATTCTACAGAGAGGAAATTACTCAACTGGACCCCACCTCATGAGCAAAATTCGGGCGAATCGGCCACAGCTTCACCGTTCCACGCGGTCGCCACCGCTGTCGCCCGCTTGCCCAGCTGCGGCTTCGACTGCAACGAAACAGAACTTTATACAATACAGATAATAGTTCTGTGTCCCATGTCGGTAGCCACCCCCCTACTCCTGAAAAGGTTCCAAATGGGGTCGGAGCATAGGGAGAAGAGGGGTTTGCAACCCTCCAATACCTTGTCTCAATCCATCCATCACTTAGACGAGTAAAGCACTAGGACAGTCAACGGCCCAAGAACGAGAAGACTCCAAGTACATTCAAATCGCAATCCTCTTCCACAAAAGGATTTGGTCTTTGGGCTGCTTTGCCTCTCAGGGGTGTACAGGCCCAATCCGAAAGTGAGAGCAGGGCAGTGTGGGTTTTGTAGCTGTAGGGCTTGGTCTGGGGTTCACCTTGCCTTCGCGCAGTCTTCGAGCTGTTCGACGATTTGCGTTCTAGGGCTGACCTAGGGACCTAGTACAAAACTGTGTTGTAAACGCAGTATGCTTATGCTGATGAGGGTCCCTTTTTCGGAGGTCCTTCTGACACTGCAAGGGAATGTAACAGTAGTAGGTACATATAAGGGGACCTTGTTGTCGAACAACTCCAACCCATGGTGAATATGTTTGTGTTTGGGTCTTCGCACGCAGAACTTCCCTGGCCCTCCCGTGTGGCCAGGGGCGGCCTGGAACCACGGCAAGTCCGCACTCAAGCCTGGCTTGCCCGCAAAAACGCACAGCTCAGGAATGCTCAGGCTTTCGTTCACGCCTCTGGGGGGGCTTGCTCATGCCAGCTCTTGTCAATCGAGGCAATCCCTAAGCCCTGACAAACCCCTAAACCCGAAGCTTAACTAACCTCGACGACAAGACCAATGAACAACTATTATCGAAGAATGCTTGGGTTCGGGTCTGCTCGAACAGTAGCCGATTCTTCTGCTATGCGTTTGGCAGTTTTGCATTAACTAGAAGGCCTTCTTGGCTCATGTTCCGTTGCCGCGCTGGTAAATCTGCATCCTTCTCGACACGTTCGAAGATCTTGAAAAACCCTTCGAAGCCTCGTGCTGGAAAAGGAGCCAATGATCTTACTTTCCCAGAAGCCCGCGTAGAAGAACGCCGAAATTCAAGATCCCACATTTGCCAAAGCCCAGGGGCAGAAGACTGGCCACTCCATGCACGGGCTCTTGCTGTCGCAGACCTCGCCTGTCATACCCAGCTTCCTGGCAAGGAACTACAGCAATGAGCAGATGAGCAGGACGACGCATCGAGGCCCCAAAGCCATCAATCTTCAATTCCGAAGACTCTCCTGAAACCCTGACCTGCTCGGAGCTGTCTACGCTGTCCGCTTCATGGTCACAAGATGTAGGAATGCAGAAAAGGGTTTGGAACTGCTAAGCTTACTTCCGCCTGGTGCCCAGGCTGTAGAGTCCGAAGTTCAATTCGGTGCCCCCTTTGCTGTAGGCTGTCTGGAACCTTGGTATGGCCATGTATGGCCCTACTTCACGAAGCAGAAAGTGGTGGGTCTTCAGGGCCATATCACAGGACATTCAAGGCAGGAAAATGTGCCAACCTGTGTTCTTATTGTTGCAGTCGCTTTCGTCCTCAAGGAGGTGGCTCCCTACTATTGGGCCCTGAGGCGACATAACAAACCCCTAAAACCAGTTCGAATCTTGAAAGGCGCACGTGCGGGGCACGGTATATCTTCAAGAAAACGTGTTCGTCCAAAAGCTACCAACTTTCATTGCTCAATCAAGTAACTACGTTAGCGGAATTGCCTGAACTGCGTGAAGTCTGGACACTCGTAAGTGGCCATATTGGCCATCATAGACCTTGCTTTGACTTGGACGATGCGCATGTCTGCTGCTGTTGCTTGTACTTTCATTTTTGTTGGCGAGCAGAGTCGCCCGGGTGTCTGCTGCCTAAGTTCACGGCGAATGCAGCCTTAAACTCCTCCGTAATTATGGCGTATGCGCCAAAGGGCTGGAAAACGGCAGCACCCAAGAATAGCGCGTCATCTTCGGCGTGCTTCTCGAGGGACCTCGGTAGCTTGAGCGTGTGCATCACACAGACACACACACACAGACACACAGAGAGGCACGCACAGAGACACACACTCAGAGACACGCACACAGACACACAGACACACAAACGCACAGACAAACAGACACACAGACGCACAGACGCACAGACGCACAGACACACAGACACGCAGACACGCAGACGCAGACACGCACCCACCCCCACCCACCCACCCACCCACACCACACACACAGACAGACAGACACACACCACACACAAACATACACACACACCCAGACACACAAAAACAGAGACACACACACACACACAGAACACACACAGAGA
>CAJNDS010002207.1:262500-519641 GCA_905221605.1 Symbiodinium natans | reverse complement strand
CAACACACACACACAACACAACACAACACAACACAACACAACACAACACAACACAACACAACACAACACAACACAACACAACACAACACAACACAACACAACACAACACAACACAACACAACACAACACAACACAACACAACACAACACAACACAACACAACACAACACAACACAACACAACACAACACAACACAACACAACACAACACAACACAACACAACACAACACAACACAACACAACACAACACAACACACAACACACACACACACACACACACACACAGAGACAGAGACAGAGACAGCGACAGAGACACAGACACAGAAACATTACAAGTGCCATTTGCCGGGCTGTGAACTGCGGCCGTGCAGCGTCAAATCCGAGATAATGGTGTCCTCAGTCTGGCCATTTGCACCGTATTCGCCAATGAACCAGGGAAGGTTGCCGAAGTTGTCGTACTTCTGGTAGTGCTGAGACACGAACTCGCTCACAAAGGACCTGAACCAACCCGATGCTCTTGCGGTACGTTTGCAAGCTGGGGGCTTTTCAAGGAGCACACAGATGCAAAGTCGTGATTCAAAGCGGCAGTGCTCAGTCAATCTCAGTGCGCGGCCATGGCGACTGTGTGTTCAAGCCGTGCACCCACCTGCACGACTGTACGAAGCTTTCGCTATCTTCGGGTCTCCAAGCCGATGATCGTGGCGGTTCTTCGGATCGGCTGCCATGTTACGGCCATGTTGTCATAACTTTGGCAGCAAGGTCAGCAAGGCCGAACCTACAGAAACACTAGCGGGTATTTCGTCTGATCTGGAACAAGGCTCTTCATAGTTCTGGCTGTCGAATCCTGCCTCTTCTCGAAGGCAGACTGTAGCCTGGGCAGGGGTGTTCGCGGTGTGTAGTCCACCAGGCTCGGGTCCTTCATGACGGCCACCATGTCCTCGTGACCAGGAAATTGTGGTGTGCCCCCGGGTACCCCGCCACGTGCTGAACAAGCCGAGGCTACCGGAGGGAGCAAAAAATCGCTTCGAAGCGGAGACCGAGAACTGTACTTGTTCCACCCTCGTCCTGAAAGCCGAAAGTGCCAGGACCCTGCACCACGTCATCGATGGAGGTCCGCATGGCGAAAGACCTGCAGTCATGCGCCACTGGCAAGCAAACGGCAAACCTGGCCCTAGGCCTACGAAACCCACGCGGCCCTGGTCGGGTCAAAAGCTTTCGCGGGTACCTGTGTTAGAAAAGCGAAATTTGCAGCAAAAGACCTTTGGAGTTTTGCGACTCATTGTGATGCCAAGTCGCCAGGTCACGGTGAGGTGCACGCGCCCTTACATTCACACCCGCACTCTGCGCCAGGCTCAATTCGTGAAGGTCTTGGAGCCATTGCAAGAGCGAAAAACCCGTATCTACAACCCCCATCTCCTGCTCCGACACCCATAGCCTCTGTGCTGCCCAAGACTGAGAAACCATACAACTGCCACCAAGGCTCCGGGCTCTACCCCTGCCAGCTCCTCGGCGGCCAAAAGGCCATCCAAGGCCGAGACCACAGCCTTCACGCGGCAGACTGCACCTCGAGGAGAGGTTTGGGGATTGTAGGTTTGAGCAACTTGAGCAGGACCTCCAAGTTGCCATTGAACCCTCTGGGGGTGGGTGTAACCGGTGCTTTCTAGTCTGCCGAGGTCCTGCCATGAGAAGTTTTTGAGGCCCGCGGCTTGAGTTAAATGGTTCACCTGGATGACCAAAAAGCCGGTCAGACATGTCCATAAACCCAACTCTACAGACAACCGAAGATGAAAACGCCCGTTGGCAAGGTCACCTCGCCCCTTGCACAGTGGGTCGTGCTCGAAGAAGTCCTCAGAACGACGGATTTATCACCATATGGCTCCAGGGAATTCTCTGATTGCGCCTCACCAGCCCTAACCATCCAAGATCCCTGTAACAAGCATCTCGCAGCCCTGGCACCCCATTACAGAAATTACACACAAACACTTCTGGAGTGACGTCTGGTGGCGGGCTCGTTCATGAGGATCAGGGCTGACACAGCTGGATGCCACTTGCCGTTGGCAGCAAAGCCTCTGGCAGCTCTGCACAGTGGGTTCCAGTATAGGCTCGGGCTGAAATGTAGCAGGACCTCCCCACCGCAAAGGTAGCAAAGGTACGCAATTCTTCGCTCCTGTCGAAGGTGCGAAGTTTCCTCTCATTGTATATGGATTTTGCGACCGGGCACAAGTGGACCCACTGTTGTCACTGATACGATTTTGCTTTGGTTTTTGGGTACCTGTCCCATTTAAGGGACTTGGAGAAACAGCACCAGATGCACTCGCATGATATGCAAAAAAACAAAACGTGCTTCAGTTGACAATGATGTGCGGGCAGGCTCGGCCGCCACAAGATGCTACAAGCACAAACCATTCTGGCGGGATGCCCCACTGGCATCTGTAGGCAGCATTCCATGTCATCCCGCATTGTGAAACCAAACCATTCGCCGCATTCGCCCTTTACTTCACCATGGTTTTCGAAACCTTTCACGACAAACCATGCCCACACCGGATCCCCACAGTTTCCTACTCGCTGTCCAATTGTGTTTCGGCAAGTGTGATGGGCTTCTGATGTTGGCTTGGCTGCGAACTGTCCGGCTGAAGCCCGTGGGTGACTTCAAACCAAAAAAGCCCAGTACCTCAGAATTGCGGATTACACCTTACTAGTTAAGGCTGTAGAATAAGGGTCCTATTCAGAGTCGTTTTGCAAAAGCGCCTTGTTCGAAGCCTTTCAGCGTAGCATCTTTCCAGAACTCGAAGCAGTCGAAGTCGTCGCACAGGCTCGGCTCTGAGCTGTGGAAACCTTCGAGAACAGGGTGGGGTTTGTTGGAGGGCTCTCAGTTCTGGGCTTGTTTAGGGAATTTGAATAAGATAGTGGGTTGAGAGAGGTTGGAGGACGCCGTGGGATTTACTGGGCTCGCCTGGGACTGCTGGGCTGGGGTGTTAAGTGAAACCATCTCAGGCGAAGTCGAAACACTGCACAACATCGATACATGCAGACTTCGAATTCGCTGCGTTTCCGGGAGCGTGGAATGCAACGCAGAATTCATAAAATCGACGCGTGGCACCAAGCACAGAAACGGACGTGACAGCAAGTGCAACCAACGGCGTTGAAGGGATCCTGCAGGGTCACGCTCCGTTTCCGGGAGTGTTCTGCGGTGGCATGCTGCGTTTCGGATACGCGTCCCAACATGTCCCAACATGGCTCTGCGTGAGGCTCGCTTGTGATGAGCCCTTCGCGATCCCGCAGGCCTGCCACTCACAACCCCCGACGTGTATGCCGCAGAGCGGGCTTTCTGTGGGTTTAGGGAATGGGGCGTCAGAGGAAGACTGGCCCATGCGAGAAAGGACTTTGGCGTCGCCTGCATGCTTCCAAAGCCACCCGCCCCATTCTAGAGGAATCGAACATGATATGCAACCTGTTCTTAATGGCGTTTATAAGCATAACTCGGAGCGTATCTTGAGCAGCCAAAAAGGTCCCGGTATTGCTTCTTGGGGAGGGGTTCAACCCTAGTTGGCTTGCTTTGCGGGCCGTGCTGCCCGGCATCACATTGAGCTTCAGCTCGTGCGCGCGATCGAGGAATCCCTTGTGGCTTCCCTGGCGGCTTGAGGCGTTAGAGCCTAAAGGGCTTTCATTGGTTCGGGCTTGAGGGTGCAAGCTCAGTCAGGTTGGCAGTCTGGAAAGCTGGAGCAGCACACCAGCAATGAAGCAGGGTGTTCAGGGCGAACTGTGAAGCCATGCAGGTGCATTGCAGAACCATGACGTGGATTGGGTACTTGTTGGAGACCCAGCCCCAAAAACCCAACATCCAACAACTGCTCCAATGCACCTTCGACTCCAGGCCCAGGGAGTGGTAGAGGCGCACG
The DNA here is from genome assembly GCA_905221605.1 of Symbiodinium natans. Lineage (NCBI taxonomy): Eukaryota > Dinophyceae > Suessiales > Symbiodiniaceae > Symbiodinium > Symbiodinium natans. The sequence goes on along the minus strand of CAJNDS010002207.1, from coordinate 515,743 downwards.
GCGTTGGCTCCCAGACCCTCATGCAAGAACCACTTAAATTCTCTCTCGGGGGCGGTTCTACACATCTTCCTTTTTGTTGTAGGAAGGATTTACTACGAGACAAAGGTACCTATGTAAAAGGGGATGTTGGCCTAAAACAACCCGACTGAAGGCATTCACGGGGGGCTCAAGGATTTCACCACACAGTCTGGGCACTCGTTCTGGATCGGGAAACCCAGCCCGACGGCCCGACCGAGCTATACCACAGCAGTGGGGATCTGATGATATCAGTGCTGCCTCAGCTTCGAATGCAAGCCCACACCAATAAACCTTGAAAGCTCGAAGGCTTAGACCACAAAACTCATTGGCTTGCCCCGCTCTGTTTAGCCCTGGGTGGATTCTGATTCCAGCACCCCCATGGCCTTCATACGCCCAAGGTCATTGCGGCCCTTTGCTCCCCACTGCATGGCGTAGCCCTCCTGAAGCATATCCTGCCAGGTACAAGATCGGGGGAAGTGAGTCTCGCATGGCATCATGATTCAGGTTGCCTTCAACGGCAGCAATTACAACGCAACAAACAACAACGCGATGGAGCTTTTAACTATCTTTACGCCACGTGATTTTGAGTTAACAAAAGGAGTTAGTTGGACAATCTAAATTTAAACTTGTCGGTTCAATTCGGCTCCCGGAGCCACTCACCACAAAACTTCGGACCACGAGATACAGAGGCAGGAGCGCCAAACATCTATCAATGACGAAGCCCAGCCAAAACCTCATATGGAACTAGGCCCTACCAGGACCTCAGACTGTGCAATTCTCTTCTGGCCTCTGATGGTAGGCCGTAGTAGCTGCAGGATTGCAGGTCCTGCGCCCACTGCTCAGCCTCAGAATGGGTTCGGATCCGAAGACTGAACTTAATTGCAGTACTCCTAGCCGAACCCAACCCCCCCCCCCCCCTCACCCCCCGCGCCCTCAACACAAAAAAGCTGGAAGGCCCAAGAAAACCGCTTGCTGTATGCACATACATACAATTTTTCTTTAAGGTCCATATTTCTGGGAGGGCGAATATCGGGACAGGGAAGTAAGGACCTAGAATCCAAGAAAGATGTCCGATTCGGGCGAAGGACTCAAACCCCTACAGTAACGCCCGGGGCCTGGTTGTTTCACACCCAGACTCCTAAGGCCCTGTTTCTGGTATGATGTATGATGTGGTTGCGCCTGACGACCCGCCTCATGATTTTGATGAGCAGCACTGGGAGAAACACAGGGCAAAGCCCCGTATGCAATTGCGCGCAGAGGGCTGAATGGCGGCATGTCACCTCAGCCAAATGGACATCAGGCCTTTCAGCCGAATCAGCCTGGCCCATGCTAGGGGCTTCTCCTGGCATGCCTTCATTTAGGATTTGGGGGGCTGATCTCTACAACAGATTTCTTACAGCGGGTGTCTGGAGTCCAAGCTTGCCCACGTTTATCCATGTCGCAAGTCACAACATGCATGTAGCAAGAACCTCGGTGTTCTGATGCGCTTGTTCACTTTGGACCTTCTCTGATTGCAGCATTGGTGGCCCATGGTATCTTCAAACCCCATGCAAGACTCTGGTCCTTTGAAAGTGGCCGGGTCGCTTGCCATCCCATCCATCCCATCCATGGGGATCGCAGACACGTTCGTGCCATTGGGCCTGATCTGGTCCGAGCTACAAGCATGTGAACGGTGCGCCTTAACTGGGTGTGCTGCCCACATCCTGGACCATCAAAGACAATCCAAACCATGCCAAACCCTTCGAGGCTTCGAGTTCGGACAGTCAAGAGATTGGTTTCTTACCAGGGCACCCTGGCAAAGTGGCGGTGGCACTGTCTGTGCTGCCTCGGATGGCTTTTGACGAAATTCTTCCGGTCGGGGTGGAAGCAATGAGATTCTCATAGGAATGTAGGACAGCTGGACAGGTTCAGGACGTTGAGGTTTCGGAGGTTCTCGTGCCACTTCTTCACTTCAGGGCTGAAACAGATCCCCAGGCGCCGACGGCTGGTGCACCGCGCAGCGACGAAGGACTGGACCAAGCAACGGAGGCGAAAGCGTTGAAAGCCAGCAGGGAAAGCAATGGGCGGCCTCAGGAGTAGATGTGGACTTGGAGAACAGTCAAAGGATCTGGTGCTCCATGCTCCCTACGCTGACCCGTAGCAGGCACAGATCCTTTTTTGATCTTTTTTGGTCTCAGGCTTCATTGAATTCGATGCTATGGAGTCTAAAGTTGAATAAACCTGCCAATGATCCGACAGCACCAGCAGGTGCAAGATTGGTGGAGAAGAAAAGTTAGCAGGCGTGGCCCTAAGCCTTCACATCCTGTTTCTACAGTTACAGAAGCCGAATGGCGATGCCTGCAACTTCTCCCGTGCTACTTTCTGCTGCCAACTTTGTAGGTTCAGGCTTGCAGGGTCCGGAACTGGCTGCAGAGAGGCAAGGGGCTCAGAAAGTCACCTCTGAGCCGAAACACTATGGCATGCCACCTTTGCTGCCACCTTTGGCTGTGAGAGACCTCCTTAGTCCTTCCTGCATTGTGCAGATCCATCAGCACCAACTCGGATGGCAGGTGCTGGGCAAAAAGCAAGAGAGCGCTTCATTAGCAGCTCGTGGATGCTAGTGGCAGCTAGTCTCTTTAAGACCGCTCTTTTCGGCGAGAAAACGAATTGCAGCAAATGAATAGCAGCAAAGGCAGCGCGTGACCATCGTGACCTACATCTGTGGGCACAGGCAGGCAGGTTTCCCTTCCTCCTCCAATGCCTCCAACACTCTGAGCATAGCCTGAGCGGAGGGGCGCGAAGAAGCATCCGAGTGCCATGCTGCTTGGATGATCGCGCGCAACTTGGGCTGGCTGTCCGCGAGACGTGGCCGGGGCTCGTTGCCTTTGGCATACTCGTTCAAGATTTCTTCGGGATCCCGGCTGATGTGGTGAAAGGGCTGTCGACCGGAGCTCAAGAAGTAGAGGATGAGGCCGAAAGCATAAACATCAACCTTTTCGTTGTACTGCTGATGGCGCGCGACCTCGGGAGCCATGTAGATCAGCGTGCCGACGGCCCCAGTCATGCAGTAGCGCTCGGTGGCGACTTCCATAACCCGGCTAATACCGAGATCGGCCACCTTGACATCCAAGTGCTTGCTCAATAAGAGATTGAGGGGCTTCAGGTCCCTGTGAACCAAAGGCACTGCCCGATCATGAAGAAAGCTCAGGGCACGAGCAACTGCGGAGGCCCACTGAGCCACCCGGCCTACGTTGGGGTGCCAGTCGGGCACCTGGTGTTTCTTCCGCTTGGCCAGGTAGAAATTCTCCAAATCACCACCTGGCATGTACTCCATGATGCATGCCAAAGGCCGGTTGATGTCCAAGCAGGCCCCTAGGAAAAGGACCAGGTCCGGGTGCCGGATACTGGAGAGAGTTTCCACTTCATGCAGGAGCTCATCAGTGAGAGCCACCTGCGTCGCAGACGTCTCCTCTCCATCACGCATGGCTGGACCAGTGGTGAGAAGCGTCTTCATCACCACCCGGGTACCGTTCCAGCGCCCGAGTTGAACACAACTCTTCAAGGTCTGGCTCAGTTGCCTTTCAATCTGGATGTCCTCGTAGTTGAACTTCCAGTGGCTCTCTTCGGCCTTCCGAGAGAGCTGCGAGCATCTCTCAACTGAAGCAACGGAACTCACTCCCCAAGAGCTGGTAACGGAGGCGGAGCCAGCCGAGCTCGTACGACGGACAGCCGGTGTGATGTCGGCGGGCAAGAAGTCCTGCTCCGAAGGATCTACCACCTCGACCGGTGACGGCATGCGAAAATGTTGAACGACGATGGCCGGCACAAAGGCGAAGAATCTGGGCCCCCTCGACTCTTGAACCCTGGACCGCGGCTCTCGCTTTCTCTCTCCCCAGCGATCCCGTCGGAGTGAAACGAACACGCGTTGCACCCAGCTGGACGTTTCCTATCCCCGCGTTAGGAACGCATCAAGTCCCTGTGCTGTGTGTGTGTGTGTATCAGAGTCATCACCGGCTCCCCTTCAACCCCGAGGAAAAATGCCTTATTCGAACCGAAACAAGCCTGGTGAACAACGCACACACACCCTGCCTGTCTCTCTCTCTGTCTCTTTCTTTCTTTCTTTCTTTCTTTTTTCAGGAGCATGCCCTAGCATTCGGTGCTTCAAACGTCGCACTTACTTGACAACATAAGTAACAAACCAACTGACAAGAGCATCAGCCCAGCCAGGAGCACAAACCTGAATGCATGCGCATGCTACGAAGATCTACGAAGCTTGAAGCAGGCGGTGGGAGAGGTCTGTTCTTGTTGGCACTCTCTCGCTTGTCGCCAGGTTGAGGCTCACAAGTTACGCTAGACGAGCATGCAGCACATGTTTGGCAAGAACAGCCTAACCTTCAAGGCGGTCTGCAGCTTTGTTGCTGCCTGGCCTTGAGCCATCATCACGTTTACTGGCGCCATGGCAGAATCTGCTTGTGTTTCCTGTTCCGCTTCTCGAAAAAATACGCGTTCGCGTCTTGCTGGGGCCATGTGAATGCCAAGATCGACTCCAAGCACCTTGAGCCGAGAACTGGCCCGAGACTGGCTGCAAGGCACTGAACGTGTTATGTTCTGTGCGTGTTGCGGAATCAAGATGGCTCCAATTGAAGCTTAAGGTTCTGTATGGCTCTTACTGTCTCTTGGCAACTGGCCCCTCAACCCAATGTCAACAGCGTTCCTGCACCCAGCCGCACGCCAACCCACCCGCGATCCTGAGCCAGTTCTTCCTTGACCCGAGAAGTCCATATTGAGACCCAAGCAGAGGACAACGACTTCCAAAGCCCGGCCTCATGTCGGCGGCGTGCAAGTGCAGCCGCACCTGCATCTTCCTGCTGCTTCTCCTAAGCACCGGGGCTTGAATCGGCTAAGCAAGCGAATCTGGAACGATTGAGGAGGCATGGTTAGCACAGCAAAGCGAGTTGAGACTGAACTCGGAAGTTCACAGAACGAGGCCAGCTACTACGAAACCCCAGCCCCCGCAGGAGCAAAAGCTTCGCCGCGTCGGACCGATTTGCTAGGGCAAGCTCTGCCGCATCTACTTTCGACAAAATCCCCATAACCCCCCCCATGCTCCCCTATTGCATTTGAGTTTGGATCTTCTACGTGGACTTCTTCATCCGAAGCTTTAAGACATTTGAGAACCATGTTGCTCTTTAGCCTGCAGGCCTCACCCCTTTCAGCATCCTTGTGCGATGCATACGCCTTACCCTGGATGGCACAAGCTCTATTGCCTGCCAGCTTTCTCCTGTCACGTCTTGCCATATGTGGCATGGCGAATTCCGTGCACGGGGGATTGGCACCCTGAAAGTCATAGGCTTGAGTGCGTGTACAGATCTCCTAATTTAATTTGGAAAGAAAGAATGCCTAAGCACGGCTTTGGGGTAGTTCAACTTCCCTGCGTCCCTGGCAAGACAGCAAGAAGCTATCAAGCTTCGGAGGCTGTAGGTGTATAGTCGGGAGCAGCATTCGCATGATGCGGTCATGGTTCCGGCACCTGTGTGTAAGACCAGCTGTTGTAATAACCAAATTATGCTGCAATCTGCTGCTCTTGCTTGTCTGCAAACATAGTGTGCCAAGACAGCAGAGTGCCAATCTGGGAGAATCTCGAGAACATGTCTCGAGCAATAAAGTGCCGCTTTGCGGCTTCAGTCGTTTTCGGCATCTCACCCGTGACACCGATCATCATGACCTCACCTTTTCATCAAGAAATAGAAGTAATGGCAATAGTTGACGCACTTCCTGGACAAAGACATATAAGACTTGTGAGATCAAGGCACCTGTAGAGCGGCCTGCTAAGGAACATTAACTGCCGCTGGCTCATGGCGCTTTCATTAACAATGTCCGGCCGGTCGGTCTCAATGAGATCCTGCCGGCAAAACACAAGGCAGGACAGGCCTTTACCTTTGCTTGCAGGGCATGATTTCTCAAGGAACTGTGCTGGCTGCACCCAATGCTTTGTGAGGGACTGCAGTGGCTTGGACGCTTCTGCCGAGCACCGCAGCTCCGCCTACACACCGGCCCAGTCCTGGGCCCCTAGTAAGGTGGATGGCCTGCTGGAGCCTGAGCGCAGTGCCGCGCGAAGACAGCGGAGGCACAAACGAGTCTGTTGGGCTCGAACAACGAGAACCTGCATCTCTCAAAGCCTTACAAACCCACTCCAACAGCCCATGCCCCAAGCCAAAGGCCTCAAATATATAAGGCCTCGCATCAGAATCTCAAGTGGTTTGAAGAGCCGCTGCACATCAGATGAAATGGAGATGAGTTGCCCTGCCGACCTTTCCTGAGTTTGTGATAGTTGGTCTATGTAGAGATGTATTGGCCCGCAGACCCGTGGCATTTTACGAATGTGGTGCAGGCAATGAAGCAGCCACGAGGGTCGTGAGGGCATGACTTCACAAACAACATTTACCACACTTTGCATTGCGGTTCGATCAGAAGAGCCGGAAAAAATCCTCATTTGTGCGCCCTGGCTTCGACGGATTCTGTTGTTTCACACAAGCCGGTCAACATCTCATAACCCCTACCCTGAAGAGAGGCCTCGGGCTGCGCAGGGTCCTTCCAGGTGATGTCCTGGCGCACCAGAAGAGGGCTGCACCCGCGCATGGGTACACGTGTATCAAATGATCAAATGTCGTGCGCACATCCATGTCAGAAACCGAAACACAGACGGCCGTGCAGGGTTCGGCTGGGAGGTCCATGCCCTGAGCCCCTGTTGAAAGACCTAACCTAAACCTGAAAGCTGCACCTTGGTTTGTTTGGAGCACTTTTGGAGCACCTCAGGGCTTGGGTAGGACCGGTAGGAGCTGCTCTAGCAGATTCTAGCACAAAAGCGGAGTTGGGTGGCTCTCTGAAACAGATTCAACTGAACCGTGAACGCACTGGCCAACCTTCTGATTTGGGCCTTATTTCGGAGGATGTACAGTACCCAAGCCCCCATGCGTCGAACAAGCAAAGGGTGAGGCAACCTCCAACGTATTGGTAGAACTGCGGCGGAAGTCATTTTCGAGCTCCTGCAGAAGCCAGTTTAGCTTTAGTCATAGGGCTTTAGGAGTGGGATGGTTCCATGACTGTAGGAGACTTTGAGCTGCGCTTTTTTACGGCAAAGTTTCGGCCAGGACCCGAACCCAGCCGATGAAATAGCTGAATTAGGTGACGTCAACACCGAAGAATCTGTGCTCATAAGACTTCGTTCTGCATCGCCGCTGCTGCTGCTGCTGCTGCTGCTGCTGCTGCTGCTGCCTGATGAGTGCACGCGGGAGGTCTCGGAAGTAGCTTGGTGCGTGAGGCCCGTTAGGCTTTCTGATTCTGATGGCAGCCATTGCTGGGAATTCTGGGTTCAACCTGGAGAACAAGAGACCCTGTAGCGCCAGTCAAACTTCCTTGCAAAAGGGCCAGCAGTGTTGAGCCCGGATTATCCCAAGACAGAACCAGCAGCCAACGGAGTGCCCTTGCCTGATCCGAGGACTCCATGCCGCTGTCAGGCGGCGCAAATCCCTCGTCTACCTCCATTGCATGGAATGTGGCAACAACGCGCTCACTCATCATCGCGAGCCACGAGAATTTAAAGCAACCAACGCCCACCCCCCGCGCCCCCCACTCCCCCCCGTAGCAACACAACATGCGCAGTGACGAAATTGAGGTGATGTGAAAGGTTTCTCTCAGCCTCTCAGCGTGGAGACGCAGGGTGCCCCCCTTCCCCCCTCAAAGTCGTGAAGCCCCACATCCCCACACCCGACAGCGTTTGAATCCGAGTATTTCTGCCTCCAGGCTCTCCGTCTGTAGGGAGTAGCTGTGGCGCAAAGTAGTGGCCTCCAACGTGGGCTGCATGGCGTGATATGCTGTGATTTTTGTTTAGGGCTTTTAGGGCGGCATTTGTACAAGGAATGACAAACCTGAGCCGAATTACGAAGTCCTGGCACCCCTCCACCCCAAACCGCGAACATATGGTTTGGCTGAGACAACTTGGCTTAGGCTTCACTGACTTCACCATGCTGCGGGCTTCTGCCGTATCCGCACCAGACCGCGGGCTGAAAACGAGAGCCTTGTTCTCGGTGCAGTGGCCTTGCTTGGACTTGGCACCATCCTTGCAGCGCGGAAACTGACTTTGCTTTGCAAACATAACAGCTCTGTGTTGGGTCATTTAGGCCCCGATGGCCTCGCTTGGCTTCATTTTGCCGCACTGGCCGGATTCCTCATACTTACTGCGAAGTTGGTGCCTATAGGGAGTAAATATATATGTATATATATATATATATCTCCCCCCACTTCAATTACCAGTACCAGTGTGTATTGGCCTAGTCACTGTCACGAGCTATGCAGGCTTGAGCAGCTGCCCCTTGCAGCATAGATGCTCTTCAGCTTTCGGTCCACTGTTGTCCATCTTCATGACTGTACGTCCTACCCTATTTCGTGCAGCCTCCTCCACAAGAACAGCTCGCTTTGGGACGGAGAAGCCGTGCACCTACGAGGGAACGTCATACGTCAGTCACGGTGCGGTTCAGAGTGCCATACGCGCGCCTTCAATAACAGCATGCATGTCCTGGCAAAGCCTACCCATTGTTGTATATGTACTGCCGAAACCAGGCATCAAGTCAGTTGTTCTGCAACACTGGCCTCGAGACAGATTGTCAGCCATACGGTTTCCCTAACCCTACGACCCTACGAGTTGTGAGCTTCGGGAGCTTGACGATGCACGACAGACCGCAAGAGTACATGAATCATGAATTGGTAATTGTGACAGTGGCCATGCTTGTGACGCGGCACTGAAAAACCATGGAACTGACCGAGCTTGGTGAAAGTGGTGGTGGCAAAACAAGGCATCGGACTCGCCGAGTTCTTCTGCCAAGGGCGTCCGATCATCTGCGATCTACGTTATCTACGTTTTTCAGGTCTTGAAGCAACAAAATTTGCATCTGCATTCGGTGCACTTTAGCACTGTTACATGGGCCTCCAGGTTGTCGAACGAACTGCTCTTTGTGAGGAGCTGGTGTTCCGCCTGCCAGAAGCGAGAGTTGCCTCGTTGCCCCACTGAAAGAATCTGAAAGAGCTCTATCCAGGCTTTACCAGGACTCTACCGTCCTGGTACTGTATCACGGCCCTGAATGCATGCAAGGGCCCTGCGTGGATGAGTTGGGTGAGCGGAGAGGGTCTGCTGGCCAAGCCACTCCGATGCTGTTGTTGAATATGGCGAGAACGATCTGCTTGGTCCTGCGTCTGAACCAGCACACAACCACTCTACCACTTTGTGCAGGACAGCCTCCACTTCTACCAATATCCAAGATGGCTAGCGGTTCCCACATCTTCTCCATACCTAACTTTGAAACCTAAATGTTCAAGGAAAACGTATTCTCAAAAGCTAGGTATTTGCCCTGCTTTTGGCCTCGAATGAACCAGGCACATACCACAGGCCACTTAACCGAAGGTGCGCACGGAGTTCCGAAAAGTGTAGACGGTACTGACACCAATGACTGAGAATGACACAGAACGTCTGCTCGCTCTACTTCCTGTCGTGTTGAGCTTGCAGACGAGCTTGTCTTCGCAAAATGTCGGAGACAGACACCATCATGTTCTGGCCAGGGCAAGGCACTAAGATCACCAGTTCATTGCCCTAGGCTTTGCATTGAGAAGGCATGCACCCAGCGCAATGCGTGAGGCTCCGGCGTGAGGGAACCGCCGAAGCCGCAGAGCTTTCCCAGGTAGTTACAAGTTGAACACCCTTGAATTCTCGCAAGCCCTTCGACGCCACGCTCCTTAAGGATGTCCTTCCCCCTTCGTTGAACCCACCCTGAGCGTTGCAGCCTGCCTTCATGTCGAAATTCGTCGGGACCCCGCGGACTTTCCTTTGTCGAAGAAAGGTGTCAACCATTGAAATTGTCAGGCGTCCTTACTACGCATTTCCTTCCACACAGAGCTGCTTGGAGCAAAATGGGCTGAAAGAGTGGAGAATCGTCATGCTGGAAGGACAATGTAACTTCGTGTTCGTCTAGGCTGTCTTGGGAGCATCTTCATCAGCTGACTTCTAGGAATAGCTTAACACCTGTATTACAACAAATGTCACTGGGACTGAGCCTGGCCAACCCCGTGTTCAGCCGCAAGACTTGACGCTCTCGTGAAACTTGACGAAGTTGATGTGGCCAACACCCTCCTACGGCACTGTTTAATGAGCCCGGGCTTCATCATGCGTTCGAGATGCAGGATTGTGGCTGCGCGTGTTTGGTCTTCGAGACTGCTGAAGGTTGGCGTGACTCTGCTTGTGCTGCTAGTGGCGTTGAGGCACGCACAGTTTGGTTTCGGGGTTGTTGCAGCCAGTGCCTGAGTCAAGCGCAAGGCGCCAAGACAGCTCCTACTACGCAACCTTCGAAGCCGCTTCAGTTCAGCCCTCAGGTCGACAACACCGACAACACCCTAAACTCCACATACCTTTGCAGCTGATTATCCTCTCCGAACACCCATTGAATCCGCATGTCGTCCCACAGCCTCGTCCAGGATGTCGAAAAGCTCCTCGGGTTGCTCTGCGGGAACCTGGCATCGGATTGCACAAGTACCGAACAGTCGAATCCAAGCAAAGGCTCCGAGTTCTGCTTGTGGTTGTGGCTCATCAAAGGGGTGCAGGGGCGGCTAGGCAAGGTTCTTGTCGGCCTGCCTCCATGCGCAGCAGTGCATTCTTCACCTCCTTCTGTTGGCCTTGCAAGTTTCAGGGCGAATTTGGGCGCAGGTTTTGGAGTATAGCGTGGTCAGTTGCTGGATAGACGCTACTGAAGCCAGGCCGCAAATTTCGACGAACTCTTCACGCTCGAGAGTACCACTGCCGTCCGCGTCGGCCGACTGCAACCAAGCACGGACTTGCTTGTTGCAGATACGCAGACTAAGCAGACCGCGCAAGCCTGAGCATCTCCACTCCCAACATTGAGATGCTGGCCGCCAGACTGTGAGCAACTGCATCAGCGTCTACATGCCCTTAGCCTTTATTTGACTCTGGGCGAGCACTTCAAAACTATCTCCAAGACTAAAGACGAGTACTAACAGTTGCAAACATCCTCAAACCATGACGCTGCAGTTCCAGGGCCTCGAAGACTTGCTTGAGGAACTCGAGCTCTTGCAGGAGCTGCCGTTGCATCCGGCGGTCTTGGAGGTCCTGTGTGGCTGTTCAGAGCTGGGGGCACTAGGTCACCAGGAGAAGAGAGTCATAAGGTTGAGCATTGGCTGGCAGCCCATCCTATAGCGTTTAAGGTTGAGTAGCTTGAAGGAGGGACTGGATTTCAGGGCTCCGGCTGGGGGTGGAGGTGGCGGCTGCTGTGGCTTGAGCGCAGGAGGACAATATAGGACAATTTTCAGCAGCTACTACTGCACTTCCCCAAAAGGCTAGGCCACTTGCGAGTACAGACCTGCACAACCCCAAAACAGCATCCAAACAACTATCATGGCATTCATTGACCACATCCTGATCGGAGGATGCAATGTTCAAAGTGTTCTCCACAATCACGCCTGCGAGCCCGCTCTCATGAAAGCAGTTGACACTGAAGCCATTGCAGCACACGAGAAACACAACTGGCTCAAGTCTGCTGTAAGGACCTCGAACCAACGCTTTAGAATTTACAGCGGTGGTTGGTTGTGGTTGACCTCACGCGCTACGCAGGCCACTGGCCCTGCCAGCTAGCTGCGTTGCTGGTAGGCGTGCAGACACGGACGCGGACACGCAACACACCCGGAGACACTAACATGCAGAGACACACACGCACGCACGCACGCACGCACGCACGCACGCACGCACGCACGCACGCACGCACGCACGCACGCACGCACCCACGCACCCACACACACACACACACACACAACACACACACACACACACACAACACACACACACACACACACACGCACACGCACACGCACACGCACACGCACACGCACACGCACACGCACACGCACACGCACACGCACACGCACACACACACACACACACAGGGAATTTTGCGTCGAAACCATTTTGAATGCCATTCTGACGCGTAAACCGCAGTCTAGTTCTCCGTCGAAGACCGTATTGAGGGGCAAGATCTATTGACCTAAGCGTACCTGAAACATGTCATACATATGATTCGGCGACAACCTGTAAATCGATGTCTCGCAAACTGTCATGCACTGTGCTCCAGAAACTGTACCAAACGGCAGTCCTGTCGAGAATCTGGTATCTTTCCAGGCCAAGTATGAAACCACAGCTTTTGGGTACTTTGGGCGGCCCAGACAGCGGCAGGCAGAGACACAGACAGAGACACAGACACATGGAGACAGCGAAGTGTTGGCCACAATGTGGCCTACGATGATGTTCAGCAGGCCAAACGTGGTCAGAAAAATGTACCTTAACTCGAGGCCATCTTAAGGCCTAGGTGCCGAAGGGCCGGCTTACGAACTTCTACGACTTAGATTGCTTTCTTGGGTCTCCAGCAGTTGGGCTGTGGTGGGGTGGCGTTGAGGGTTTATCAGTCGGCATGCCAATGAGGCGTGACGGAGTAGGTAGGTTCTTATGTGAAAGTCCCGCGCCATCCCCCTCCCCCCCCGCCCCAACGCTAGTCAACGCCAGATGCAGCAGGGTGCAGCAGCAGGACCGGAAACAGGAGCGGCTGACGGTCGACCAGAGGGCGCCCCACCGTCATGTTCCAAGACTCCTATTCCGGTCATAGTTCGTGGAGAGTCAGGGAGTTTTATAGTTGTGTACGTACCATGTATAACCCTCCGTCATAAGAAGCAGGAGGGGGTTGGTGGTCTGCACTCGGCACGCTGAGCTGCCAGATAAAACAGCGGTTAACGGTTAATGCCACAACATGCTGGAGGGCTTGGCGCGACTTGCGACTAGCAACTCAAACCAGCATCAAACAAACCTAACAGCCCATCTCCTGCATAGCGAGTCAAACGAGAGTAAGATGTCTACTGACACAAGACCCGTGCATACCTGCGCAAGACACAGAGCGAATGTCGCCTCTAAAAAAGTCTAAGGGGGAAAGCACAAGGGTCTTCAGTACAAGCACCTCGTGTTGTGTATTTCTTGGGGGACTGGGACTGGAGGTGGCTCGGGACGGGCGGTCCAGCGTGACGACCTGAACGAGAGTGTACATAGTCCTCGGGATGGTACCTTCATGGGGCCGATCGCTGTTCCAGCTTTGGGTTTTGGATTTAACGTTTCGTTGTGGGGGCCGTTTGGACAATCCAGGCGAGGCACATGTCAGGCTCAGTAGCAACAAGGGCACACCCGGCGACCCACCATCCAACAGCATCTGAAATAATTGCAAGTCCTCTGCTGCATTCTACAACCTGCAACTCCAAGCCCAACTTCCTGAATCCTCAGAATGCTCGTGCCCCCGCCCGAAAGCACCCCAAACCTCCTCAACAAGCAATAAACTGCCGATCAGCGCACCAAAAAACGCTTCGCAGTCGCTCCAGTCAGCAAAAACACCTTTGCAGTCGACGGCCAGGCGAAGACCTGGCCACACACGAGGTTTACATCCTCGGCTTTTGGGGGGGGGCTTTGGGAAGAGTTCGGGAAGGAACCGGGGCTCCACGGTTCGGGGGGCTGAGAAATTCTCTGAGGGTTAGGGCACGGTTAGGGCATGTGCGACCCAAACGACTATACTGCGGGGATGCCTACGCCTGCGTTTTCTTGATTGGCACAAAGACAAGTTGGGGACTGGCTGGTCTCCTGTTGAAGAGGTGAAGAGGGTTGCAGGGTCGATTGAAGGGAGCAGGGAGGGCCCGGCGTGGAGCCATTGCAGTGCGGTCAAGATACAGACGGCGAAGGTGTACATGATGAGGCACAACCTTACAATACATGGTCTAGCCATGGGAGCGATTGGTCCAGACCGCTTACGCATACGCAGAATAAAAAACCTGCCCTAACATGGAGAGAGGCCACTGTGGCATCTGCAACTGCCAACAGGTCACCACAGGCATTCTGACTGATGCGCCTCCCACATTGACTCTAAAGTTGATGTCCCCAACTGCCTAGTGTTGGACATGTTGGAACCAAAGCCGGGCAGCATCAGGAAGACCCAGTTCAGCGTGGTGACGGACTCTGCGAAGCCCTGCACCAGCAGCCACAGGTTCCTGGCAATCAGAGCCATAAGAAGCTATACAAGGGTACTAGTACTTAGTAGGGAATACAAAAAGATGGAAACAACCCCACCGACTGTTTACAAACGCAGTGGTTCCTTCTCAAAGGGGGGAGCAGGGGCCTTGAGAAGGGTGATACCCACGGCCTGAAGCGACGGAGGACTTGCACCAGCTTCACCAGCCGCAGGAGTCGCATCAGCCGCAGCATTCGAAAGACCACCAGGTTGCTCTCCACGTCCTCAGCAAGTTGTTCGGCTGCGGGGATTGAACAACACATCCACTGTGAGGGTGTCTGCCGTGTGTTCTTCCGAAGTCGGCCCCCGGAAGCCTTGAAGTCTCCATCCTTGCCCTTGCCAACTTTGTTTTTGTTTTTTCATGTTTGTTATTGTGGTTTCTACCTCTCTGTCTCTCCCTCTGTAGGTGCATACGCACGTGTAGCAACTATTTCCCAAATCCCAATCCCGCAACTCCCAAGCGCTGAATCCCAATTCTTTGGGGGGCCTCAGGAAGCTCGAGATGGGCTGAAGGGCTCAACACGACCACTTAGGCCTCAAGCTGCGTCAGAAGGAGAAGATTCCCAAGAGACTTGTATACATGTACGTGCGTGCGTGTTTGTTCGCATACACACGTACGTATATATATATATATATACATACAATATTAATAGAGAGAGAGAGAGATAACGCGACTCAGAGTCACGGACTTCTGTAGGGATAGAGCCACCTGTTTTCACCCTAGCAGCAGACGCGGCTGGGCTCTTTTTGGAAACCTGTCCTCCTCAACGTGTTGTTGCCACTTCAGATATTCTCACTGGAGACAAGATTCGGTCACATAAGGAAGTATCCAGACGTCAGCAACCTCAAGGTCAAGAGCGTTTGTGCAAGGGTTTGCGCAGAACAAGCGTTTTGGAACTGTGTGAAAGCGCTGAACCACTCACCAATGCTGCCACTGAGGTGACTTGTTTCCAGCATGCACTCCCAGGGAATCGGTAGATGAGACTCTTGCTATCATGGGGGCAGGGGGACACTGCTGCCGAGTGGCTGTCAGCACCTGGGCAAGAAGCATGCAACGTCTGGAATTCGGCAGGGTTTCGCTGCATCTGCAGATCGTGCCCCCCCCCCCCCCAATGTTGCAACGACATGCAGTTGACAAAGCACGACAACCAAGGAGTGAGAAACTGCGAGGCCACGCTCATTCTTTGAGCATCAACCACGAAAATAGCACAGCCGCGCCAGCCTAGCATTCTCCAGTGCTGCCCGGCAGCAACCAAAATCATGTCTATATAGTTCAAGCAATCCTGGCTGTTTGGGTCCAGGTAACTTGCCAACGAGCTCTGCAACAAACCGCCAAAAGCCAAATGCCAAGGTCACGCGATGGGTACCACCAGGTGCTTTGTTGGATGTTTCCATGTGTTGTCTTGTTTGGATGCCATTCGGCCCACATTGCACTGTTTACAGCGCTCTGCATCCCCAGCTCTCAGTGCTGGACCCCCCTACCCCCCTTCACCCCTCCTGTCCTTGAAGTATCGCCGCCGCATCTCCCAGATTTTGACGAATGCTTCCTTCGATAGATGGGCAATGCGAACAATTAATCCTTCACCATTATGCTCGTAAACTTATTCCGATCTTCGGCAGGGCATCGTCCAGGCACCATCTGACCACACCATACCGAACATACTCTACCTTGCAACCCCGCACTCCGACGTCGACGTCCAGTTGGGCCTATGTGCATCCCAGGATCCACAATCCATGTGACCTTAGTTGCAACACGCTCCGCTTTCGCTCCTTACGGATCATGTTACCATCCCTCGTGTTCCCGAAGCCCTGAAGGTGGCCCAACTGGACCAAGCGAAGATTTTTGTGTGCACATGCAATGCAGCGGGTTTGATTCGCAATCCCCCCCCCCCCCCCCCCCCCCCCCTGCCGTCGACTTGCTAAACTTGGTTCTCAGGACATCGAGCCAGTTCACACAGAATCAGTGTCCTGGATCCCTGCTACAAGGACGCTGGGGCCAGTAGGCAAGAATCAGCAAAAGTCCCTGGATCATGCATCCTGCCGGTAGAATTGAAAAGGGAAAACATCCCAAACGCGGTCAAGCGACGCAGAAGACGTTCCTGAGTGAGCTGTCCAGAGTTCTCCGTTCTGAAGGCTGTTCTGTTGGGTCGT
This sequence comes from Symbiodinium natans, assembly GCA_905221605.1. Taxonomy (NCBI): domain Eukaryota; class Dinophyceae; order Suessiales; family Symbiodiniaceae; genus Symbiodinium; species Symbiodinium natans. The sequence goes on along the minus strand of CAJNDS010002207.1, from coordinate 499,445 downwards.
TGCAACATCCTGTGAAGTGAGGCCCATAAGATCGTTCTGAGATCCAGAAGAAGCTGACACGCTGCCAAGGTGATGATCCCCAGACTCACGCTACATGCAAGACATGCTTGTATGCCGGCCAGGCTTTGGTTGTGACAAAAGCATCCCATCAGAAGCAGCGTGGGCCCGCAACAGCCCATTGCTAACTCTCAGGAAATCTGCACTGACTGGCATGGTTTTCATTTTAGACAAGCAGCCCAACCACAACCCACACGACATCTGGCGTTGATTCCTGCAGGAGTGGGCGAACAGACAAAATTTTGTGGCGTCATAGGGTTGCAGGTTCGTCTCGTTTGCTTTGTTTGGCATGTGGGCGACATTGGCACGGGCATCAGAAATCAGATCGCTTCAGATATTTCTGACTTGCACGACTGGGAAACAGTGGGACCTACGGGACTCATGGCCCAAGGACGATGCCGGATCTGGCTTACTGCCGCTGCAAAGTATCGACCACGTGGTGTATTTCGAAGCCGCAGCAGGAAACAGATCGAACCTTCATGTCAATCTCAAGGCCAATGGCAATGACGTTCAGCAATATGATGACAGCGAAGAAACTCTCGAATGCCTCAGTCGCAGGCTTGTCGTCCGAACAATTGTACACCGTTGCCGAAGCGCCTCTGTGTTAGACGTGTCAAAACGCAGCCAAGATTCGTGATGCTCGACCTCAGAGACGGAAACCGGCAGACAGCCAGGTAATGTTTGCGTGGGAACGGTGGCAACGGTCCCAGAAGCGGGCAAATCACAAAAGCAAGACTTCGTGCGGCGAATTGCTGAAGCAAAAGACGTCAAAGCTGAAAGGGACATGAAGGTAGGATTGTGTCGTGCTGGTGCGTGATATTGGGAGTTCTAGGCATCTGCTCGGAACTTCGGGAAATGACCGAAGCCCTCGCATCCTCGCTGACAGGGTGGGCCTGCATGCCTGCAACCTTGTAATTGCAAATCACACGTATTTGACCAGTCGTGCTACAAGTACCCTGAGCGCGGAAGCCAGAGAAGCCCAGGGAGAAGGTCAGGGGAGGCAGGGAAAGGCCAGGGCCCTTGCCCAGTAGACCTTCTCCTCCGATTTAGACTCCAAACCTGCTGTCGCCAGCGCCTCTGCAGGCGATCTATGGATCTATGGCGATGTGCTGGTTTCTGGGGATGTTTTTCGGCTTTGTTGTTGGGGAGTTGTTTCTGCGAGTCCTGTCCCTCAGTGGCGATGTCTTAAGGATGTACGTATTTGGATGGCCTTGGCAGGCTTCCCGTTCTTCAAGCCTTTTGCAGCACAGCTGCCTGTGCTCCAAAGAATGCCCCATTTGCTCCTCTCTTAATCGAGCTAGATGAAGGCTAACTCGCACACGTTCATGCGTCTTCAGGCGGTCAGGCATGAAACCTACAACCTCTACAACCGCACGCTCCAGGTCATTTGTTGAACCCATGCTGTGCCAAGCGTGTGACGGGAGCTTCTTCTTCTTCTTCGAGACATGAGAACCCTCTCAAAACAGGGCTGTGCAACCCTTTTTGATGTCCGGGTCCGTATCTTTTCAACGAGGGTAAGCACTGTCATGCGAGGAGCGCAACCCGTCAAATCTATAGACCCTTTGGACCATGCTGTACTGCAGCCCTGCGCCACAAAAGACAGAGGCGAAACCCGAGGCAAAGCCCGAATATGCAGCTTCAAACGGTTCTCAAAGCCCTCTCAGCAGTCAGGTGTCGACATGGCCGTGCCTCCTTCCACTCTTTCTCGTCAACATGCTTGTCTTCCTGGGGAGTTGGTGTAGTGCTTGCATAAGTCTTCTCTTCTTTCAAGGACTCGAAATTCCGCAGGGTTTCACGGAATAAGGGCAAAGGCCTGCCCCAGGGTTTGCCGGCACGGCTTGGCGTTTTGAACTGAAGGTTGCAAGGAACGGCTGATGTAGATGCAAGCCGCGAAGAGCCGCACGATTCAGGACCCATTCTCTCAGTTCTCTCCCAGTCCAAGCCAGTAACCACAAAGTCGAGCGAGCCCTCTAGGCCAATATGTCCTCGAGCCTAAGCCCAGAATCCTGCCCGTGCCAACCTCTGCACACTTACCATGGGAACATACTTTTACCAGGGTAGAAGTACATATTCATCGAACTAAATGATCCTGGCTTGCGGCCAAGCTTCCGAGTTGCTGAGGTTGCTCCTGCCAGCAAGCATGGTGCTCATTCCATGGGCCACCATCTGACTTGGTTTGTGACGTCACTGTCAGCCTAAGGCTTAAAGCATGTTGGGTTGCCTAAGGGGAGATGTGTAAGCAAGTGACAAACGACTGTGCCTGCACAGCTTCCTCCCAATTCTGCTGTCCTGGCTTTGTGCAGCGTCTTCTCCATACGCTCATCACCATCGCCTGATCGGAGAATGGCGGGCGACGCGCCATGTGTAAATGCTGCCACAAGATATGTGGAACATCGGCAGCACCAGGTGCATCATCACAACATCATGAAATGTGCAGGAAGCAACAAATACAGATGACGATGACGCCGGGCCTCAAGCCCTGAAGAGCGACTTACAGGTACTACTCGGTATGAATGGGATGCAACAAATAGTGAGCAAAGAGACTTCAGCATGCTGCACCTGCAGAGCATGCAGAAAAAGACCACGGGTCAGTTTTGTGTCAGATTTGTGCTATGAAGTTTGGTTTTGTTTGTGCGTTGGCGCGAAGACCAAGCCCTTGCGTCATGCCGAGTCCCCGCCAGGTCCATGGATGGTTTCTGATTCTTGGTCCCATCGTGCTCATGCCACTGACAATCCCAATCATGTTGGAAAAGCGGGGATTTGCTTTCTGTCGCGAGGGGTTTGCAGTGTTCCGTGTTCGTTCGACATCGCGCTGTCGCCTCTATGCTGTGCGTCGGATCGAGAAGCAGACCTGTCATCGCTGTTCGGCCCGGCAGTTTGTTTGCCTGTGCTAAAGTGGAGGGGCTGTGGGGTGGGGAGTGGAGGGGGTTGGGGATGGGGAGGGAGGGGGGGAGGAGAGCGGCGGGTGAGGTTGCTTTCAATTTGTCGGTTTCATCATGAGTTGTTTTTGCTATGGTTTGCTGCCTGATGTTTTCAACATGTAGCTACTTGTGTGCTTCTGGTCGTCGCTCTTCAACCTGTAGATTTACGGTTGTCGCTGTACTGAGTTTTGCATATCTTCGCTCCCCTACTTCGGTTGCTTGTAACGCTAGGTCGTGCTTTGGGGGTCTCAATGTCTTTGGTTGATCTCAAAAGACAAAATAGCCAACATAATCCGGATATCCGGGATGCAAGGCCAACCATGCCAGGGTGGCTTTCGTCATCAGGAGGCTCGGTCGACCTGTCTCGATATCTCGATCGAGTGTGTCTGTGTGGCATCGCACATGGGGACGTGAACCCGACCTCCAGCTTCTTCCTCCAACCATACCGCAAAACCCAAGCCGCAAAACAAATGCAATTGCACAGTGGCCATGGCAACCTGATGAAAGGTAGTCCACAGCATTGATCGACTGCTCTTCACAACAACCAGAATCTCTGCGGAGAACCGCTCCCTCGGTATTTACTATCAAACGCATATTCATGTTTGAAAGACCGTAAATCAGGCAAACAATTATTTTGATGCATCTGCCAAACTGCCAGATCACTGTAATGTCGAGCTGTTGCAGTCAAAATCCCTCTATCGTTCACAAAATAGAGCCGGAAGATTATCGCTTCGACCCCTCCAGCGTTTGAGATCTCGGTTAATTAGCCTTTAGCAAGTACTTGCTTGAGCTCCACGTGGGGGTGGAAGATTAAGGGCCACCGTCACCGGGGTTCGTCAATACAGCAGGACGTCTCCCACGAGTCGGTCTAAGGTACGAAAGCCTTAATCCACATCCTGGTTTGCAAAATCACGCGACCCAGACTTTCCCGTAAAACCTACACCCGTCGTCAACGCCAACAACAGCAGCAGCAAGAAGTCCCACCAGAGCCCGCAACGCATACTCAAGTGGAGCACCTGCGGGAGCACAGGCGACACATTGGCCCAGCAGCCGTCCAGGAGATGAAAGGCTTGCAGCCTGAGGTTGCTGAGCTGAGTCTTCAGTAAGGTGTAGGGATGGGTTTTGGGCTTCATCGCTCACACCTCGAACATGCCAGACGACGCTTCTCCAGCAGAAGGCAGTTTTCTTAACTTACCCACCTGTGCGTGCGGGAGTCTCTGCGCAATCGAACCCAGCTTATCCTACAGCGGGAAATCGTTGTACTGGAAGCCATCCGTGGAATGCTGCGATGAGGCCTATGGCCTTCTCATAATTTAAGTATGGCTTCGAGCCCGGCGAGCTCTGGCATCACAATCTGTCCGAGGAAGTAAATCGTGCCATCGTTGTCGCTCAGTATGAAAAGAAATGGCCGGTCGACTGTCATTCTCATAATCAGCGCTGGAGCCGGAAGGCCGCAAAGCGTCATCACCGCACCAGTAGCTGCAGCTGCAACAGTGCCCTCCTCGTTGACTTCAAGCGTCGCCTTGTGCACCACTTCACTGAGGCATACCCCCGGGTTGTCTGACATCTTCAAGAAGCCACCCTTCGGGACAAAGGTCTCCTTCAAGCCAAGCTCTTGCAGTGCTGCCTTGATCGACCCACCTGCACTGAGGCGAAAGCGAGGTAGACGTAGCTCCACTTCCTCAGGGCGCAACTCTCCCTCCAGGGCTGCCCAGGTCTTGTCTACGGAAGCAGCCACATCGGACAATGCATCTGCACCCTCTTTCTTTGGAAGCACGATGGTTGCCCACGTTTTCTTGTCACTGTAAGGAAGTCGCACGGCTTGGTAGATTCCATTCTCCGTGTATGCCACTTTCTTCTCTTTCTGGTACATCATGTCGCATGGGAGGGATGATGAAAACCCCTTGAACTCGGATTTCTTGGTAAGCGTGACATCAAAGACTTTCGCCCATGAGCCCTTGAAAAAAACGGTGTTCACCAGCACTAGCACCGTGAGGGGGTCCAGCGCACCGTCGAAGAGCGACCCAATACGCCCAAAGGTCTTCTCCTTCACCCACTCGTTGATGGGCGTAGGGTCCGCGCTCTCCCCCAACTCACGGGCCTCAGCACCAAACCGCGCCTGCACGGCCTCCACATAGTCTGGGCGGATCAACATGCGAACCCATGCAGAGTTAGCCATCTTCACGGTGCTGTCTGCCGGCAATCCGGGCACCAAGCTGTTTAACAAGGACATCAGCTCTTTCTCTGTTCCGGATCCCTCGGTGGAGCCAGCTGCGACCATAGACAGGCACCCAGAAATTGACAGCGGGGATATGAGCACGTTCTCCCCAGGCCGTGATGTCATCAGCCGAAAGAGGGAAAAGCCCAGTGGGTTGACCGTGGCAGCAAGCGACATCACGTGTTGTGAACAAGACAGGCGGGTGTCCCGTCAAGACTGGCGGTAGCATCTTGAGCTGAAGGCAATTGTGTGCCGCAACAGCTATGGGTCCCTTGCCAAGGCTGCTAGAACAGAGGTGTCTTGCAACCACGGACTACAAGATCTGCCACAACTCACACAAGCTAACCACCAATCCCGAATCGGTTAAACCCGAAGTCTGTTTCATGAAGCTTCATCAAGCCCTACACGCCACACTAAACTCGAAGACCTTTTGTCCTAAAGCCATGGTAACTTTGTGTGGCCCCGGTGTCGACTCCGAAATGATCTGGGCATTTGGTGCATCAGATTTTGGGTTTAGGGATGGGGCATGTTGGGGGCCCTCCTGCCCTGGATTGTGCAGACGATGGATGAGAGGAGGTTGAGAGACACATGGAGGCACAACTCCCTGCGCTGTGATGATGTATGGTGCACTGTTAGAATGCCCTTGCAATAGCATGTGCATGGAAAGCGAGTTCTTTGGTCAAGCTCAAAACCCAAGCCCTGGCCGGCATCCGCCTAATTAAAAAGCCCCCCCCCCCCCCCCCCCCAGAAAAAAAGAAAACAAGACACTGATGTAAAACACACCCCGCTTGCATGCTGAGGCGTCGGCGGCAGAACGCTTTCGGGCACAGGCATTAACCAAACGCGCGACAGGGGAAGGAACACTAAACCATACACCAAGGTTGGCTGCCCCGGCTTTATGGTTGCAGGGTTTTCCGGGTGAGGGGGAGTCGGGAGGTGCAGATATGTGTAGATGACACAGAGTAGGTGAGATCCAGGAAGTGTTAAAGGCCTTTACACCTCCGACATTGGCCACCATGTTCCCTGCATGCTGCGCTTGAACCGAGATGTTCGCGGGCGACAGATGCCTCATACATCTCCTTTCTGCACCCGAGCCAAGCTCTCTGGGAATCTAAGCTCCCTCCCCCCCTGGAGCCAAGCCCCCAGCCATGCCGTGACCATCCTATCCCGGCACCCCAGGTGATTTCAGTTTCTTTCCTATCCCGGTGGGATCTTCAACTCAATGCTTGAATGTGAGACATGCCAATTCAAAGTTTCGCTCCCTGTTCAACCCGTCTGCCTTCTCAATTCGCCTAGATTGCTCCGACCTTCAGGCGAGGCTGGGGAGTTGAAAGATGTAAAGAGGTTTGGGCTGTATTCAGTTCTGGCAACACCCAAGGCCACACCTGTACCCTCTCTCCCAGCATCCTCACTCGCCGCCACCTGACAAATGCCATAAGCCCTGCAACTCCTAAAGACCCTACGCGGGTAGGAGGTTTCACAGAAAGGTCCACATTACTGCCGAGAGCTGCACGTAAAGCCGGAGCGCCTTAGGCTGGGAGCCAACATGCTTCAACTAGCGCCCTTAAACATCTTGCATAGAGCAATCCGACGGGCTGCGAAGTCCGTCGGAGCACCGCACCCAGGAGGAATCCGGATGGCACTTGGTGTACCGAAGACGAAACCCGAAGACCGCTCGAACTGCAGTGTCGGCTCATGGCCTGGGAGAATTTCGAAACGCTTCGAGGGCCCAGCGGTGCGCATGGCCATGGACTCCGCCCGAAGCATGCTCTCGACCTCGAGGGCTCCAACAGACTCACAAGTCTGCCACTTAAAGACGCACAGGTCTTCAAGATGCACGACAAAGCTTAAGGTTCATAGAGCTTGGTGGTCTTCTTTGTGAACCCTTGCACCCTTGCTCCTTTTGCAACCGCACCTTTATCTATATCCTTTCATTAGCCATGAACTCCGCGACAGGTGCCCCCTCAATCAAGATCCCCACCAGGCTTGTATATGTTTTTGAGAGAAGTCGGCCACCGACCGATGCTAAAGCTGTGAGGGGCCTGACACTGCTGAGAGACTGACAGGGTTTGAGGCGCTTAGAGGGGTTTTTCCAGCGACTGCAAGCAAGGAACTGTAGTGCACTTAACTCGAAACTGGGTCTTTCCGTTCGAACCGAGAAGTTCCTAAATACAGGAGCGGTTGCAACAGAGATGCGTACCTTCCGGGTTGCTGGGTTTAGGCGCCCTGCTTTATCCGCTGAGGCATGCCAGCAAGGAGAGATCTGCAGAATAACTAGGGGGATTGATGTTCGACCTTGTTTAGGTGCCCGCTTCGTTCTAAACACCATCACTCGAATCGCCCTTTTGAAGGGGGTCACTCAAAAGGGGTGAAGAACCGTGCCAAGCATATGCGTTTCCAAAACTCCACCAGACTTCACACGTGCCCAAGGCTCTGGCCGCCTCTGCGCCGACGGCATCCGCACCGCGGACAAGGTCCAACGAGTCTGGCAGGGGAGGCTTGCGGAGTCCCGGGTCCAGCATTTGAAGGCACAAGAGCTTATCAGGGGGAGTTTAACTTGCTTATGTCCGGCTACAGATTATTATGGTCTATGGTCCCAACGTTAGGATGGTTTATTCTCCTAGGCCTCTTGTGTTCTCCTGCTAAGACGCTGCTTACTGTCCAAGCTCCGCAAATCCGCAAGTCCATAATCCTTCAACCCTGGGGGCCCCGAACAGGGATGTACCTGAAGAGAACCATTGAGCGATTCAGGCCGGCCTGGCCGACTGAGCCCTTCACCACTGCGAGAAGCCACCTTCGTCGTTGCTGGCATGCCATGCTGCACTCTCCCATGCTCTCGACCATCTTAGCTTCCCGTGATTCTGTGACACTGGAGGAAGCGTCAGGGTTTTCATGTGCGCAGCCACTGCAATCAAGCTTGTGCAAACTCGATTTCCGACAAATTTGGGCGGGCTCAATTTATCAGCAGAGTCGGTCAACCCCACGACCCTATTTAAAACGGAAAAATCCCAACAAATCCACACAACACTCTGCCTCGACCTCGGCCCAAGCTGTTCGGAGCTGCCTCTCTAAAGCGTCGCACTGGCGCAGGGCCTCGGCGAACAATGGTTTCATGCCGCGCTTGCTCAGGAAGCCCTAGGGTTGGATGTCAGGGACATGGAATGGAAGGTTAACCCCCCCCGCGGCTTCAGGCTCTTGTTCGCTTTTCGTACTGAAAATAGGGGCCCAAAAAATCACATAAGCATAAGGATCCTGCTACGGGGGTAAAAGGGCCCCTATAAGGGGGATTCTGGAAAACCAGATTTGTAGAATCCTTATGCTTATGTGTTTTTTTGGTCCCCAGAAAGGTGCTGAGAAACCGCCAGGCTGAGATGCCGATAGTTTAGCCATACGTGCATGCAGCAACTCCCTCTGCCCGTGGTTCAGGAAAACCTCGCTTTGGTAAACTGAGCCTTCCCTTGAGGGCGGCGGATGGGGGCCCGGGGTCAAAGATCATGCCCCAGGAGCTTCCTACGCAGATTGGAGACTCTCCATTGCGAAGGAAGCTTGGCATGTTATGGGATGATGCGCTCAACATGCTCCCTGCCCTGCTGACCCATGCTTTGCCGACGCTCTTCACAACTTGAACACGAGTGCTACGGTCTCGGCAGCGGCCTCAGATGTTCAAGTTGTCGAACTTTCCTAGGCGCTTGTAGCGCTCAAACTCCTCCATCTCCTTCTGGACCCACTCGTCCTTCAGAACATGCAACATGATGCAACATGCAGAATCGAGGTTTTGGCCTCAGGGACGCTCACTGCACTGGCTTATCGAAGGTCATGCTCGCGCATGGCATCTTGAACAGTACGGTTTGCGAATACCGTTTCGGGTTCACACACTTGCATGGCGTTTGGGCTGAGGGCTTCGGGTTAACCGCCAAGATATCCTTCTCGACGAGGCAGACTGGAGTGCTAACCAACTGCATCATGGCAACTCACTCTGCCGGGACCTCTGTATTTTCGTAGCACCCTTCGCTGGTGTTTTTTTGTTCTTCTTGCTGATATTGTTCCTTTTTCTCAGTGGGCGTCCACGGTTCACCTGCTGTTTCCACCCATTTGCAAGTATACTGAGGTGCACCACGCAGCAGGAAATCGGCTTTGGAGCGGCACTCCTCGATACAACGAAACTTGCCAAACCCCGAGCGCAAAAGCTCGAGCTTCAGCAACCCGTCTGGTGTCTTCTTCGGCTGCTGTAGCTGGACCCCTCGCCCTTAACTCAGTGACTACTTCAACACCCCAGCGCCACAAACCAGTCGACAGTCTCTTCCTTCGACTAGGCTTTCTTTCGAAGGACTACATCTCGCTCTCTGTCTCCCTCTCTCTGGGACACGTAATGCGGTAAGTCATGTCTTGCCTTATTCCCGGTCCCTTACCTGGACCCAAGCACATTTTGGAACTGTATTGGCACCCTTTCGGAACCCTTTGCGCCCGCATCCTGCATCTTCTTCTCGTAGTCCTTCTCCAGGGCCCGGAGCCGTCGGATCCGCCGCTGGGCCTCTTGGCACTCAAGGCCTCCTCGCCCTCTAGCAGTCATCAGCTTTGCTTGTGGGGGGTTGGGGGGGGGATGTTGGGGCATTCCGGGTCTACAGCTCTTTCGCATCAATTTTAAAGGTTCGTACGGGATGGAGTATGCGCACGCAGGCCTCCTGGTGCACCCAAGCCGAGCGTTCCGCAAAGTCCCACTCTTGGCTTCGGGTCTCTCCTGCGACCACATAGGATGTGGCTAGGGGCTGTCGGGATTCTTCTGAGTTTAGAAATGAACGATTTGGAACTGCGCTTGCGGAATCTGACCGAAACAGAACCGGAACCGCAACGCGAAGTAATCAGTTCGTGGACTTGCTGAGAGATAAACTTCTGACACACCTCTCAGGGTCACAAAAACCCCTTGAGTGTAGACAGGGCGCGGTGCACGAAGCGCAGAAGCTGTGCCGGGAGCTCCTCGAAGGAAGCATTGCCACACAGGAGAACCCTCCAACATTCCCTGAAGCATCAGGCTGGCAAGCATAACCTCGACTTTTGAAACTCACAAGGTCTCATGGGCACTTGTTTGTTTGCATAAGCAAAAAGCAGCACCAAACACCGTGCACACACAAACACACCAGGCACACAGACACAGACACGGACACAGACTTACACTTCTGCTTACGCTTTCGATTCACTTGACCAGCTTGTACTCCAGTGGAATCAACTTTGTCATGAAAATCAGCCTTCCTATGCGGTTCAGGAGTTGAGGGCTTCAAAAAGCTGATTGAGTGTTTGGGAGTTGTTCAAGAACCAAGGCACAAACAGCACAGTGATGGTGCTAGGCAATTCAGACAAATTATGCAACGTTATAGAAAAAGTATTTCTGTTTCTAGAGAAGTAGTGGTTGTCCCAAGCCTAGGCAAATAGTGTGCTTGTCTAGAAACATATGCCTGTACTGGGCATCATGTTGACTAATACTATACGAAAGAGGCTAGTGAGTTATCCGAGCTTTTATTTATATATTCACTGCATAAAATCATGATTGTGCTCCTTCTAGTTTCGTGGAAAAATCAATTCATACTGAATGCATCATTATTGTATGTGATTTCCGTCTCTAGAACACTAATATAGCTTAACATCAGTGAGATGAGTACTACATAAAACAGACAAATTGAGTACGACTAACATGTGCACTAAATATTTGATTGTAATACAAGCAGTTGTCATCACATAATCGTGAAATACTGCTGACGTACTAATGAAACACCACTTGTTTGTAGATTACGTCTGAAGCGCATGTTTGCGCAGACAAGCATAAAATCACAGACTTCTCTTAGAGACGTAGAATTCTTAATCAAAGACGGCTTGAGCACGTCTAACATGTGCTAAATTTTGATTTGAATACAAGCAGTTTTCCCTACATAATAGTGACACACTTCTGGTGTACGAATTAAATACCGTACATGTTATGTGGAAAACACACAATTCGAGTAGACAAGCTTCAAAGTACATGATTCTCCCAGAAAGGTATTCTATCATTTGGCTCTGGTGCCCGGAAACTCACAAACCTAAAGAATCTGAAGCCTCGGGTGTTTTCAGGTGTTTCGATACAAATAATACAGTTTTGCTAAGCAATTCGTTCCGTACTGCCTTTCCGTGCAAGTTACATGCTGATACATGCTGATGAAACACCTGTTACATTTCAAGCACACCAATGCAACATTCATGGCATAGAAATTGGAAACTCGGTACATACTGGTTTTGTTGATATTGCATTAATTCATATCTTCAGTGAGCAAGAAGGACAGCTATTGGGACAAACGCCGCAAGCAAGACTTGGATTCTGCATAAACCCCCACAACGCAGCGGACTGATTTTTCTGCGGAACCAATTAGCTTCAGAAGTGACACCAATACTACTGTTATGGTTAGTAGTAGTAGTAGGAATGGTAGCGGGAGGTAGGAGTCATTGCATGAGAGAAAGAGAGCCATGCGCACAAAAGTTGGGATCCTGTTTTCATGACACCATGTTTTTGGTCTACTAGACCAACAGTCAAAACACAAGAACGAGAGGTTTGTAAGGTGCCGACGGTAAAACTGCCACGTCTTCCAGGTATTCTAGCTTTCGGAATATACATAATCAGTTCATGTTTTTGTTAACCGAAATGCGGTTGCATGTACATATTTGATGTATGACGTGTTCTATAACTATAACACAGTCGCACAATCACTAAACGAGTACGATTTTCTCGGCATTTGCAGTGTTTTCGTACATGAAAGTACGCAGAATTGTAGCGTCGACATGGAGGGGAGAGGGTGACTACATATCTACATCTTTATGCGCTTGTCGTACAATGGTCAGTACGAGCATACTCAACTGCATATGATGAAGGGTGAGTGCTGGAAAGAGAAGAAGAAAGCGATAGAGAGAGCGAGAGCGAGAGAGAGACTGAGAGAGAGAGAGAGAGAGAGCGCGAGAGAGAGAGCGAGCGCGAGAGAGAGAGAAAGAGAGAGAGCGGGAGAGCGAGAGGGAGAGGGAGAGCGAGGGCAGCAAGAGCAGGAGTCTCCGTGTGTGTGTGTGTGGAATGATACAGAATGCTGCCCCTGTGAGTGACCAGCCTATTTCTTGCAAGCGCCAGCTGGGACTCTAAGGTCCTAAGCAGCCCCGGAAGAATCCACAATTGCCAAAGTCTGTAAATGAAACATCACTTATGCATCTCAAAGCCCAAACCGCAGGCGTGACCTAACAAACTCGCTTGCTTTGAGCCCAGGGTAGACCTCGGGTCGTCCCAGCTTCGTGGCCAGGCGCCTTCGAAATTGTGATTCCACAATGCCCACATTCTAGGCCTACGATGTCATACGAGTATCATGGAGCTGTTGCAGGCCCATTTGGGTGGCGGTGTCAGGGCTTGGTGCCACAACTGCCTCGGCCGTCGGTGCTTCTCGGGAGCGGCAGTAACGAAGAAGAAGGTTGAGGCCTTCTCTTTGTCCTCCAGCTGGAGCCAAGGGTTGCAGGCTTTAGTTTGACATTCCATGCGCTCGGATTTCTCTTCCAGTAGTACAGTAGGAGGTGGTTGGTTGCACCCAGAGCGGTCGGCAAAGATCCACTACCAAGCTTACCGACAAGCTTCCATCGGAAGTTGAACTCCCGTTTGCTCGCATGACTTTGTGGTTCTCATCTGCAGCTGGAAGAGAACAGCCAAGGTGCAACCCCGCCCCCCCCCCCCCCCCCAAGCCAGCCCAAATCGATTCCCAGCCACTGCGCCTTGAGTCCAAACTCTGGAAGCACGTAGTTGTTGGCAGTGTCCATGCGGGCCACCTACCATGGGTGAAGCATCGGACGTCTTGTCAGTGGAACTTGTAGAACTTGCGGAGTCGGGAAATATCGGGAACAAGCTTCCTGAGCCTATAAAGATGCATGCAAAGGTTCCCAGAACGGCCTTCTCAGCAACTCTTGGAACTCCTGACAGCAACCACCAGAGGCCTATTTCAAGCCAGTGTCGTACGGTACCTATTGACGTTTATGCCCTTATCATGGTCTAACGAGTCACCTTGGAAAATGGGTTGCTGTAAATACTGTGGGACGAGATCAGAAGGGAACCTGTCACCGAGACGATTCCTCACGTCTACGACCTCTACATATACACATCGCGAACCCATGTCTAAGCAGCTCTTGGGCCTTGAGCGTGGTCAAGTTTGCCAAGGCTTCAGCCACGAGCTCTAGGACCTTCAACATCAGGGAAACACAGGACCCACAACTTAAGATTCGAACGAGTACCAAAACCGCTTTCAGGCGTTGGACCTTTTGGCTTCGACCCATGATTGAAGTGTCGAGGAGTGCTAAACGATGGTATGTGCTGATAACTGTTCTAAAGGATACTCATAAGGGTCTATGAGCAGGTGAGAGTCGAAGCCCAAGAGCTTGTCAATGCCACGAGTCGGGTGCAGATAGGCGAGAGATGGCGAGAGCACGTGGAGCTTACACGTTGCGCAATCCGGCCAAAGATGGGGGGCGGGGCACAAGGGCCTCCGTGGAAGGATTGGGGCTTACTGACTTCACAAAATAAAAAATGAAGCCAAGTTGCCATCAGGTGAGTCCGATGTTGTGGCCGATAAGGCGAATAGAGCTCCAGGAGAACATCATTCTGCGTGCGATAGACGGACTCTCGGAAAGTCTTCCACACAACCTGCACACGAAAGTTTCGTCACCTCCTCTTGGACACAACTGCAGACAGCGTTGTGAAACTCAGCGCGCAAGGCCGTTTTATATCACCCTCGGTCACGTTCGAGGCGATCAATCGAGAACGAGCCTGCTTGAATCGAGGTGCGCATTTTTTTGCCCTGCAAAAGCTGCCAACACCCCAAAACTCAAGCCGGCACCGGAGATGGTGAGCTGCATGACAACTCAATCACAACACCACTAGTTTGACCCACGTCTCGTCCGAACAGAAACAAAGGAGGGAGATGTCTTCGAAGAGATGTTGTGGTGGGGCAGGGACCTGAGGAGAGCAACTCCAGCATCCTAAACCCAACAGAAGACTGTCTGAGAATGTGGGAACTGTGTTGCCTTGGGCTTTTGAATTTGTGCTTCTTACAACTGAAAAATGCACGTGCTGTTTCGTTTTCGCAGGGGGAACACGCCTTTTGCAAACAACATGTTGCAAACATCCAAAAGCACCAAACTAAATGTTAAACCACTAAGCATCGGGAAGTGTGCGCTGTTTTGTAACAAGAAACCACGGGGTGGGTCCAGATGAAAATGCCATTACCCCAACAACTTGGTGTTGTCTTGCTGGGCTCATTGAGGTTTTTGGTTTTGTGAGGGTTTCCCGTGTCTTGCCGATATCTTGCCTACAAATGCATGCCGTGGGTCCGCCCTTCTACTTATGAAGCAGGAGTGAGCTTGCACATGTTGCTCTTGGTTTTTGCTGCAAGACACCACAAGCCACGCACATTTTCTATGGTGTCGGACTTCTAGTTTTGCACTCGAGCTTGTTCGGGATTTGGTGTTGTTCATCACTTCCCCAAAGCCGGAATCCGTGATTCAGGGGGGCCTCGTGCACGACCCCAGGCCCCGTCCAGCTGTAGCTCGGCGGCAGCTCCGCAGACTCGTGGGAGGCTTCGAGGGTGCCCTGGGAGATTTTCGTCTTTTGCTACCTGATTCTGTTCTTTGTCGGGGAGTCGGGGAGCTTCAGCAACCTGTGAAGGACTCATCTGATACTTCATGAGGTGGGTATGACAAGGCTCGCCCTGCAACCCACTCCCACAAAATCGTTTCGCAAAGTTAGCATGTTTGAGGGTTTTGCTTTTTAAGCTTCGACTTGCGAAGCTCCCTGCCTCCAGGAACGAAGTGCAAAATCGCTCCTGGCCGATGCTGGTTGTCAATGCTTGTCTTTCGGCACTTCTTTGTGCTCGGCCATGCAAGCTTCGAAACAAAAAGTTGGACTCATTCTACAATGTTGAGAGTCTGGGCTTGAACTGACCTGACGGTTTCGTGCTTCTCCAAGGCTCCAAGCGTCAAACAATACATCCGTTGCAGAGGACCAAGTTCATAACGTCACTGGCATCCGTTGAGCAGAGCATCCATGCCCGGCCCGAACGATGATAACGCCCGAGGTAGATGTGCATCTGTTCCGCAGAACATCCATGCTCGAAGGGTGATTACTAGGGCTTTCTGGCTTTCAGGCCTTTTCGGGCTTTAGAGTTTTTAGGCCTGTCTGGTTGTCAAGGGCGTTTAGGCTTTACAGGGCTTCCAGCCTCCAATATGGGGAAATACACGCGGCAGCCGCCGCCGCAGCAGCAGCAGCAGTAGCAGCAGCAGCAGCAGTAGCAGGAAGTAGCAGTAGTAGCAGTAGTAGCAGTAGTAGCAGTAGTAGTAGCAGTAGTAGTAGTAGTAGTAGTAGTAGTAGTAGTAGGAGGAGGAGGAGGAGGAGGAGTAGCAGCAGCAGTAGCAGTAGTCGTGGTCATCGTCGTCTTAGTCGTGGTCGTGGCCGTGGTCGTCGTGGCTGAGTATAATAACACTTCGCACTTCGCTTCCCGTTTCTAACCTGCTTTGAAACATGGCATGTCGCTGCTGTTGGCAGCCCTGCACGCAGCTTGCGCGTGACAAAACATTGAATTTGGCAATAGTAGGAACGCGGGAGTGGACAACCGCTAGCCGCTAGCAAGGCACGAGGTCACGAGGTACGTCATCGCAAGAGTGCAATCCAAGAGTCGATGCGATCAAACGCCCGGCCAGTGTCTCGCCAGAAACCAGTCAGCTCATCCCAGCTCTTGAACCTTCGGTCTTGGAGTTGTTAGTCGGTTTTTTCTGGTGCTGCCGGTTCTCGCCAGCAAACCTGGGGACCTGGGTCGCGTTTAAGTTGGTCGAGGTTGAAGGAGTCTCTTGATGGGACGGGCCCTTTGGAGTCATCGTGAAGCCAAACCTGTCACGATACGAAGAAACAACTCAGCCGTAGATTTTCGAACTTTTTCAAGCAAGCAAGCAAGCAAGATAGGCAGGCAGTTTCTTTCTTCAGAAAGGGTCATGTGGCGCACTAGCTGTTGAGCTGGCGATGCAGGCTTGCATATTAAACATGAAAGCATGATAGATGCCATGTAGGCTCGGCGCACAAGTTCGTCACCACTGATGCCCAGGATGCCCTAACGGATCTTCGGAGTGAAAAGCACCCTTGACTGGCCCTAAACCCCGGGTATCTGCACTCATTCCGAGCGTCGCTTCATCCAGCGCGAACCGTGCTGCATCTGGTTCCTCGCTCCAAGGCGAAGGGATGGACAGTGATGGACACACCTGCCCTTCACGGCAATCCCATTCCTGGTTGTCCCTTTGCGTCCAGTTTGCGTCTTTCTGGCACTAGCCACTGCTGTAGTCCTTGCATACATCTAGACAACTGCCTCCAGCCCTTAACTGCAGGGTATCCACGCTTTCACTCTCTGAGCATTGCAGCATCGCTGATACTCGGTCGACGTAGAGGTTTAGGAATTCTCGTGCTCTATGATGTGTTCATGTAGTATGTGTTTGTTTGTGCGTCTGGTCTCATGCTTGTCGCCGCAGCCCGGCGACTTTAATCGACGCGACCCAGGCAGCCCCTTTTGAATGCCTACATCAACAGACCTGAGTACAAACACGCGTCAACTGCTAGCTATAAGTTGACAACGAGCTCAGCAACTTGTGCTGGGCAAGCCCTCCGGTCGCTAGACAACAAACCCAGCCCTTCGAAAGGTAAGCTGTCCGACGTCCCTTCAGCTTGACTGCAAATCATCTCAGCTCTGCATGTGACCGTCCAGAAATGTTGTTGGGGTATTTTTTGCGAATGGGGGTTTATCAGCTATAGGGGTTACCAGCTATAGGGCCTTAGGGCCTTAAACATCTTGGGCCTAAACCGCAGAAGCTTGCCCCGTTTATATCCGGCCTCGGCTGCAGCTATGCCAAAGGCAGGCACCCGCCGGGGGTCAAGGCCAAAAGGTCGCATCAGGAACCTGAGAGAGCAGATTTTGGAATAGGTTTGTCTGTTGGGATATGTGACCATCTGCTGAACCCCTGCTTCTTCTTCTTCTTCTTCATGCCCACGATCTCTCTCTCTCTCTCTATATCTCCCTCCCTCCCTCCCTCTCCCTCTCCACTGTATACCTATATATGTCAGCATACAAAATGTAGACACCCATGTGCGCACCATACCTGATTGTCATGGTTTATAGACATCTATGGCGGTGTTCTTCTTATTTGTATGACTTTGTCTGTATGTGTTTCTGTTCTTGTACTTTATAGGTGGAGAGGCGGGGTCATGTATGTTCGAACCACAAGAACCGCAACATCCTGCCAAAGGCAGTGTCACAACAAAGCCCTAAGCCAACAAAACCAATAAACTCAAAATGTGATATCGGGCCCCCTAAAGCATGAAATGGCCAGCCAAGACATGGAAATGTTTCTCAACACGGCCTCATGTCTCGACAACCCTAAACACCGCAACTTCGAGCTGACAAGAGACCCATCGCGTGTGTTGTTCAGCGTTACGAAGACCAGATGGCCCGAGAAACGCAGCGCCAGGCGTCTTAGAACCTGCAAAGGGTTCTTCTTCTTCTGCCCTTCAAGCCTGTTACGTGCTTTGGTAGCCAGATTTCGTGTTATAGCTGGTGCGGAACGCCCTAAACCCCATTAGTCCTCCCTCACCACAAGGCCTCCTCGGCTGCTTGGTTGGTCGGTTCACCCTCACCCTCGCCATCCAGCCACAGCATGCCCAGCGGAACCTATCTGCATCTCAAGGATGTTCAAAGTTTAGGGCGTTTAGGGTTCGTTTGGAACTGCTTTCGCCCGCACATCTACTTTGCCACACTAGCACATGCACTGCAAGCCAACATGCAAAGCGGAAGTTCCTTCCCGGCAAAAGGATGTCTTGCGGCACTCTACGGCTTCTAATCGAAGGGCTTTTCGGGCTTTCGGGAGTCTACGAGCTGATTTTCAGGGCTTAGCCATGAACTTCAAGGGATGAGAAGGGGCGCAGCGTGATGCAGCGTGCCCAGGTGCCTTGAGTTCCTGGTACTTCTGACGGCCCTCGGGTGTGTACTGTGACACCAGTGGGAGGCTCAGCACCTTGGAGAAGTGGGCCAGCTTCTCCTTGCATGAGAATTTGGGCTTACGGGACTGAATCCTCTAGAAACAGCAGAACAAAAACAAGCAAGCTTTTCATACAGAAATAGAACAGACAACTGCTTGAGAATGGTCCAGTGTCCAAGGTCAGTTCGCCAGTGAACTCCACGTGCCTTTGCTCCTTCAGTGGGCTTTACCTCGACATAATAATGTTTCTTAGCTGGTTAATTTGTGGGCCATGCGGAACAATTCGACCCCCTGGACTCCTCACGAATCAGCAGGGCCGCAATCCCGTCAACCTAGCTGCCTGATGACCCTAGCCCTTTTAAGCCCTGGAAGCCTTAGCTGCTTTTCAAACCGACTCCTTTGGCTTGAAGAGCAGCACCAACGGCCTCGCTGGTTGGGCGTCCCCACCAGCCTCTTGCAGCGGCACGGACTCAGGGTCCCAGTCGATACCCATGTCCTGCACAAAAACAACACCACCGACGACGTGGCCGAAGGTTGAGGGATGTTGAGGGTAGCTGTGGCGTAAGTAAGGAATTTTGGGGTGCATGGGTACCCCTTCAGAAGTCCCACTGCCTGCGGAACGAGTCCGTTGAAGGCGGCCCCAAAGAGCGCATGGCCACGAAGCTGCCGGGCCACCGCCCGAAAGCGAGGATACCAAGGGTCCTCGCCCTTCGTCAAGTGGAAAAACCCCACAATGGCAGTGTCGAATGCAGTGGTCACCCGATCAAAATGTGTCTTGTTGGCCACTTCACTGACCACTGGCAACAGGTGCTTGTAGCAATCAATCTGCACCTCTTCAGCGAAGCGACGTCCTGGCACCATGTATGGCTCGTCCCTCTCGTCCTGCTTGAAGAGGAGAAGGTCGCAGCTGTCTGTGCAGGACACATTATGATCTCTTGCAAAATGCTTCTCCTCCCTGGCATCCAGGACAGCGAAGGACACCATGTCCAAGTGATCCTTGTCTCTGCTAATGCGAGCGGCCTTTGTGAACTCACGGTCCTTCTCCTTGCACTTGTCACACCAAGGGAAACGCGCAGCCAGCACCACCAGGCTATGATGCTGAAGCAGCCGGTCTAAATTGGCAACTGTGACCTTCTTCACGTTCTGTCCAGAGGGTAGGTCCACCTCTTCCTGCTCTTCTTCAAGTTCTCCATCGTCCTGCGCTTCATTGTGCTTACAGCAACATCCCTGGCAAGGCATGGAAGAAGATTTCCTAGACAACACACGACCACCAGCTTCTGGTATATGGTTCATGGCAGTCTGAAGCATCGGGTCCTGGACCCAATCCTTCTTGAGGAAGCTTTTCACGGCCGTGTGGTTTTGCGCCAGGCGGTCCCAGCGGTGGGGAGTTTGCTTTTGCAGTGTGAGGAGAACTCCATCTGGTTGGGGGTCGGCCTCCTGCGGCAACATGATTGACGACAGGCAAACTTGGGAAAGACCTGGTCCCGTAAATCCTCCACACGCACGCCCTGGCCTCCGAGTAGCGAACCGCCCACGAGGAGTTTGCAGGGACAACAAATTCTCGGAGCTCGAAGCTTAAGATGTAGGGCCGCCGCTGCCAGTCGTGACCTCGGACGTCCACCTGGTTCAGTTGGGACTTGTGGAATGCAGTAGCTTCAG
The DNA here is from genome assembly GCA_905221605.1 of Symbiodinium natans. Taxonomy (NCBI): domain Eukaryota; class Dinophyceae; order Suessiales; family Symbiodiniaceae; genus Symbiodinium; species Symbiodinium natans. The sequence goes on along the minus strand of CAJNDS010002207.1, from coordinate 479,537 downwards.
AAGGGTAGGGGCTTAGCGGGAGCTTGAAGTTGGGCTTGTGATTCTGGGCGTTCAACAAGGCATGAAGCCCCCGTTCACAAGCGTCGTGGCGTGCCCAAAAGCGCAAGACATGAGCTACAGCCAGCTTGGGGTACCAATTTCTGGGCGCCCTGGCTCGCCTGGTCTATGCCCAAGCTCACATTGACCGTGTCCAAATGCATCTTCGGGATAGCTACCGAGATGCGGATCTGATCCTTGGACTGGCCCCAAGTGAACCTGAGCTGTGCAAATCGCGTTCTCTCTCGCTCTTTCTTGTGTTTTCATGGGGATGCGCGTGCGACTTGAAACCTTCTTCCGTTGGGCTGCTTCACTTTTCCACGACGGGAAGTAAGCTACGACGGTTCTCATTCGGCTGGCGCACTTTCGGATTCCCCGGTCTCCCTTTCGCCAAATACTCCGCACAGACAAGAGCTTCAGGGCTGAAGTCCTTTGCTCGGCTTTGCCGAGGGGCAGGGGCGTGGCAGGTTGTCGCAGCCTCTCGGCTTCCTTCTTGCGACGCTTCTCCTCACGGAGCTTCGGGCGTAGGGGATTGTGTAATGAGTCTGAAGGCTCGGTGTCTAGACTGCTTTTGACGATGGCCTGAAAGTATGAGGTGTTTTGCTTTGCCTGGAAACCCTAGGACCACGTGGACCTCAATGAGACCACGCACGGGGCTCTTCGGAACCTTGCCTGGCTCTTCGAGAATCTTCTATACTGGGCTGTGAACTGATTTCGACCCGCAGCCGAAATCAAGCGTCTTGACATCCAAGCTCCATAAAGAATGGGAACGTGCACAAATTCTCTCTCCGCCTTCTGCAGGTACCATCGCGGAGGCCCCCAAATCTAACAAACCATAAAGTAAGCTCGCAAAGATCAAACGCAAAGCCTCAGCTTGCCGCCGCCTCGGCCTCCTTGGCCGCTTTTTCGCGCCGCTGCTGCTCCTCGAGCTTCTTCTTCTCCTTAAGTTGAAAAGCTCGAGCGAGCCCCATGTCGTGTTGTGCTACACGGCATGGGGCTCGTGGGATGCCTAACCCAGAAGCACCAACCACCCTACTTCTCGGCCACCGCTCACGCGAAAAACCGTTTTAAACCTTTGCCCCTAAAGTTCAAAGTTGAGAGCACAGCCTGGCGTTGCTTCTCCATCTCCAGCCGTCGCTTCCTCTTCTCCCGGTCTTTCTTGGCGATCTCCTTTTGCCTCCGACCCAATCGTTTAGTCTTTGCTTCATCTCTTGGGTGCTGAGGTTTGGTTTCTCAAGCTTCTTCGGGTGAGGTTTTAATCGGTAGGGTTTAAGGGTGGTCACCTGGGTGGTCACCTGGGTGGTCACCTGGGTGGTCACCTGACATCTGCTAGTGTGAGGCGGGTGCTTTCGGGGGCTCTAAGAATTCACATCCCTCCTGCTTTTCAATTGTCCTTCGCACAGGAGCTTGTTCTCTCTGAGCTTGGGGTCAAGAGCTTGACCCTTTATTTTGACAGTGCGCATCCACCATCCACTCCCCCGCCCCCCTCCTTCCGACCCTGTGCCGATGCAGCCTCTGCTCTTCCTTCTGAAGCTTGGCTCTTCTGGCTGCTCGCTTCTGCTCTTCATCTTCTGCGAAGTGGCTGAGAGGCGAGCTCGGGTGTGGGCTACATCCCTTTCTACGTTTGACTTAGACTGCGCGCAGCTCAACACAACTTTTCCTGCCTGGCCTCTCTGAGGCAGCTCTTGGTACTCAACCATTCTGAACTGACCCCGCAAGGAACATTTGAGGCATGGGCTTGGGGTATGTGTTGACTGAGCACGCGGAAACCCCTGATGATGAGTTCTCGCTTCGACGCTAAGTCGTTTTCCTGCTCTTCGCTTCCCTGTTCTCTTTGGGCCGGGCCATCGGTTCACTGAAACCCTGGCAAGCCCCGGGACCTTCGGCAGGTACACCAGTGGTTTTCCTTAGATGAGGTGCTAAGGACCTGGAACCTTCACCTTCAAGAACGGAGCCCTAAACTGAACCTAAGCAAATATAAGCCAGAACTCGAATAGCTGCGAGAACCCTGAGGCTTACATGAACATGACCCAAGCTTGATGGGACACCGTCCCTCGAGTCCTACCTACACACCCAATGCGGTTCGGCATCTTTGCCAACACAAAGTTTTTAGCTGAAGGCATGGAACGTTGAACTTTTCGAAACCATGGCTTAGATGAGACTTCGGCCGTCGCACTCCACACAGCCCCACGTCCAGTCTCCCTGTATGGCAGTTGATCCAATGATGTGGCCTTGTTGTGCACCTAAACATAGGCCATAAGACACACACGCTGATATTGGATGGCCCAACTTCATCAGCCCGTTGCAAAACTGGGCTTACTCGCACTGGCAACATACCTTGCGACCACTACAAAAAACTACCCTAAACCCTAAACCCACTTGCCCTAAACTGGACCGGGCCGCTTCTTGGCCTCGCCCTTGCCGCTCTTGCGGGGAGTCTCCTCTCCCAGGGCGTCGGCTGCCTTCCTTTGCTTCCATGGCTATAAGGTGTTATAAGTTCCACGTTATGAATGTAGAACTTTGGGATCGCTTGAGATCGCTTGAGCAACTTTAAATCTTCGGGGGCTGAGGAGGGAAGGCCTCATACCATTTCGCCGACACTGCTCCTATTTTGAGGAGATCTCGATGTCAGGGTGCCCGTTTTGAAGGCGTGAAAGGCCCGCAGCACAGATGACTTTGACCGCCAGCACACGAGTTCCGCACTGCAGAGTTCAGGTAAAGCCTTCATATGGGCATATCGTCCCAGCCAGGCTTCTTCAGGCCCATCATCTCCCCGACGTCCACCATGCCTTTCTCCTCAGGGGGGGCTTGGTCGTTCCTCTTTTTGACGCGCGGGACCAGATACTGCACATTTCTGCACCTGTGCAGCCTCCACTGTGGCGCAGATGCTCCATGTTGCTACAGTAGGTGTACCGCAGGCTCGGAGGACTCTTACATACTCAATGTCAAGCACCCATCGCATTCTATTCTCCCGGCACACCCGCGGACAGCCTTGAATGGGCACCCACCCAGCCGAACAGGCACCCCTGAGCGGATGATGTGCCAGAGAAGCACTCGGGGACGGACATCCACTAAGTGGGCCTGAAGAGGCAACTTTGGGTCTCTGCAGCCCACTCCCCTCAGACCTCCACCTGCGGGGGTTCCTGCCGCCGCTTATGGACCCGCATGAACTGCCCATGAACCTCCAATAGGTCATGAATTCTTTGAGAATCTTCCTGGGAGCGCCTCAGCTCATCGCCTGCTTACTCTTATCTCTCTTCTGGGCCCTTCGGACATCCTTGGACCTTGTATTCGAATCCTAAAGGCCGTCCTTCTTCAGCGTCGTCATCATCTTCTTAATCATCTGCTGCTTGTCCTCCTCCGCGCGGTCGTCCGCTTGTTGCTGGAGCTTTGCGTAGCCCATGACCTGCTTTCAGGGTCTTTTGTTGTGGCTTCTTGAATTTCCAGGGCGGTGTTAGCAGCCCGAGCCAGAGCGACAGGGTGCTGGCTTGGAAAACTCAGGGGACCTCCTCAGAGATGTCCGAGGAAGCTTCCAGGGCCTCCTTCAGCGACCAACGTGACATAGTGTGCTTTTTGAACCTTGGGTGCTCTCTCCAGGGCCCCCCACTTAAATTCGCATCCCTTGATACCAACATGCCAACAACCTTAAACATCGACCCTAAACCCTAAGCAGCCCTTCGCACCCTGTAAGCCCTATATAAGCCTGGGCGCCACTTCAGGAGCTTCGCGACCGTCGCCTCTTCAGCCTCGCCGGGGTATTTCACGGGCACGCCAGGCGTCCACTCTCCGCTAGCAATGCTGGGAGGTACCCTTGGCTGAGCTTTCTAAAGGGTTTGGGGCCTTCGGGTGTAGGGAATACGCCACAGTTCTCAATCCTCAAGTTCGAACTAGATCGCCCTGGCCCCGCCTTCTCTTGAATGCATTCTTTAAACCTGCACCTTCGTAACTGTGGCCGGCATGGGCCCTGATTGGTCAACGGAACATTGCATAGTCTGACGCAAACCTATTCCGATGTTCCGTAGGCTTATGCGAGTTCAGTCGAATGTCCAAAAGTACTCCGTCTCTTTGGAGAACTGCTTTCGACCGAACAGGGCGGGCACATAGTTTTGACTGACCTCCATGCGTGCAACCTTGATGTCTGCATAGTCCTTCAGCGTCTTGGCCAGCACATCCATGACTGCAGTGGAGATGTGTTGCCGTTTCCGCTGATCATCGTACAGCTCCAGAAGCACATCGGCCGTGCTTCCATTGATCTCGCGCTGGTAAGTTTTCCAGACGACTTCTAAAACTTGGCCCCGGAGCCACTTGGAGCTGTTCGTCACAAGGCCGGACTCCTTAATTTCTGAGAAAAGACAACCATCAAGAGCGAGAAATGAGACAGAGAGCGAAAGGGAGAGCAAGAGAGGGTGTATTGTTACTGAAATTCATTCAAGACAACAAGAACCTACAGAGATGGCGACATAGAGACACAAAGGGCTACAGGCCAGCTCTCAAGAGGTCAGTAGGGCCCCCTCCATGATGACTCGTTTCTGACTTCTCAGTGGCTGCGGTGAGCAGGCGGCTGCCGGAGAGCAAACGACAAGCGGATTTTAATTGCACGGCCACAAAAAGATCCCAAGATCATACTCAAAACTACTCAATATGAATAAAGGCCCAGATTCATGGGAGGGTGGCACGCGCCCTGCCAATACTCGACCGACCCAGGAGGACATGTCCTTGACGGCGCGCTTCGGGCTGCTGAAGAAGCCGAGCACCGTGTGGTTGACCGGCTCCCTGAAGGGATAGCCAAAACGGTCGCCAGCACCAAATCCGAGTTTTCGGGTCACGCCGAAGAAAGGGAAGGGATAGGGCTCGTGACTGCCGTACTCGCGCTGGTAGTAAGCATAGGAACCGTCCATGACGCAGCAAAGGATGTGGCGCGAGGCATTGGTTCCTCGGCGCTTGCTGCAGAGACTACGGAATGCCGCAAGGGCAGCGTTGGTGGCGTTGGTGTGATTCGTGTCGGAGAAATTCACCCAGAGGACTCCCACTGGCATCCCAATTGCTCCCATTTCATCCTTCAGGTCCCAGGTGTAATTCTGGAGCAGTGGCTGAGCGTGAACGCGGGCGAAGTGTGCCAGGTAGCTTGCGTTCAAGTGTGTAAGGCTCCCATCAAATGGCACGGGCTCTTGCGGACCAGTGCCAATCTCCAAAGTCTCAGACCTCCACAGCTGTATTCTGGGTATGGATGCACTCTGAAGTGGGCTAGGCGCGCTGGACTCCAACGCAAAGGTCGCGGTTCCCCGAACTTCCCGGGCAGCTCGGCGGAAGGCGGTGGCGTTGACCCCGCTTCCGATGACGGCCGTGTCCCAGCGCCGGCGAAACTCTGGAACTTCTTCTGGGCGCAGCTCTGAGACAGCTTTGGGCAGTAGCAAGGCCAAATCCTTCTCAAAACGGTCGAAGTTCGGTTTTATGGTTTGGCCCTTCGGCGTGTGACCTGGCATACCAGCCATAGGATCTCCCATCATGGCTGCCTCATCCATCTCGTAGAGCAGTTGCACTTGAAAGGTGTAAGGCTCGTTCAATGGCTCGTCTGGCTTGAAGACATGGAGGGGGCACTTGCTTTTGGCACACTGGTGCAAGCCATCTTCCCACACCCACCTCGCAATTGCCTTCTCCTCCCGGAGGTCAAGAGAACCGAACACCACGTCACCAAACTCCCCCTTTGCACCTGCTACTTTGCTCACCTGAAGGGTTCCATTGTTCTTGTGGAGTGGCTGGAGGCTGCGGCTTGGGATGGTGCAAAAAGCGGTGCAAGGCTTCATTAGCATTGCTCAATAAGGTGAAATGTGTCGGGGGGGTTAAAACAAGATCATGCAGGACGCAAACGTTGCGCCTTGACAAAGGCCTTGTCCTTTTCCTCACACGCCGTGCACCAGGGATAGCGCATGGCGACGACAAGGACTGAAGCTCTTGCCACCTCCTCGAGGCTTCTGCTGCTGAGTCGTCGGATGTTCAATGCACGGGGCAATTCAACCTCGTCCTCATCTGGCAGATTCCTCATTCCATCAGCATGTGCAGCAAGTTCGTGTCATGTGTGTATACGTATATGTATACATATATATATACATATATATGTGGACCATAGATGCTACATGTTCTGATGCGTTCCTTGTATTATAGCCAAGATCATTTACATAACGTATAATCTAATACAAGGGTGACCTCTCAAATTATGTGCTAAGCCTAGGCAAACAAAAGTAAACCTTTAACCACCACAAAAGAACAAATCTAGCAGATTGCCCAATTTTGTGCTTCTCTATGCCTTTCCTATGCAGATATAACTGCACAACTCCAAAGTCCTGATAGCAGCAGCAAGACTCCGATCTTCCCGCTTCCAGTCCCTGGGCAGCCCAAAGGAAGCTTCGTCCATAAAGGGTCGGTCCCATCGGTGCTGAATCCTCAGCTGTGACCCCTATGCAGCGAAGCGCTGCGGGCACTTTCACGCAACAATCTTGCTGCCTGGGAAATATTTAATTTCGGCGAAAAACAATTTGAGGGTCTTGGTCTTAGTCTTGCTTTATGAGGCGAGTACCACACATGCTAATGTTAACCTAGTATTACTAAAGCCCCTATAAGTACGCCAGGTGTCCCGGCCGCAATAATAAAGCCCTGGAAATAAAGTACGCCAGTCGGGGCTTGTTTTTTTGGGGGGGTCTGTTTTTCTTTGTTTGTTTATGGAGAGAAAATAGAGGGAGACAAAGCAAGAAAAACCGCCAACAAACGATCCTCTCTAATTCTCTCTAAGGAAAGGAATCCTGAGTGATTCTCTCTGATCCTTTCTAATTCTCTCTAAGGAAAGGAATCCTTATTCAAAGGGGCCTCACTCTATTTGGGGGGGTTTGATTGAAGGGGGGGGGGGGTTTATTATTACTAGGTCAACATTAGGGCCTGCACTGCTAGGGATACAGTATATAAGTATATACCGCAGGCAGATCGCAGCCCGAGAGCCGCTTGCGCAGTAGGAGCACCAGGCCAGAGGTGCTGCCGCCCACACTTGGACCAGTCATCCGCTCCGAACGCGAAGCCTCTGGCAGAATGTCCTCCAATAAACTAGTCTAAACCCTTTTCATATCCCTTCATACCTCTCATTCAAAATCACTAGAAAGCCGGCGAGAGCTATCTGACAACCGTCGGCAAGGGCGTCTACGCCCCCGGGCTGAAAAAGCTGCTGCGGGGAACATCCTGGTCCGGTGCCGTCTTTTCTCAGCCCCCTTATGAGCCCAAAAAAACTCGAAGTGGTCTTCTCCAAGGCTTTTAAAAGGCTTTCTTTGTGTGGATCCCGCAGCTTAGCTTCGAGACACTGCCGGCTTTTTTTCAGGACCTTCTAGGCCTAAGCCCCCCTGGACCCAAGCTCCTAACCCTAAAGCGCATGAATCGCTCGACATGCCCATCTCCTCCCGCAACTCCATCTCCCATTGCAGCACTTCTGCCGGCGCCGTCTCAGCGCAGCTGGCGGTCACAGAAATGCGGTCGTACCTCAAGCAGAGGTGAGCACGGCCAACACTCAGCTCCCAACACCCCAAGCACGTTCTAAGCATGTTGTTGAAGTGTTAAAAGACGCGAAAGAAAAGGTGGTTGCATTGCTGACAAACTTTCAAGCCCAAGCCCCGAATAGTCTGCACCTACATTTTGGCTTCAGAACTCAAAGTAACGCCTTCTTTCGTTCTGGAAATTGCAGTAGACTACCATAATAGCACCCCTTGCAAGAACCGTAGGCCCGGTAAGTTCTGGCTTGCAAAGGCGGTGCCGAAACTCGGCTTGCACTGCAGGCGTCTCCTCCCGTGCACATCCAGGCCTTGGGGTCCGCCGACTTTGGCTGCATGGTGCTGCATGGTGCTGCATGGTTGAATCAACATACTCCGATATGGCCATGTCATGGCTATGTCCTGCACAGCGCAATACGTACATGACGTTATGTTTTGGGAATGCGACTTGGGAGCGGGAATTGCAACAGCGACAGGTGAAACCAAGGGGTGCGCGCGAGAGCTGAGTGCGGTCTTGCCAGAAGACTACCCGAACCTGGGATTTGAAGCTCTCCTTGAATGCTGGCGGGCACCCCGACAATCGGCCCCGAAAAGCAATCCCTGCCTGAATCTGCAAACGGAGCTTCAGAGTTTTCAATGACAACAGCCCGCGGTGACCAGCAAAACGTCAATGGCCTCAAAAGCCCGTCAGGACTCTAAGGACCTTCTTGGCAACCAGGCTGAAGAGCCTTGTAGTGGTTCCGGAGTTTGGGCTTCTGCGCTGAACCAGCTGCGACTGGGTGGCAGTTCCTTCAGCCCCCTCGGCGGACCAAGCTCGAGGGAGAGCCTCGGAAGGATTCCTAGCTCTGCCTTTTGCGGGTTCTGCCGGCGTAGGGGCTTAGGGTTTGCGACACAACCCCACCCCTCACCCTGTCAAGTTTTTGCTGGCAATGGTCATGTAAAAGCCCATTCTGCAAACCCAGAGAAGGCTTGTGAGTTCTTACTAGTTCATAAGCAAGGCCTACAAAGGCAACGGGATTGGAGATGATTGGAGGACAAGTGCCTGACCAGTCGATCCTCAACCCCGCTGGTTCTCCATGGAAAAGAATTCAACTCAGGACTCCTCTTAGCGAACTTGGTTCCGCTTGGCTAAATAGCACTGAATGGCACTGTCACCAGGCTGGTCGCGGACAGTACTCAGCCGCTTGGTCTGTGGAGATTGGGGGTCTCCCGAGTTGGAACACTGACAAGACCGCTCGCTAGGAAGCTAGAGAAAAAGACGCGGCATGAGCCTGACCCGCTTTCCCTTTGCCAGAGGGCGTTGTGTTGCTCTGGGCCCACCGGATGTGCGGACGAACCTCTGCTGAACTTGCCAGGAGACAGCTGCACACCTCGGCTGAAGTTTCAGTTCTCGATCAGGTTCCCTGTTGCATTCGCGCTTCGAAGACGCATCCTGCCAACGTGTTCCCATCGGCCACGGGTCGGGATTTTCCTGGTTTCTTTAAGCATGGGGTTTGGGATTCGCAGCCTTGAAGGCGTCGGCCTACCAAAAACCTGTAAGGCTTCCAGCCTAGGCTGCCAGGATCTGAGGAATACTGCAACTCAGCGGCCAAAAGCCACGTTTGCGGCCTTCTCGATTGCCGACCGCGCCAGTCTGTCCACATGCGTGCGCTGGTCTCCGCTGGTCTCCACCCAGGCCAAGCACCGAAGCTCCCATGCAGGACAACTGGGAAATGAACTCGGCCAAAGCGTCAACGCCTAAACTACCTAAACCATTGGTCTGGGCTTGTCACCGAGCCGGACTTTACGAAGCCAGAGGCCGCCCTTGAGCTTCCCATTCTCTACTCCAACCTGGCCGGCATCCTTGAGTTGTGACCCTCAAAACTAGCCACTTCTTCGCACCAGTTGCCGAGTTGAACGCTCTTTTGCAGCTACATATCTGAGCATGGGACGTATCAAGTCAAGCTATTGTGTATAGTATAGCATATACAGTGTATCGGTGATGCCTCTCATGCTGGCAGTGTGAACCTCTGGCTGGCCGGACGTAGCGAAGAAAGCTTTGGCAGAGGGGGTTCCTGATGTGTTGGGTCCGAGCTGCTTGTAGGGGCTTACGCCGGGCTTCCTGTTCACTTTCGGCTCAGCGACATGGGGTCTTCGGTCGGCAGCTCTCACTCTTACTTTGATGGCAGGGTGCTCCAGTACAGTGTATTGGAGAAGTTTGATGTCATGACGATACCGGTCGTTTGTGCAAAGATCTGGGCTTGTCATCAGTCGGCATGGCTGTCGGTATCTGCATGAATCAACAAGGAACGTGCCGGAAACTTTCCGAACAGTGGGGCCTCCCGACGGCCGAAACAATACAACTTAGAACTCATGGTCTCCAGCCTTCGTTAAGTTTTGGGAGTCGCAACCTCCCGATGATGGCTGCCTGGTTGAAAACACGATTTTCGCCTCGACGCACCACCGGTGACAGTGTCATCAGTCGGGGCCACGCCCAACCACATCACGTGAATTCGTCTCTTTGGGATCCTCCGTCGGATGCACGACCTGGAAGGCCAGGAAAGTCCTGTGTGTATGATCTTATCACATCTGTCACGAAATGCCAAAGCCTGATTACTCGACATTGCCCATGGGCATTGCGACAACACAATCAACTTCGACTGTGGGCATCACTGTATCACCATGCTCCAGGTCTCCAGTTTTGAGGACCCTACTCCTCCAGGAGCATGGGTGCCACGAATTCAGCAAGCTCCAGGGCTCTGCTGTCTATCCGATGGCAGAAAAGGCGCTGGCAGGCCTAGGAGACCCTAGACTTGGCGAACAGAGGCAAGGGCAATCGAGCTTCGCGGGCCAGTCAAATGGTGAGGTATACTCATTACATACTCAGTGTACGCTCTGCAGGTTTAGTCGCTTGAGGGTCGGGGGTGGTCATGGTGCTGGGCCACCAAATTGCCGTTCGCCAAGGCGCAGGCAAACTTGCAAGCTCCGCTAGCACATGGACTAGCAGAGCACGCGAATCGCTTCCAAAAGCTAATAGGTAGATCTGCATAGATTACGACCTTTGGCCGGGAAAAGTGTGGCATCTTGTACAAGCCAAAACAAAGGCTCGGCTTGCACGGCTGTGCTTGGACTGCATCTGCCTGAAAGCCTCCACGAAGAAGCCTATGATTCTTCAATTAAAGAAAACACGACATATGAACCCTATAAGCCCTAGGCAAAATCCAAAATGACTCAACTCTTGATTCATCAAATCACTCAAGCCACGAAGCTACTTCAGAGGCGTCGGGCACTCCGGGCTCGTCTCCCAAAGCTTCCTCCGCTTCTCAGGCTGTTAAATTGTTGGTTAGTTTTACGGGGTTAGGGTTTAGGGTTTCGGTTTTCGAGGCTTCTTGGCCGATGGGTTGCCCAGAACCCTGGGGGCATCTATGATGGGACAGGCTTCACTATTGGGGCTCTACTTGCTGGATCCTCCCAGGGGTTTGACGCATGAATGTTGATGTTAGAGCTGAAATGTTCTTGCGGTTCGATGTTGTCGGCAGTGCTCAGAACAAGCAGAAAGAGTCCACAATTTCAACGGGAAAGCCAAAAAACCAGCCGGGGGCCATTCTACCTCTTGCCTTGAGGTGGCCTGTGGGTGTGGTGGGGTACAAAACCACCGCAGGCTGAAAACAGGGATCTTCAGAACAGCACGACCCAGGCATGATTCGGCCATCCGTACAACCCAGCACTGTCAAGATCTTTGACGGCACGAAATCACATGTTCTAGCCTGTATTTCACTTTGCTGCTGTCCGCCACTAGATTCACTAGATTTGCTTTTTTGCTCTGTTCCATCGCTGCTGCGCGCATCGCCGGTCTTTTATGGAGACGTCCTGTACCTTGGCACTGTGCAACTTATAAGGTACTGTCCGAAGCCGAAGAACTCGGAGGCCAAGAGTCACTTGGCGCACCTCACAGTCAAAAGCTCCAGGCCGCAACTCGGCCACGGTGTGCCTCGGCTCACTTTTGTTTGGTTTTGTTCTCCGATCTTTATGTGCTCAGATACGCCAGACGCTCGATGTGCTTCATGGTTGGAATTTGCGGTTGCGTGTCAGTACAATGAGTCAGCGGAGGGTTGGCTGAAGGTGCAGGGCAACCAAGATGCATGTCCATCTCCAGGAAAGGGATCTCCTTTGCCAGTGATGCAACTATTAACGCCCGCGGCTCGAAGACTTGCCAAGATGATGCGTTCGTTGCATCAGGGCTCCCTAGCTCCGACAGCAGGGAGATAAGGGGGCCGTAAAACTATTAAGCAGGGGCCACATGCACAGCTCCAACGGGACCGGAAGAAGAAGAGTCTAGAGAACTGATCATGCAGCATTGTGGTTTACCAACCTCTGCAGTGTTGCATGTGAGTCATGCACGCTTTAAGCTCTGTAGTCTCTGCCGCAGGATTTTGCAGAGCGCCCAAAAACCACTAAACTGCCAAACCCAACGCATCCCGCAATTTGAAACTCTATGGCTTGGGCCTCCATGGGTGTTCCGGTGAAGTAGGCATACAAACACCGCTGCACGGCCAAGTGTGAGATGACCTCGGCTCTTAGAGCTGCAGTTTTACTGTCGCTCATCCTTGCTTAACGAGGGTACCCTACATTCTAGTCATTCTAGTCGAGGCATCGGCACAGAGTCTACAATCCGGCACGCTAATCCGAAGCAGGACACGCCAGCCTGAACAGCTCACAACGGCCGGAAGCCCTTTTTGCGCCCCTTGGTTTTGTTGAGGCGGTCAGCTCTGCCCACAACTGAACCCCAGCTCCGCCTGCAGCTGAGACAACAAAATCCAAGAATGCAGCTAAGTGACTAGTGTTCTTGTTGCTTCCAATGTTCTGTAGTCTACTGTAGAGCCCCTCAAGCCTTCAATCCTCGCCAACAACCCATCACAGTGCGGCTCCGGACACCAGGATGGAGCGACGCTGCCGCTCCAGCTCAATAATGATCGGGCGCAGGCGTCCGATCACGTCCTTCGGCAAGCCGAAGGGGCGTGGGGCTTCGTTTGTGTCTCACAGTTTCCCCAACTTAGGCGAGCCGCTCTGCACGGAGACGCAGCAATCCGAGGCATTTAAGATTTAGGGTGTGGGGAGGGCCGGCGATTGCTGAGATGACTACTTGTAGAAAGATACCAGCCAGACACATCAGTTCTGTAGACCCGTGCTCCTTGTAGGACTCACCGTTCGGATAGCGGAAGTTGAGCTTGTCTCGATCGCGGGCAGCCCAGAGATCGGGGTAGTCGTTCTGGATTCTAGGCACACTGAAGCATTCTAGCTCTGCAAGGCATGGGCTTCTGGGACTGCTATTGGGGCTACGGTTACCAAAAGCTACGGGACGACTTTCTGGTAGCACCTATAAGCCAGAAGCGCACCAAACCCGTCAAAACTCCCTCGCGCAGCTTGCCACTTGAGCCAGGTGACTCGGCATAGCTCAAGCCGTTGCAAACACCGCCATCCAGCTCGTTGAGAAGGGATGTGCTCATTGCCTACGGATGTGAGCAACCAACCGAGACACAGCTAGCTGCCCGTGACTAGACTGTGCTTTTTGGGCATAGAATGTTGAGAGTAGGTTTGCTCGTGCTGCCGGGTGCACAGACTGACTCAATAACCCCATAACAGAATCATGACAGACATCTACATATTCTGCTAAGCTTGACGTCAAGAAGAACAACTATTTCCCGACAGCCGAAGGGTTTGGTTTCTATCTCTACAGGAAGAGGGGCATTAGCGGCTAATGCTTAGCCACCCCCGGAGGCCGGAACGGAACGGAACGCCGGAACGGAACGAAACGGGCCTTGATCATTTTTTCTTGCTCGCCGTTGGGTTGCCACATTGACTCATTGACGCTCGCGGGAAGTGCATGCTTGCGGGAGGATTCGGCATCATGTCCAAAGATCCGACCCGGTGCATGTCACACCACATTAACCGGTATACTTATTCGTGTCTCTCTCTCTCTCGCTGTCTCGTTTTGAACCTTAAAGCCGGTATGCTTGCGCGACTCCCCGACACCTGCCTGGAAGCCCTTGCAGTGCACGGCGCCTCCTTTTCATTGGCTGAGGAGTGGACTCCATGAGCAGGCATTCAGGGTGAGCCAATCCCCACACATCTGCCGACTTCCCAGTGAGCCTCTGAGGCCTATGTTGCCTGTGGTTCCGATGGATGTGTTCATGCAACTCATAGACGAGGGTTTCTGGCTAGTTTTGGTTCTGCGGAACAATAACTTGTACAAATATTTTCGCAGTTTCTGGAGCACAGACTCCCAGAAACCCCGAACTTCGCGCAATCCCCTCCTTTGCGCCGCAGGCTTGTGATTAGGTATCTAGAGCTGCCGGCAGCTAGCTTCTCAAACCGCCAGTCCCAAGCACATAAATGCTACTACCACACAATAACATGCAACTCCGTACGCCATACCAATGGTCAATGGTATTCTTAGGGCTTTGTTTCAAGGTATGAAATAAACACTCATCATCATCATCATCATCATCATCATCATTCTCATCATTCTCATCATTCTCATCATCATCATCATCATCATGTTCTTCTTCTGCTTCTTTTCATTCTTCTCAGCAGTTGGCGCTTCTGCGCCGCTGAAGCTGGCGCATCGCTGCTCGCAATGCTGCGAGTGTGCAAGCAGCGCTGCTGTTTCATATTCCAGAAGCGTTGACCTTGAATCCCTTCACAAAACAAAGTACAACAACAAGATTCTTTGTTCCTCTGCCCACCAAGCCACCATTACCCACCAGCGTTGTGGTGCGACGTGACGAAAGTCTCAGCACTGACACACTAGGCGGCCACAAAGCTTCGCGAATGCTGCGGTGGTAACGTGAATGGGCAGAGGTCGCATAAGGAACTTCGCGATTTGCATGATGGAAGCGTGGTTTCTTCCTTGAATGGAAACCGTCCAACAGCCTCCGGTTGGGAATGCAGCTTGACAGGACTGGAGCTCGGCGCGGAGGTTGGCGAATCTGACGATCACCAACGGTTCCGCCGAGCTCCACAAGCACGACCGAGGCCCAAGCATGCTCTGGCAAGCATTGCCCAACACGTCTGCGAGCCTCTTGCAGCCCATCATGTGTTGCCCCTGCAGCACATCTGCGTGGCGACTTCCGACTTCCCAAGATCCGTGGACAGCAAGGACCGCCAATGTCTTCATGATCATGGTCTTCATCCGCGTGATGCGTCGGATTCTGATGTGGCTGCCAAAACATCGATCCGGGGGCGGGGAGGGGCGACATGTGCTGGGATGGGGGTATGTTTCGGGTTGTGGTTCGAGGCATCATGAGCTACTGCAGATGCAACTTCGGGGATTCGGGGATATGCACTGTAGACCCCTCCCTCACCACTGGGATCACCATCAGCACATCCGCATCTCTGTTTGCTGCGAACCCGACCTGGACTTCATGGCAATACTTCCTGACTTGCTTGCTCAGTCTGATGGGAAATATTCCACGACCAGAAATCAAATCATCGAACCCAACAGTGCTGACTGCTTGGGATTGCTCAGCTCTTTGGCCCCCGCCCCCCTGTCCTGGCGTCATCTCGCCGTTCATGTCCGATGACAAGCTCGGGCTCGAGCCCTTGATCATCATCGACTGCCTCAAGCAAAGGCGGAGCTTCCAAATTCACAGCATCTTTCCCGTACAACAAACTAACGTATCAAAGGGAAAGCGGCTGTTCAGCTGGCTGCACTTAGACTTGGAGCCTTCAAGATTTTGGCAGTGCTCATGGTCCGCAGAGTTGATGCAGTAGGGCTGGAAACTGGGAAAAACGGTACAAGATGGTTCAAGGTTTCAGCTTGTAGCTACTCTACTAAGCGCTTAGAATTTCTTTTGCTCCGAAGGACTTTACAGCGCCGCCGGTAAAGGTACGAAGTGTCTGCCACATGTGTAATTTTGTGAATTGTAGAGGAGAAGCTTCTCAAACAAATTGGGCCAAAAGTGTGTTAAAGTATGTAGTCGGTTTTTTCCTTAACGCGATGTAAGACCCACAGCCTGAACGAGGGCAACTTGCAGTTGACCCTAGATCCAGCGTACAAACCCTACACTGCCAGTCCCTCTACTGCAAGCGGGAAGCCCGAAGCCTAAATCTCTTAACAGCAGGAAAGCCCAAACTTGGCCGTGCAACAGCGTGGAGTAGTGCACGGGAGCAGTGCCCATCAGCACCAAAATGTCACCACTGGTTTCGACCTGTCCAGCCTGCACTAAATTGCCCTGGGATCTGTGGCTTGCTGTATCTTACTATATAGTACTATAATTCTAGACTGTATTTTGTAGATGTGTCCGGGCTATTTGGGCAAATTGGCCACCCAGCTGGCTTCCTTGTGCCGTACTTCCCTACGAGTGCAGTGCATCGCCCGCAGAGCCTGGCCAGTAAAAGCTTGGGACTGTGGTTGTAGGGCTTGGTGGGTTCAAGTGGCTGTGGATTTTGCCACCTACCGAGTAGCTGACTTCGCATCGCACAGCTGGAAAGCTGCGGGGCTTCGACTCTCACATTCCAGCTGCGGGGTTTAAGGCTCAGGGATTGGGGTACTTCTCTCCACTCGCCAGGCTTCATCTGCGTAGCCTCCTCCATCTCCCGCCGGCACTTGCGCAGGAATGCTGACAACTCTCCTCAGAAATGGCGGTGTCAGGTTGGCTGCGGGGTTTTGCGCCGTGGTTTCGAGAAAGGCCGAAACACAAACTCCCAAACTCCAGCCTGGCATGCCATGCCTGCACCAAAACTACCAAACTGATTGGAACCTCGTACACCAAGTCTTCCGGCAATCGCCTTGGCATGCCCTGACGTTTAGCAGAGACTTTGACACGCTGGCATGCCCTACGTGGCTTGTGGCCGTGAGCATCTCCAAACCCAGGGCGTGCGGCGGCAGTAGTTGCGCCCATTTTTTGTCAGCTCGCCACGGTGGCTGCCGAGTATGCCTGCAAACGGAGGGGTTTGGGGGGAGGGGGGGTACGTCAAGCATGTTGTGCCATGAACAGGGCTGTTGGAACACCGACCTGCCATTACGAACAAGAGCTCCGCCTGGATACACTCCTTGAGTAATAATCCCGGTTCTGCCTGACAGCTGGTCCTCACTTTCTGCATGGCGTGTCAGCCAGATGCAGCGTGGGCTGATGTGGATGTTCGACAGGAAGAAGCCAATCCTCGGGTCTGTATCTTGACATCCAACAACTCATATTAAATATCATGGTCGCATCGGGAGAAGGCGGGAAAGGCGTTTTTTCAACAACAAAGCTCAGCCAGCAAAGTTAAGCGCTTGAACCAACACTGCCCCAGAATCCAAAGACCGGCCTATATTAGAACCCCCAAGCCCTACATGGCCGAAAGTTTTTGCCAGCCCGATATCTGGCTCATCAGATATCCAGAGCAATGGTGCATCTCCACCTGGTACAATGGTGTCTTCACAGTTTAACTTCGGGCGACCAATGGAAGAAACAAGAAGCATCAAACTGGAAGTATGAGTCTCCTAGCTTTGCGGCCACATGAGCCCTGACTCTCGGCCACATACGGATGCACCTTTTCAACCACACCTCGGTTAGCCCTGGATCGCACGTGCTTTGGACAGGTTCTGCATGCCTTCTGGCCGACGTTGAACAGCTTCACGTAGCAGATCTCCCCAGCATCTTCCTGATCTGAGACCGTCTGGTACCTGGTTTCATACTCCTGCCGGCAGCTTCTGAATGAAAAGCGTGAGCGCGGGAACCCAGAACTCTAGCAGGCGTGCGCGATGCATCTTGTAATCTGAAACTCATCACCTAAACAAGGGGCATAAAGACTTCAACCTTCCAGTTCTGCGTGTCACCCCGCAGCGTCAGCCGTGGTCCTTCACTCGTTGAAGGAAGTCTGCCCGTGCCTTCTGAGGATCCATATTCCTGACAGAAGCAGCCCACAAAGCCCACAAAGCCAGCCGAGATCTAGATTTAGGAGTTGGCAGGGACCCCGTACAAGAGACCATGAATTCATCGTGAGCATGGGCGCATAGAGTCATGGCAGGTTTGTCAAGAGATTTTTAGGGCCGCATCTTTCGAACTGTATATTATGCGTAGAGCGAGTACAGCTTTCCACAGTTTTTGTGAAACTGCCAGGGCCCGGGGCCTGCTCTTGCATGGCCCTTGTTTCACGTATGGTTCCTGACCCAACTCAGGCCAACTCAGCCAACCTGCAAGCGGCGAGTGTGGCAGCCCCCGCCTGTAGTCGTCATTGGCCAACTTGAGCGCGTAGTTTCGTTCTAGGATTTCCTGCGCAGAATGGGCTCAAGCCATTGTCAAACCAACAGAACTGGTCTCCACCCACAGCAGCGAGGGCCCATGGCTGGCAAGAAGCTTCGGCTGCTTGCAAGTCTCATGACCCTCCTTGTTGTCACAGATGCTTTCGACAAAGACCTCAGCCATGGGATCAGGGCTCCATAGGCTCCCCCAGATTTCTAGTGTTCTGGCGCAAGGTTTCGCCGTCAGGGCTTGTAGGCCTTTTGAACCTCATCAAAGGAGTCAGCGAATCGTGTCGGTTGGTCAGAAAAAGCAATTTCTCTGGGAACTTGGCATACTCTAAGGTTCTGCACGCCCTGAAACCTACAAGTTTCTGGTACACGCAAGCTCGCGTCTGGTCAATACGAAACCACGTAGCCGAATGTAGCCGACGCGCCAGCCCGGAAGTTCTCAACTTGTCAACCCAACGACCCGTGTGGAGCAATATGGAGCTGCTCTGCAGGCCCGCTGCTGGGGTGATACCCGTGACTTGCCGACATCGGTCAATGATGCGCTGGCGGCGTCTGACAGAGTTCATCAAGGGTTGCAGGTTGTATAGGGGCATGGGGGCGGCATTGAGGCTGAGGACTTCCGGTGTTGTTCAGGCAAGGGCTCGCTCGTACGCAAAAGGTTGCTTGGATGGCTCGGGCGCTACTTCGGTTGGTAGCATCTGGAAAGATCTTGAGACTCTGAATCTGGAATTGATGACAGGCTTCATGGCTGCAGAATAATCTATGTGTAGAGCTGACCAGGTCAGGGCAAAAAAACCATAGGCCAGTACACATATACCAGGATAAGACAAGCACGCCAGGCAAAAGCCTTCCTCCCCCCGTCGGTCATGCCTTTTGGTGGTGTTTGTCGCATCGAACACGGCGACACATACCTGCCAAACTTCTAGAACGTGGGCAACCTCCTTCATGCGGATCTGTCGGCTTCATTTTACTTCACTGGCCGGCGCCTCTCCTCATGTGAGGACACTACACCTACAAGCCCCGCAGTCTCTTGGTGCTACTGAAGGCAGTGGCACGGCCTCGACAATGGTTGCCTCCTCTGAACATGTTAGAAGTGATGCAGTCTGTCTGTACGTGACCCTGCAAGTCCTCGGAACACGCTGGCCCAAATGTGCAGAAAAGCCGCGCTCTTATGCATACGCAACCACTCGATCGCCTGGTACACACGGGAGGCCGGCAAAGGGAAGTTGCAAATTCCCTCAACATCTGGAGCTTGAGGCTTTTGCACTGGCAAGAATGTTCGCTGAAGAGCCTCGTTGTGCTCGCTACCAGGTCGCAGATGGGGCTGTCTCAAGAAGTGCTGGATAGGGGCTGGCATTGTGCAATGTACCCGTTACATTACATATCATATGCAGCTATATTGTGTATACATGCATGCTACATGCCCGCCCCCCCTCCCCACTCCCCCCATCCTGCCATCTGCCGCTGGCAGTTTGGTGATAGACGCTTGCTGAAGAAGCTCTTGCTTTTTCCACAGTCTCGGTAAGATTTAAATAACATCCTCAGTATTCTTCCGGACGTGTGCTGTGCGTATGCATTTTGGCTATTGGCAAAAGGCACGACAAAAACAATCAAACGTATCCGTTAAAACGCCACAACACGATCAATCGAAATGACCAAAGGCCTCAAACTGGTTCCCCAGCCGCTTCGAGCAAATAAACGGGCCGTCGTTTGATACAATTGATACAGTTAACCTGGTCTGAACTAACTAGAGTCACTATAGTCCCTGCGGGCCCTGCACTCTGTCAACCAACACGGCTCACGCCAACTCACACGGGCGCAAGTCATATCTAGAAACCAAGATGCGCCCCAACACTTTCCAGGAGGAATGCCAACCCGGTTAATTGTATGAACGACCTCCGAAGGGCAGTTAGGAGCGAAATGGAGCGAACAGCGTGAAGGACAGCTACTCGGACACCACGAGGGAAAACAGAGACTGCTGGGCTCGATGTGCCGAATGGCGCTTAGAGACACAAGTAAGGAAGGGCAGCTGCCGAAGTGGTTTGGAAGACTGGAAACACTGTGCTCATGCCCTTGAACAGGTGGAGTACCACCAAATTCCTGCAAACGGACATGAAGGCTTAATCAACCCTCAAGAATTCAAGAGCTCATCCGGCTGAAGTTCAAGGAGGCCGCTAAGTTCGCGAATGCAGAAACAAAGGCCACATGTCGCTCGCAAAACAGTTGTACAAGACTTTCACATCTATACACGTCATAGGGCTGGACTCGAGATTTTCAAAAAACTGCAACCTGAATACGGTGTTTATCATGATCGGAATGCAGCATGGGGGGGGCATCCCTGTTTTTTCTCCGCTGTCCCTTCTGAGTATAAATACAATGACAACGTGACTAAGTGGAGACTGGCAGAAGAACAGTAAAGCAGTGGAGATTAGCATGCATAGGATTGGTTCCCCACAAAAAAAGATATGTATGTGTATACCTATCATATAGACACGTATATGTGCAGGTGATCTGAGTTAATTAACCCTCATACCCCACCTCCGTCATGCAGGCGTCCGCAATGGCCTGGCCATGACAACATGGAGTGCTGAAGGTCAAGGCTTGGAACAATTAGATGATGCAGATTTGGCGCTCAAGCGGCTGGATTGGGGCTTCTAGACACGGGCTTCAGATCTTACAACCTTCGCTGTTTTGGGCAATCTGCTGGCCAAGAAGGTTCAGCTGCACAGAACGACTGCAAGCTGCAATGGCCAATGCAACCACTGCTAGTCTCACAGGCTGAGTCACCATTTCGAGTCGACACAGTAGGCGCACTACAATCATAAGGGATTAGAGCTGTAGACACAACACAACAAGATCGCTGTCTCAAACACCAGCACCTGATCAAGAGCCGGCAACTTGGGGCACTTGTGTTGCAGGCGATGGTAGCACAAAATGTAATGTATAAACAGCTTCGGGTAGCGCATTGGAGTCGTTGAGCTGCGGGTACGTGCAACTCGTGCAAAGCTGAGCTGCGGAGTTGAACTAAAATTGATAGTTTCGTTTCCCTGGCGTGGGCGCCTCTCGCCGCTTTGTGGCCTCCTGCGAGGAGCTGAAGAACTTGGCCGAAGCGCCGGCCATGCCTTCTGGAGTAAACTGTGCAGGAGTTCTGGCTTGGGGCAGGATTTGGGACTTTTACCGAGCCAGCCGATTTGACTTCACAGCGCGTCGCATTTCTGGTCTCCGGCATGTTCGGAGCTGCACCTCCTTGTCGACGCAAGTTGCCGGCATTGAAGGACTTGACGGGAAAGCCGCTCCACCTACCAGGCGCTGTCGACATTTCGAATCCTAAATCGAATGCCGCATGCATCTGCTGCCCGTGCTTCGGCCGTAAGGCAGCCCTCTTCAACTTGCCTGAAGATCCCGATTTGCCCGGACTCAACCCAGGAAGGTTCCAGTGAGAGCCCGGCGTCAGATATCTCATGAGCATCTTGGTGATGTAGGACTTTCCGCGGGCTGGCAGGCCCACCATGCAAAGGAGCACGCGGCTAGATTGGCTGTACCTGAGAGCGATTGGGCATGCACCTCCCTGAAGCCTCGGAAGCCCAGCCGCCCCTGCCACCCTACGCACGCTTAGCCTGAAGACTTCTTCGGCTTGAGTCTAACATAGTCTAACCTCTTTGATGTCTAACTTGGGAAGCTCCCCTGTCTTCTGAAGCCTTGCATGGGGCTCTAGCCGTAGGTGGTGGGTTTACCCTGCCCGGCCAATTTCAAGCCAAAGCTCCCGCCCTGAAGCCCAAACATCAATAGGCAGATAGTGCTTTCTTTGTGCAAAGTGGCCCTCCGAGTCCATACACCGTGCCCAGGTCGCCATCAGACGAGTAAGAGGAGACACTCACGTTGTCCTTGGCCACGCAGGTGAGTTTTTCCCCGCCTTACCCTCTGTCATGATACCTACTTTAAGCCCATTTTAAGCCCTATGCAATCTCTACAGGGCTTTGAGACTTCGCCCTGAGACTCACACAGGTCACTTTAACAAGGTTCGTGCAAGACGGTCGTTGGTTGAAGGCATGGGGGCGTGCTCCCCTGGGTCTATTTTGGGTCTGGCCTGTTGGTTTTTGATGTTGGACATTGAATTCGGGCTTGTCCTTCAGGGCAAGTCAGGCTCCACCACGCTAGACAACTAGCAGGATGGCTATTGGTGAGAGAAGGATCCCCGTCGCGCAGCCGGCCGTTGCCACGGAACTCAGTTGTCCAGCTTACTGATTGCAATGCATGTTTGGATGCATGACTTTCGCTTGTGCAAGAATACGTTCTCTGCGAATTCATTGCTGTAGCCTTGCTACTGAAGCACCCCTTGGCCATGAAACCCTTCAAGCCAGACACGCTGCCGTGCATCACATTGGCACATGCCGCATATGCCTGTACATTTGCATTAAAACCTTCATGATGTTAGCATCATATTAATCTCCCCGAATAAGGCGGGTGCTGTGGGCGACCTCGGCGGCGAGCCTCCACAATTCGGGCCGCAACCGTGGTTCGACACTTTCCAGACCCATATAACAACATGAATTGCCTGTTGCAATGAATTTATTAATCCAGTGCTTGTCACCATTTTTTGACTGACCCGTCTCTTTGCCCGATTCTAGAAAGCCAAACCGATCGAGTTGTTTGAATGGATGTCAGAAGTTCTTATAGGTGTGCTTCTTTTACGCTTATAATCATAGACATCGTGAATCAAAGGATCCGAAGAACTGATCCAATGTTCATAAGGGGTTGTATCATTTGGAGACAGCAACATGCAAGTCTGCTGAGGGTTTGTTGGTTCTCTGTACGTAGAGCAGAATCTGAGTGGCATCTCTTCTTCTTCTTCTTCACAACGGCCATCTCTCTCTCTCTCTCTCTCCCTGCGACTTCTGGATTTCTGGAAATAACTCATCCTGGTGAGTTTCTGCGGGTTGTTGCGTTTCTGTGCGCCTCTTGCGCTGCGCGCCAACCTCTTTGAAACACTCTCAGAAATCCCCAGGCATGCCCAAACCCCAACGCACCTCCGGTAACTTGCCGGGCAAAGTGGATTCCCTCCTTCTCGGCGCTCTGACCAAGCAAGATTTGGTAGGGGTTTGTAAGTGTGTTGGGCCGATGTCATTCCGAGCTGTAAACCTCTGTGTGCTAAAGGGGAAGCATCTCATGCAATCATGGGTTGCCCTTCCTCCCCCCTCTATACTACCCCCCCCATAACGAAGGCCAGTTAGGCACAATTATGCAAGTGGCCTACAATGGCCTCTTGCTGTTGTTCTCAAACATTCGAAAGAAGTCAGTCCTGCGTCATCCGCCTCTCCTTGGCTGTGCCGAGCGCTCCCATGCTCTGCCCCTTCTGAAGCCCTACCCCTACTAGCCTACAAGGCTCCCCGGGCTCCTGTAGTGCGGCGTTTTTTGGAGAAAACCATGCCAGTATGTGATGAAGATACACCATGCTGGGCAATTTCGAACCTAAGCAAGCAGCATTTCTGCACTGAACCGCCGTCAGAACCGATCTCCCCAGCGACGGGATCTAGGGACTTGCGGTCGTTGCGGTTTCGGGTTCAGGGCTTAGAGCTTAGGGTTTTCTGGAGCTTCATGGCCCTCACCCGGCCCCACAGGACTCCTGGCTGCATCATGATGCGCATCTCGCGAATCCCGAAACCGAGCTGCACTCCGAGAAGAGAGAACGAGAGGCCCGAGTTCGACGGAGTTATCCCCACCAATGTCTGCAAAAGCAAGTTAACAATCAATCACACGCAACCTCCATCCAATTTCCGGAACTTCCAGCCACTTGACCCCCAAGCTCCAACCTTAGTGCAGACACGGCCGCAAGCTCAAGAATCGCATCGCGGTCCTCCCAGCAGCTCGAACCCAAAAAAGCAACTACAAAAAGATGGCTCGAAGATCAGGATTTACGCTCTAGTGCTTCTTCTCTTAAATCTCAGACCTGCCACACCTCGGAAACATAAACAAATTGAGCACTCATCTTGGACTTCTCCTACGCAAACGATGAGCCCATCAATGAAGGCCACTATGTTCTTAACTTTCGGCTTGGGGCATCCGTTAACAGTTAACACAAAGTCGTTGGGCAGGATGCTGGGCAGCTTGAGAAGACTCTGGCAGCACAGGGTGGAGAACAAACATCAATGGAAACCACCCGCCCCTGCTGAGCCCCTGTCCGACGCACACGAGTCATTTCGACGCCGCTTGCCCTTGCAGGGTGCACCGCACTCACTTGCCCGACAAGCTATGACAATGTTAACATCATAGTGGCTGCCGCCTTCCTTCCTCTCTCTCTCTGTACCTTTCTTTCTCTCGCTCTCTCTTTCTCTCTCTCCGTCTGGAACGTCAAGTCGCCGCTTTGCCCTCAAACCTGAAACTGTCTCTTTGTGTCTCTGGGCCCTGGCCTTCTCTCTGTCCTCGTCATTCCGCGAGGAGTAGCGGCCGAAAAGGAATCCAAAAATCATGCCAAACGCCAGGCCGATTGCCAAACTCACAAAGGCCTCCTGAGCTTGTTGTTCAAGCTTCGGGATTTGGAAGCCGTGATCTGGGGAGGCCTTGCATCTCAACCTTTGGAGCATCGGGTTCTAGGCATAGAAACCATCAGGCCCAGGGAAGTCCTGGGATGTCATCCTGTAGTTACCTAGCTCAGGCCCAATGCCTCCTTGAAGCCTAATTCACCTCTAGGGGTGCAACCATGCCTTTGGCAGCAACATGAACAAGCAAAAGGCAGCGAAGCAGGCATGCACAGCAATCTGCAGACTGGCGACAATCGACCCCGCTTCTCGTGGCCTTTCCTTGCGAGGAGGGCTTCTGCTTTCTCGCAGAACATCCAGCTAAAGCAACAATGCTGGAGCAAGATCCATTCGCCGAGCTGCCATCTCAAAGAAAGCTTGGCGGCTGCCGCACCAGCAGCGCACTCTATCCAACCATGACGGGCGTAGCCCGGAAAAATTGCAAAACTTACTTAAAGGGGCTCCGACTTCTCTTGTCGGTGGGGGGTTTGCGCGTGTTGGATGTGGTGTTGTAGGGTTGAGGGGGTTGGCTCGAATGACCTAGGACCTAGCATCTCAGAACGCAAGCAAGAAGACTTCTAAGGAAGAGATGAGATGGTCTGGGTGGCTGTCTTCTGGCGTTGGCGTGACACTTGACAAACAGCTGCATGTAGGCGCATCATACGACCGCGCATCATTGACAATCTCTGGAAGGCAGCTGCGCAGCTGACCCGCTACTCAAGTGCCTGTGCCCTGACATTTTCCAGACTGTGCCAGTCTGCCCTTCATGAAGCACTACAACTTGAGCATGCTTCTGGTTTCCACAACTATCCTGATGCATGTTCAGTTGTCCGAGGCACCCGAAACCCTGATCGCCAACACAATTCTTTCCGTCCATTTCCCTCCCATCACTACCACCGTCACCCACAGACACCCTAAGCTTTGATATCCCCCGCCTCTCCAGAGTGCCAACTTCCTCCCTGGGCGCTCTTAGGCCAATGCCGCCTCTTTCTCTGTGGTGGCCTGCATCGGGTGTCACTGCATCGGGTGTCACTGCATCGGGTGTCACTGGGTGTCTGGGCTCTCGGTCCAGGTCTTCCGTGGTGCTGGGGTTGGTTTGCCTGCTTGTCTGTCTTACGGGAGCCAAACGGCTATCCCTCAGACGATATGTATTCTTCTACAATTTACAGTCTGGAAACCCATAGCTGTTCATATACTGTTATTGGGGCCATTTCTCATTATGGACAGACAGTTACTGCAGGACATTACAGAGCTATGCTTTACAGTGCTTTGGAATCATGTTGGTACATCACGGATGATGGCTCTCGGGCCAAACGGGCCAAACTTGCTGATATGCAACACCTTTACAGAAATGCATATGTGATTTGGCTGAGAGCTGGGGTCTGATACAGTTTACGGCTCATCGGCAAGCTCGGGAGTGCAGTTCTCGCTGGACGCAGGAGGATGCACTTGCTGACGGGGTTGTGGCTTGCCACTCCTACGGGCGCCCGTGCTCTCTGCCGCATGTCGTGCCGGACGCGGTGCGCATGCCGAGTGTCGGAGCTGTTAGGGTAGGGCTTTAGGATGACTGTAACAACAAGCTCAGTCTTCCTGCGTGTAGGGGCAGTACACTCAGAGAGTAGTTTTCGTACAGTTGTTTTCTCGCACGTGGTTTCGGACAGAAGTCGTGAAACTTATGTGCTCGCTTAGTGCTACGGCACGGGGCGCATTCTTGCGCTTGCTTGGTGCTCCGGCACGAAGCGCAAAGCTGCAGCCACAGAGCTGCCGTGTGGACACACGTAGGCTTACGCTAGGCGACCTTCGGACTTCGGACGCTGCGCAGTCAAAAAGTCTACAATGCGGAACGGGCACGTGCGAAAAGCGAGCCGAAGAAGCGAAGCTTGCAAGAGGGCCACAACGACCTAGGACCGACGAACATGCATCTCCGGACTTGGGAATCCTGTTGAGAACTTCGAATAAAGTCAAGTGCTCCGAAGTGGCAGCCGCTGGGCCCAACAGGACCTTACACGACAAACTTGACTTCGCCCTCTTGGTCGAGTCCCTGACTTGAGCGCATTGAAGGATCAAGCCCGAGTGTCTGGCTGCCAGAAGAACCCACATGAGAATCAGAAGATATCAGAAGCTCCTTATACGTGCTGGGAACCCGACACCGGACCAGCTTCAAGAAAGCACTAGCAGCTGCCCGTGCTACCAGAATCCAGTAGATTTCGGTCATGGCAAAGCATATTGAGCGCATTGAGTGTATTGAACTAGGGCGAGGCCAAGCTAAAATCGGGATTTCTTTCTGTATAGGAAGCTGCATTCAAAGCTGGGGGTGAAGTCTCGCAACTCGAAACCTCGAAAATTAACATTCCCTGGCTGCAAGGTTCCACAATGCTTCGACCCTCGCACTCGTACATGGGGGTTTAAACGCTCGCACTCCAAGCCGGGCGAGGCACCATCCAGTCTCAAGTTTGCTCATGTCTCGGAGAGTTTGGGGTTCCGAAATATACAGCTCTAAACCCTCCTAAGATTCCGGAGTTCAACGCTCACGGTGACATCACGCCTCTCGAGCTTCAAGCATCAACTTCAAGTTCGCCTGCGTAGGGAGGTCCAGGAAGGTGGTGGATGGTATCAGCTGCGTCTTCCACATACTGTTTAACTTGGAGAAACCAGTGTGGCCTGGCCTTTCATGATTACGGGGATTTGTGCGGGTGGCATGTTTGTGCAGGAGTACGCCGTTCAGGAATGGAAGGAGGTTGACAGCACTGAGGATGCAGCAATGCAAGATCTTGGGAGCTAAATCAAGGACCGTGCCAGCTAAACTTCGACAAGTTGTGGACACCCTTTCGTGAGTTCATGGCTGAACTTTTTGGGATTGAAAAGCGCTTTCCTTGGAGCTATAGGAGGCCCCACAGACTTACTGCAATTGAAAGTTAGAACATAACAGCAACCGGAATCAAGCAGCAACCCTGACGTTTTCAACGCTTTACGCGTCTTTTGCGGCATGTCTTTGACGGGGACGGTGCCGGTTCGTAGTACTACAAGTCCAAACATGGGCATTGGGCTTGGGCGGTGTGCAAACATTCATACTCGATATTTAGCAGTCAATGCAGGAGGGAGGAGAGTGGTGGACATGTTAGGCCCATATCATACTCGCCGCACAGAGCTCGTGGGCTTGCACAGGTCTGCTTAAAGTGCTCGCCATTCTGGCTCCATCTTACTACCTGTGGTACCTATCGTGTGAGCTGTGTCAGCTATGTAGAGGTCGGCAACATATGGAAATCTTATGTGCCCAGCTCTTAGCGCAGCGTCTGCTCGGACTCGAGCGGGCGTGGAGTGAAGAAGGTTCCTGGAAAGGCTTTATAAGCTTCTGAGTCTGGAAGCGGATCCCTGCCAACAATGAACCTGTGACGTGCATCCTGTGCATTGAACACTAAGAAGCATTCCGTACTCCTAATTAAAGGCTATGCCTGCATTGTACCAAGGCACCTTCTACCGGAATCTACCGTGGTTCGGCAGCCCTGGCAGGGCCCGCTGAAACTGCCCTTGTTTCTGCACTAGTTTGGCTTTTAACGTGGACAGATTCCTAAACTTCGCGAAGCTCTAAAACAGTCTCGGTCTTCCAGGGTATTGAACTCTGTGCAGGTGCCGTCAGCTTGCCTGGCAGACTGTGCCTATAGGCCTAAGCAAGAAGCGGGGCTCGCGGTGGTAGGCTTGAAAGTCAGCGGAGTGCGGGTTTGTTGGGCACGGTACGTTGGGTTGGGCAGCGTGGAAAAGCCACGTAAGAGCAGCAGGTGACCCGGTGCTGCGGCTTTTAAAGAGTTGCACAAATAAAACGGAAAAGAACATAACGGAGGCTTTGAACCTGAATTTCATCAGGGTTCAAGGCTCCTAGGCATGGCTACCAGTCTCACTTTGTGAGTTTTTACGGGCCAAGAGACATGCATACGATTTGCAGGCGGCATGCGCGCCTTCTAAATTCATACGAATTTGGTCAGAAGGTCTCCTTCTACACTTGCATGCTCACCAGCTACTCTTCGCAGGTCCGCGTTGCAGTTCACAATTACTTGTCATGGAAGGGCTCAACGCGGCTATACCTCACCAGAATGCAGCACAAAGCCTTGAAACCATGCCACCTTCAGAGCATACGTGCCGGCAAGTCACCACACGATGTACTCAGGATACACCTGCCGTGGCATGCTGCGGTTGTATTCTGGGCTCACAGAGGGGAGGGGGATGCGTTGTGCATTGCAAGCCCTCCCCAGACTGAATATCTGTCCGGGACATCTCTCTAGGCTTACCGGAAATAAGGTATGACAGCAAAGCTGCTGCGGAAATTGAGGGGTTACGCGCTCGGAATTCTTGATGCTCCTGCTCCTGATTGCAGGCCGCAATGTCCTCAGTCCTCATTCTTGGCGGAATTGGGAAAGCTACACCGCAGCCAACCAGCTATGTTAAAATGGTGGGCAAACAAAGATGCAACGCGTTCTACCCTTGATTGCTGAGCCCATTTCCTGATTGCTGCTCCAACCCCTCATTTGCGAGGCAAAGCTTCTAGGTTAGCTGCCTCGCCTCAGGACGTAGGTCACAAGGCTCATCGGCAATTTTGCAAGAACAACTTGGGATACTAATCCACTGCCTTCCCTCCCATCTCCGCAAGCCCGTGTGCAGCTTCCGAGCCCTGTGGCCTGGTCATTGTCAAAGACAATGAACTCCCGGTACGTGCCTCGAACCTGCTCTGCTTTCCTATGTGGGATTACGGTGAAAATGCCGGGACCTTCCGCGATCAGCAAAGCTTGGAGCTTTAGACATCGGATTAAGTAGCCTCAGACTTGCTCGTTCTGGCCCTTCTTTGCATTCAAACTCCCCAAAGCAAACCCTTTCTTATTTAATAAGGAAGGCACACGCCAAACAACAAAACACTGCCCGCTGGGCCGTCCTTTTCGCGATCACCCAGAACGCAGTGGTAGTCACCACTTCGACACTTCTCCTGGTTGAGTGACTTCTCTCCAGGCTGGAGCAAGGATTCAGGGCTTCAGTGATATTATGGCTATGTCGGGAGACAGGACCCGTCAAAAGGCTGTGTGGACACCGGGGTTCAGGTTCGGCAGTAAAAGGATCGCGCCAGTTTACGCGTGGAGCACCTGCGACCGCACAAGGGGAGGCAACTGAAACTCGACTCCGTGAAGAAACACAGAGTGCAAGTTCGTAGGTGATAAAAAAGGCCATCCATAAAGCAATCGCCCAGGGCTCCTCCAGCTGTTCCTTGTGATCCGAAGGCCTTTTCCAGTCACCTCAGGCAACTAGATATGAATACATAATGCATACATACACGTTCAGTCTCTATGAACGAAATGGCCCGCCAAACAGCAGCACGTCAACTTGACACAGTGCCTGGATGCAACTCTGACTCGGGAGCTGTGCTGTCTGTAACTTCACTCTGTTGACAGGTAAGTCTCCCGTTCGGCCAAGCTGCAATGAAACAAGCGTCCACACGTGACTCTGCAAAGGATGAGGGGGCTCCAACTCCTGCTCGAAGTGCTCGCACTCACAGCATTCAAAAGGCTTTGGGAGAGGGTTCGGAAGAATTCAGATGATAGATTGAGTGGGCTCATGCTGGAGGGAGAGTACTTTGTGATAATGCACACCCTGCTTTCAGAACTTGCCAGTCTTCCGACACGGCTTGTCCGGTGATGTCCGGTGTGTTCTTGACTGCCTGTAGAAGCACGTCCAGATGAGGGGCAAGAAACGACGATCTGCCTTACATGTCAGTCATGTAGTGTCCATTGCCGGTTTCCGCGTCGCCGCTGCGCCGGACTCGCATGTCACGATAGCCATCATTCCAGATCAAGTTGCCAGAGCATGCAAGATAGACTGCCGGCAGGTTTGAATACCCTGCGGCCTATGGCCGGGCGAAGTCGCCAGGAAACACCGTGTTTACGGCTGCTCGGGTGACTTGTGTGCTGCTTTGGGCGACTCCCGGTGGGATGAGCCCTTGCAGAGGGTAAACTGAAGTGTATAGATGGGGACAACTGATGATTGCTAAAAAATTAAAAATCAAATAGTGCAAAACTCGTAGTACGGAATAGTAGAGTAGGTACAGTAAGAAAAATATATAGAATAGAATAGTATCGAAAAGTGAAGAGTGCTGCTAAGGTGAGCGGATGTGGAAGACCAAGGTCCTTGGTCGAGCTTGCCCGCTTTTCAGAATGCCACTAAGCCGCCAACGCATGGTCTTACACCTTAAAGAATACTAGGAGAAGGACTTGCCAATGTCTGTGCCCTAAACGATACAAAAATGGCATCAGGGCTTGAAAAACTCTTGCGACATCTTACGACCAACTTCTAGCTTTAACCGGCACATGCTCTTAGCAAGTACTACCCCGTCCATGCTTGGAAGTGCCGAAGCTCTTGTGGCCAAGGCATGGGGAACTGGACTACTTCCATAGTTTGAAACCAGAAAACCACCCTCTCATGGCACCCAATCTCGAGGTCTACTCCTCCAAGATGACGAGCTTGGGTTCCTCTAAGTGCGTGTGACCCTCGAAATATTCACCGCCAAAGAACGGATCATGCAGGGCTTTCCACCTCTTCTTTCCTTCCGCCATCTCAGAATCTGTGAGCAACGCAGTCTCAAGCTGTTCTTGAATGCCCACATTGTCCAACTTTACGCCAATGAACACTACCATGCTCCCACGGTCGCCATGCGTAGCATTCCATGAATCCGCTTCCAGTAGCTGTGAGTGGTACTCATGAAAAGCATCTTCCCATTCCTCCTTTGGAACAGCTGCAAGGAATGGCATTTCCGAAGCTCCCAGCTGTATGTGTCGGCCTGCGACATGGAGATCTATCGGCCGGGCATCGGCCGTGGCCAACCACAGGTGGCCTTTCGCACGCACCACACCTGAGAACACTCCATGTGGCACGGATGCTTTCTTCGAAGGCATGCTGGCATAATTTCCAAAACTTGCAAGCACGTCTGCAAGTCTGTCAGGGTGGAAAGGTCGATCGTGGCAGCGGAAGACCATGCTGGAGATGTCGTACTCTTCGGTTTCGGGCGTATGCCCACCCTCCGCTGCCTTGGCCAACTCCTGCATCCACCCTGCAGAAGACTCTGCCTTGTCCATGTCAAAGAGATTGGTGTTGATCAAATCGCTTAGCGGAACATCCGCAAAGTTCGGCTGAGAAGGCACAATAACTTTGGCAGAAGGATTCAGCTTCTGCAGCAGGGCACGGATTTCTTGCACAGCCTTTGGATCCTTCATCAGGTGCACTTTGCTGAGCAAGATCACATTGGCGAACTCGATCTGGTCCAGCATCAGCTGTGCAATGCTGCGGTCGTCCGTTTCTTCGTCATTGCCGGCCATGCCAGCGATATTCTTCTCTGCCAGGGTCTCCAGGCTGCTCAAGACATCGTAGATGTTCAGTGCGTCCACCACTGTCACCATCGTGTCCAGCCGTGCGAAGTGGGACAGCGACTTTAGCTCTCCCAAGCCCTCCTCCTCCTCCTCCTCCTCCGCAAAATCTTGCTCCATGATGTTCTCCATTTCGCCCTCCTCAATTTCGTCCTCTATCTCACCCTCCTCCCACTCGCCTTCCTCCCACTCGCCCTCCTCCAACTCGCCTTCCTCCAAGTCATCCACGTCCATGGTGAAGGTTTGCGCCACTGGCAGTGGCTCCGAGATACCTGTGGACTCGATGACCAGGTAGTCGAATGCCTTCTCCTCGCTCAAAGCCTTTACAGTCTTCAACAAGTCACCGCGAAGTGTGCAGCAAATGCAGCCATTGTGCATCTCCACCATGGTGGCTTCTTCCTGGATCAGCTTGGAATTCTTGATCTCAGATGCATCCAAGTTCACTTCGCCCATGTCATTCACGATCACGGCCACCTTTGCAGGTTCATCTTTGTCATGGATCTCAGTGGAAGAACGTAGGATCCGTTTCAGCAGCGTGGTCTTGCCTGACCCCAAAAATCCTGACAGCACCGTTACCGGGAGAAGCTCCGCAGCTTCCGGGCCGTGCCAAGGGTTGTCGTGACAGCAACCTGGATCTCCGGAAGCCCTGACAACTGGGAGGGGTCGCCGCCTGGCCCTTGAGATGGCCGGGAGGAAAGCCAAGGCCATGGCCTTCACAGCACCTTGGCGGCCTTGGCGTAGCACACTTGGCCGCCGCGGACCCGGTTTTTGCCATGCTCGCCGAGGTGGGGCATACCTCCCCAAGGACTTCAGGGGTGTCCAGGCGCGGGGATCCATCGCGACAACCCTTGAGCAAACAAACACCATGGTTGTTTGTGCTCCCTTCATCTCAAACGAGACGGCATAGAACTGCAATCACCGGCACTGCAGGTCTACAAAGAGCATCAACCGATTGCAAAACTATAAACATCGGCCCCATGTCGCATGATTATCACGGACACCGCTTCCATCCACTTCCCCGACCGAGGCCATAACAATTTACAGTGCAAAGACAGGAAAGCCTCCTCTTTGCTTCGGGGCCGTCTGCCTTTTTTTGACCCACCGAAACGGCGTCCAAAACTTGAAGCCTTTTGAACCCCAAGGGCGCCTGTCATCAGCCTTGGTGTACTCGTCGGATTTCATACAGCTCCTGTGCTATGCTGTGGGCTCCTCTTTTGGGCTAGGGCCAGCGAGGGATATCGGAAGGCTGGAGGCTATAGGAATTCTTGCAACGCACTGCGCCCCATCCAAACCACTGCAAGCTAGTCGGTATCGGTCAACTCCATCTTGACAAGCAAACAGAAACCGTCGGGCATAGAAATCCGCGCTTCCCAAGCCCTGTCACCAAGATTCTCTGCAAAGTAGAGACCGCGGCCGAACATGGTACCTGCAGCCTCGTTTGTCAATAACTGCAAGGCAGCGTCCAGTTAGCTGGGTTCACCTCAAGAGCCTTCAAGCCCAAAGGTCAGCTTTTCTTGACACCTTTTGTGCGCCCCAACCTCTCTTCCTCACAACCGGCTCAGGCAGAAGCTTTCGCCTTCGTCGTGAGGTGGGGGGCTTGCAAAACCCCCAAATCCAAAACATTCCCAAACGGTCCATTCGACATGGAAAAGCCGAAAGAAGTCGGACCAAGAAGCTGAGCCAGCACGGCCCATGTCGAAGTCTGTTTCGGTGATTCCGTGGGCACCCTCTTTGCCTGTCCTCACAAACACACCAATGACTCTGCCTTGAAGAGGGTAAGATGCCCTGGCTCACAAGGTTGATGCAGGCATGCAAATGTGGTGGGGATGAACCTTCAATCCGACCGCTGCCTCTTATTGTAACTCCTGAATCCTTGCGATACCGATTCAAGATATTCAGGCGCCGAGAGGTCCAAGGTGCCCATGCCAAAGCCAAACTTCATTGATGCCGGCGTCCACGGGCTCTTCTGGATGGAAGCTGACGCCCTGTGCAAGTGCCGGCTGAAGTTCAGGGAGTCATGCAAATATCATTCATGTGACGATATCTTTATCTTTCTGTTCCCTCCCTCCCCCCACAAGGCTTGGGGAGTGTCTGGGGACCCCTCGCGCGGATGCGCGCCTGAGCATGAGACTTCCCCCAACAAGCCCAACACGAAACAGCCTTACCCTCTCTCTCTCTCTCTCTCTTCGTCTTCTTCTTCTTCTTCTTCTTCTTCTTCTTCTTCTGTCTCTCTCTCTCTCTTTCTCTCTCCTCCCTCCATCTCAGGCTGTCTCCCTCTCTCTGATTCCGAGGGTTTGTGGATGAAGACACGCCGTTCGCAGCAAGCTTCGGGCGGTCGTGCGCGTCTGGATCATGCAACTGTATGAAGATGGGAGTAGGATGCAGATCGGAAAACTGCAAGCGATACATGAGACACCACACCAAACTCATCATCGTGACGTGCACCCCTTGTGTCGTCCTCCAGGATGACAAATACATAATGCAAAAAGACCCGAGGCCGGTCGTCGTCGTTCCGTTATCATGTGCCTTCAGGGACACCGCCTGCGACTTTATGTTGAAGTCTTCGGCCTAGGCCGGGTCACGGGCTTGGCTGGACTCGATTTCTTTTGGCGGCTTCCTCTCTATTTACGAAAGGCTGCCAAAGTTCAACTCGCAATTAGCGCATGCGCCGGCAACGCTCCAGATGTCTCAGGCTTGGTGAAGACCGTGGGACACATTGGCCATGCTGCCAGCACAGAGGATTTATGGAAAACAAGTGCAAGACCTCCTGCCAAACAGTCAAGCCTCAGACTCGAAAACCGTAACTAACCTCTAACTCTAACGCGTGCGGAGTGGCTCGCTCCGCAGGATCCAGCGCAGCAAAGGCTGCCCGGATCTCTTCGCGCCTAGGTGACTGGGGTCAGGTACCCGAGTTCGTCTATAGGAGTCCAAGAATGTCGATAATCACGCCCCGCACCGACTCTCAAAGCATCTGCAAACAATTTTGGGGAGCGACTGCTGATTCGCCGCGAGGCGTTCTTCATACTTTTTGGCAGGGCTCAGGGATTGCATTCCTGGCTTGTAAGCACTTGCATGGGCTTCCGTGGTTTCGGGCAGAATCGGCACACCGAGGGTCCCCGTAACCCAATTCATAGAAAGGCCCAACAAGATGCCTTCGTGCATAGCCGAGGTAGTTCTCAGCATTGGCCACGTGCCAGACCTCTTCCACCTAGCGAGGCTGGCATTGGGGATCATTTAAGTCAGGCCTCAAGGGGTTTTTGCCCCGCTCGGCTTGCCGGCGGGTTGGCATCGGCCCCGCAAAGGCGATGCCCAGGACAAACTCTAAAGTTCCTGCTTGTCCAGTACATGTTCACCATTAACCTTTGGGCCCTTTATGGCTTGTGAGTTGTGAATTTTGGGACATTCTTCCACCCCTCTCAAAGAAGTTGTCGGGGACTGGCCCCTCGACTATCATGAGTTTATCCAAACTTCACCTGCGGCTCCTCGCTAGACGCCCTCAGCATCCCACGTCTCCCTCCGCCCTGGACCCTGACTCCCGAAGCGGCAAGTCAGACCTTTTTTTGCTCGCGACTGAGTCGAAACGGCCCTGCCACAAGAGCACGCGCTGGATAAGACAGGAAACGACGGCCACGTTGATGGAGTTCCCAATCAGTCGCCACTGCGTCCGCAACGGAAGTTCCTGGGGTAGCTTCCAACTGGGAGGAAAGCCCATAAGGCCCGCCATTTCCGTGGGTAAGAAGTAGCGGACAGACCTGAGACTCATAAGATGTTTTGGACGATCCCGTTTCTTGAGGGTACCATCTTGCAGATACAGAGGGCAAATCAGGATTGAGGGGTGGTCGCTGAAACATGCACAGCTTGAAATTTCGACATGACTATGCTTTGCGCCAAGCAGTAGAGCTCTTACACACCCTAAAGTTTTTTTAACTCGGGCCGAAGCACTTCCCCCGCGACGGGTGCAGAACCTGGAAGCGGAGGCGCGACTCCTTAGAAGGTGCTCTGGGTCTAGCTATAGCAAAGTACAGTAGATGCAGGGTTAGCTCCTGCTCTTGGGCAGAACTCTTCGCTTGCTCCGGGCCCATCAGGGCCTGGTGCGTTTCCTGGTTCAGGCAGAGGTATGGCTGTGCCTTGTGTGCAAACGTGGTTGAAATCTTGCCACCCAAGCTATAAGCAAACATGCCGCCCCTCCGTGAGTGTTCTTGTCCTTGGGGGGTTGTTTATCTCCGGCAGTTCTGCAACTGTCAGAACATGTGACACGTGACGACAAAGTCCAGGCTCGAAACGAACTCCAGTGGCGAGGAAGGCGACTCCAACAACTCCGATCCCTGTAGGCCCTGTAGTTGTCAGCATTTTCGGACATGCGAAGACAAGTTCAGGCTCTGAGCATGTTTGAGGGGACTTTCGGGGGTGAATTGGGGGCGGGGGCGGAGCCTCTGCATTTGCAAGCCTCTGCACTTGCGAACCACGGATGAAAGGGAACATGTGTGACAGTTTTGACAGATTGTTGGTTTGAAGCTATCGTGCGTTGAATCCAAGCTTGTGACTCATTTGGCACTGAATCGAATGAAATATCACACTTACCACTTGTGCAATGAGTTTAGACTGCATGCCCAGATATGCGTGCAAATGATTGAAACCAGATTGAAACTGATAAATGGAACCACAATCAATCACCCTCCAATTCCCCTTTGCAAGTGTCAGTACAGGCCTTTGACTTTGCGCACTGCGCTACTGGACTCCTGTTAGAAGTCTTGCTTGTGAAGTGAAGGGGAGATGGTGAAAAACATGGTTTGATTGGCTTGGCTTTAGTCGGACTGCTGCAACCGGGCCAGACGTCAACATATTCGCTTAGCTGTAGGGCGGAGGGGCGCCCTGCTCCCTGCCTTGTGAAGCGACGAGGAAATCTCACAACACGGTTCGTTTGGATTTGGCTGGGCCGGTGCAAAAACATGGTGGCGGCGCACGTAAGAGGCCGTGTGAGTGAACACATTTTTTGTTTACATGTTTCGCGTCGGGGGCTAAAAACCCAAGCGAAACACACATTTTCGTCATGACCGCAGCATTTGCAGGGCTCGAAAACACTGAAGGGTTAGGTCTTTTTTTCGGAAAATGCATTTTCGCTCGAAGCCTGATCGTTTTTTTGTTGCTTTTTTCCAGCGGGCCTTTTTTTTTTTGAAGTTTTGGACGCGTTTTTTGCTCGAAATTGCGCTCTCGCCTAGGCGCGGGCACGTTTTCCTCATTCCCCATGTTGAACTTTCAAAATGGCTGAGACTGTTCAGGCTCGAAATAGTGCTCCCGCCACAGCGAAGACGCGATTTTCTGGAATTCTGCTAGTGCTCCTGCACGTGCGGATATTCGGGAGGACTGCAGAAATGAAACTATAAGGGCAGCCAAGTCTTCTTTACGAGCGATGAGGCGTGACCAGGGTAGTGAGCCACGCCGCGAATCTGACAGCATGCCGTAGAGAGCTGTCATTTCAGCACTACCTTCCTCATGGGGCAAAAGCATGACGTGCAAGTGATCCAGGAGCTCCTGCACGGAGAAAGTCCGGAACCCCCGAGGTCTGGAAACGGCATGCAGGCAGACTCTCGCAGCACCAGAACGAGGAGCAGGAGGAGCGAGAGCCAT
Source organism: Symbiodinium natans (assembly GCA_905221605.1). Lineage (NCBI taxonomy): Eukaryota > Dinophyceae > Suessiales > Symbiodiniaceae > Symbiodinium > Symbiodinium natans. Next base: position 442,219 of record CAJNDS010002207.1, on the reverse strand, counting down.
CGCAGCATGGCAGTAAAAGTGAGCAGGGAAAAAGGTGTGCAGTCCCAAGTCACGCAATTACCCCCCCCCACCCCCCCCCCACCCCCCCCCCCACTCCCCCCCACCCCCCCCCCCCCCCCCACCCCCCCCCACCCCCCCCCCCCCACCCCCCCCCACCCCCCCCCCCCCACCCCCCCGCCCCACCCCCCCCACCCCCCCCCCCCCCCCCCACCCCCCCCCCACCCCCCCCCACCCCCCCCCCCCCCCCACCCCCCCCCCCCCCCCCCCCCCCCCCCCCCCCAAACCCCCCCCCCCCACCCCCCCACCCCCCCCCCCCCCCCCACCCCCCCCCCCACCCCCCCCCCCACCCCCCCCCCCCCCCCCCCCCCCCCCCCCCCCCCACCCCCCCCCCCCCCACCCCCCCCCCACCCCCCCCCCCCCACCGTTACTCGCACGGCCTTTTTAGAGGCGCCGTCTCCAAAAACATGCACAGCCTAATCGCCATGGCTTGGCTTCGTTACAGCGGTGCCCGGAGCGCACCCTCCCCCGTAGTTGCCGTGTCGGTAGTATGTCCTTCCACCTTGCCGAGCATTTTGTTGGATTCAACGGTCTTGCTTGGGAAGCGGAAGACGGGTTTAAAACCCAGAAACACGGTTTGCTTGGCTCAACTGTGTCCCATTTGCAACAGTGTCGGTACAGGCGTGATCCAAAGATCTCCGAGTGAAGCTATGCTGCCGAACTGTTTAAAAGCACATGGCTTGTTTGTTGTTGTTCGGCTTGGCTTGGGCGAGCCCACCGACCGTCGGACCATGGCGGACTGACCGTCTCTTGAGCAGTGGAAAGACACCAACTGTGATTGTAGGAATCCTTTCGGTCTAGGTCTAGGCAGAAAAGAATCACATCAGAAGCAGCCAAGCTTCGTCGGCGACATCCATCACCAATGGCCCCGCGAAGCTGAGGCCCTTTCCTCCGTATTCAGACTTCCCATAACCAGCGGTGAAGGTTTTGGTGATCATCGTGCCCTGGCAGGGGGTTGGGTTTCTTCGGACTGAGGCCCCCTTATTGCCTAAGGGTGTTACCGGTGCTACCCCTTTGCAAACCTTCTTGGCGAGATCCAAGGAATAGTTTCCACGGTACGCGTCCTTCAGCAACTTTTCCTAGGCTCCGGGGATTCCTGGCATATGAACTGTCGACAATAGCTTCTTCTTGCAACGCACCTTAGGATAAAGCAAAGGCTTCCTCATGCGATCCAGTGTCTGGCACTCGCAACGCTTCGTTGGATTCTGCCTGGTCACAAAGGAAGGCCTCGACCTCGGCAGATGGCGTCCCTGCCGGATTTACATTTCATCTGTTTAAGACTTTGCACGCCCACAAAAAAAGTGGGTATTGATGTACCAAATCTGCCGTTCTAACAGCCCAGCCACGGGCCTGCTTGGCATGCTAGGGGCTGATTCGCCGGGAACCCCAGGCAGGTCTGCCAAAACCTCCGTCGCTGCCGCAGCCACCTCTTCGTGGCCAACAAGCAAAGCAATCAAGTAGAACCGTGTGCGGGAGTTCGGGAAGCCAAAGTCGACTGGATTCAACATGTGCTCTTCAAAGGCGTAGCCAGATTTGTAGAGTGTCGATCGCAGGCGCTCGTAGGCGCGCGATCCGCGAAACTCCGGGACATTCTCAAGCAGCAGAGCTTTGGGAGGCTGCTCGAGTGCCGGGAGGGCCTCAAGCAATCGAAGCAAAGCCTTGCAGCGAGTGTCGTCGATATCCAACTTCCTGGCTCAGGTGCAAATGGCATTGGTCTTCTGTAATAAATCTGTGAAAAGCGAGTGGGCCCACAACATACCTAGTAGGCTAAACGATGGTGTAACTTAAGTCTCCTTCCGGTGCGAGTGAAGGGTTGGCAGGGTGGGCTCATCAGCCACAGGTCTCCACCTTCGAAGGCCTCGTCAGGAAGTCTGTCAATGGAGCATCGCCACAGCTCGTCGGAATCCCTGCGCCCTTTCCAAGACTCATTTCGCTTCACTCCGGTGATGTACTTCGAACCGTAAAGGTCGCAGTACGCCTTGCAACATGTTTCGTCTACCTCGAAGGAGCGCCACAGGGGCAACGGCCCCTTTGACAGCATGGCTTCTTGGAAAGCTAGCCGCATCCCACCCACACCACTGAAAAACTCGTAGACCCTCCGTACGGCATGCCTTAGCGTGTTCCGGATTCTACGACTTCCATGGCTTTTCCTTCCACTGTGTCCCGAGTTGCACAGATGTCGTGTAGCCAACGCAGCTCCAGCAAGCAGCGCCTGGTGAAGCTGAAGTGACGGAAGCGATCGGCCACTCTGGGGAGGCGGCCTATGAGGCCGCCTGATGTCTGCGAGAGGTTGGAACAGGGGCTTGCGGACCGACCCAGTGCTTGAGAGGCTTGCGAGCATTCCGCTGGCTTTAGGGCACCATGGCCTCCGCTGTGCACCGCAGACGCAGTGGGACAAGCTAGAGTGGACCTCCTACTTTGGGCGCCTACAGTTGCTGCTCAGGCCGACATGGCTTGTCACGGCCATGCCACTGTGCAACTGAGTCTCCTGTACCAACCTGAACGTTGTTCGCGCATGCTTCGGCTAGTTTGATGAGTGCTTGAGCCATGTCTGGACGAAGTCGCCTACTAGTCTTACCACCTTCGCAGCTGGGATGCCAAGACAAATGCCTCTACCCTGGCCTGGCCACCTAACGCTATAGGATAGTCGTGGGCTACATCTGTCTCGTGCACGGGCACCTTGAGCGACGTGGCCAGGGGATTTCTGCGATCCCTCGTTCTGCGACATCCTGGGCTCACGGACAGCAATTCTGCCCTTCGCACCTTATAAAAATGTTGCGCATCGTATCCATGCCATGACTTCTTGCTTGATCCAGCTTCGTGGGGGAGAGGGCCCTCCCCAGCAGTTGAAGGTCTGGTTGACCATATCTTGGAGGCGGGCTTTGAGGATCGGGTCCTCAATCTTGTCCTTCAACGATGACTTCTGAAAGCCCTGTGGCACAATCAGGCGAATACTCCGGGCAAGACACACACACACACACCCGCGCTCACGCACGGAACTCAACTGCCGGTCCTTTCGCACCGCAAGGCTTTTGCCCCTGCAGGATTCAACGGCTAACGAGGCGAGGCTACATTCAGCTTCGGGTTCTTGGGAGGCTACCGTATGTTCAGCACAAGCCGCAAGCCGACACAAGCGACACAAAGACAGTGAAGGAATCGGAAGAAGTTGAACAACATGTGTTTCGTGTAGAGCTTCGCTCATAGACTGCTTCTGAGGGGTTTGGCATTTTATGCAGAGGAATGTCGTGCGACACATGGTGCATCCTGCGGGAATTCTTCCCTTGTCGCTCCTACAGTCAAGGAAAGGCACGAGCTTCTTGAGGGTCAAACCCTACCATTGCATTCTTCCAAAAAGCAAAAAGCCCAAGTGGACATGTTTTGCAGGCCGGGGCACTTCTCCATAGCCCATTCCTGAGAGTCACTGTGATGTGAATTTGGAACTGGCGCAGAGCCCTTGGGCCATTGGGGCTCTTACTTGTGGATGCAAGAGTGGGACGGATGTGGGGCTCGAAGCTTTGAATTCTGGCGAACGTCGTGTCCCCCGTCCTTCGAGCCTTTTTCTGCTTCCTGGTTACCACGCTCCTGGCCTCCCAAACCTCGGAAGCCCTGAATGCCCTTTCAAAATCCCCCAATCCGGGGCTCCGCTGGCATGGCCGCACCCAGCCTTGGCAAGATTGCATGGGCGGTTATTATGTCGATGCTTGATACTGGTTCGCAGTTGGTAAGGTTATGCCTTCGTGGTGGGACGAAGCCGAAACTTGGGGGAGCCTTGTTGTAGCAACGAGCTGACATTGAGAAACATAGACCCATCGGTTGAGTACCCCCGAGTCGGCCTCAAGCCTTACGAAAATGGGGTTGCTCTGAGGGATGCGCCGCTGAATAATCTCAAAATGGAAAAACCCAGAGGTGTGAAGCAGAAGCTTTATGGACTTGTTCGCTGGTTTGTCTTGCAGCTATAGGGTAACCAGCAACATGCAAGCTTTTCTCGTTGGAGGGTTTTGGCTCTGAGCCGGCGAGTCTTAAGCCGGATAACCGTATAACAGAAGCTGCATATGGCACAACTCTAAGGGGGCATTTCGACTCTCACACTGGCTTTGGCAAAGAGCCTTGCATGCTTTTGCACCGGAAAAGTCCCAGTTGCCGTTCCACAAGGTCGGCAGCGAAGTCGTCGAGTCCCGCGCTGAGCGCGGCCTTTTCGAATGGAAAGGCTCGCTCTGGGACATCCCCTCAAGACTTATAGCACCATCTTGAGCCTAATCCCTTATTGCCTATTGCTTTATACGAAACTATATCAACGAACAGAACAAGGTAGTTGACAGTCAAGACGGTACAATTGTAGCGCGGGCTGGAATGGATGTAACGGTAACGGAAGTCTCATCGCCGGGGCCTTGTGTAGGCGCAGAAGCTCGGTCCTGAGGCATCGCTTGGGGGTGGGTTTGGTGACATTTTGGGGAAAGGGAGAGGGGGTCGACTCTCACATTCGCGAAAGGCAGGCAAGGCCAAGGCAACCTTCCGACGATCCCATGGAGGATTCCTGCCTAACAGCATACACCGATACGACACAAGCAGCCCGGACCATAAGGCGCCACAGGCATCCGCAAAAGCAACTTCTCCAGGCTCTGATGGTGCCGTCAGGATGCATACAAAAGACATCAAAAAACCATAGGAAGAAGTTGGATCTAGAAAAAACACAGCCCGAAATTGAAGCCGCTCAGCCCCAAGAGTGCGCAACATGCTGAAGCCATTGGAATGCAACTGCTTCTCATGCAGCATCTGCTTCTCAGCATCTTTTCGTGCGGTTTACGGACAGCGCAATGTAATATACTAACTGAAGACGCTGGCCATGCCGAGCGTCTCCGCGACAATGACTCCCGTGCTACTGACCTGGCTGGGCGCAAGGACTGCAGACTGCTTAAGGTCAGTCGGAGGAATTCTGCTGCCTTGCCTCGTCCACGTGGCCACGTAAATGGTTCCTCGCCTTGGACAGCAGAAACACCACAGCCTTTCTTTTCCAGCCCCCCGATAGCTGGACAAACCGCGCTGCAGGCAAAAGAAGCTTGCCGATATGACAATTCACAGTCAGTTTTGGAGGGCCACCTCCTTGGCCAAACCGCTGCAGCCGCTCTTCTGGGCAGCAGATGCCAGCTCGCAAATGCCTGGAGTCTCGCCATTTAAAGGCTGACAAATTTCACGTCTTACTTGTCCGATTGCCTACATTTATTATAAGGGGGCCCATTTGTGTAGAGATTTTGGTACTGCCTACGGCCCACGACTGAGACTTACTCGATTGCTCCGCTCAAGAGCCATCAGAATTTCAAAGAACAACTCTGCCGGACTCGTAACCACCGACCTTCGACTGGAGATCAATTGCCAGGCCTTCCCAGTTCCGATTGTCCAGGAGCGTAGAAAGCTTCTCCCTCAGTTGCCATGAAATCTTTGTCTGCAGGTGAATACATATATATTTTTTTTATTTTTGTTTTTGAACTTTTGGTTTTTTTCTTCGAGGTGCGGACTCCACTTCACTTCGTTGCGCCGCGTTGCAAACAGGGTTTTCAGGTTGCAAAGGGTGCCGGGCTTGGGGTCTACAAGGAAGGGTCTATAGGGCCTCAACACCCCAAAACATCTGTAGACTACACATGCCCCCCTCAGCCCACCCCACTGCACTTGTGCATGGTGGACGTCAAGAGCTAAGTACCAGGGCGAAGGGGCATGTACGCATGCGTGTAGAAACGAAGAGTGCGGAGCGCCAACTCCTCAATGCAAGGCGCCATGTAGAACCGACACACGAGCGTGCGCAAGCCTGCCAGCATTCAAGCCCGCTTTGAAGCCTTCTTTCAAGCCTTCCCAAACATCCAAGTATGCAGCCCCAAGAAACAATGGAAACCCTGAATCTGGGGCTGACACACAAGGGCCAATACATCCTTGGCGTCTTTCTTCACCTTGGCGAGGGCAGCACATTGGGGACCGGGATGTTTTGGGCTGATGGGGCCACAGGGTTGGGGGGCTTACGTTTTGTGCTCTGCTCAACGACTGATGTTCTTCTGCTCGTGGGGCGTATCATCAACTCTCAATACCGGAAAATAGATGCTTACGTGTTCGAGGCCACGCCCACTGTTGAATCGCATGCTTCGGCCCAGAGCACACTCACGAGGTGTCAGCATATTCTGGGCGGGTAACCTACACTCCCGTTTATGAAGCTAAAGCCTGTAGGATGTCAGCAGTAGCCGGGGCTCTGGTACGCAATTCATCTGGAGGGTTGCGGCAAAGCTTGTCACACTAACGTAACGTTGGGCCATTCAGCCTCAATCAGGTCACCACAAGGACAGGGCAAGCTTAGGAGGTGCTTTACAGCCAAACAAGTACTCCATGCACATGAATGGACGACCGCTTTGTTACATAACATTCATGACGGTCCCTCAAACGAACCCCCGAAGCGACAGTGTCTGCGGTTGTCTGACCCATGCAGAGAGATCACACTTGAATTCCTGAAGCGATCCTGAATGTCTTCAGACCACCCCTGCACTGTGGCGCCTTTGCAGGCGCGGACCCTTTCAGGGCGGTGAGCACCGCCACGTCCTTTGTGAAGGCAAGGTCTGAGGGTATTCGGGTTTTTGTTGTTGGTTCGTGGCATTCTTTCCTGGACAAAATGGCACATCCAGGAAAGCCAAGCCCTGCGGAGGTTCCTTAGAACCGAGATCCAAGTCGGGAATGGTTGAGTAATGAGCCACTGCTGAACCAAACTACTTCTTGACTCAATGCCCCGGAATAAGGACTAGAGGAGTAACTCATATCTTCAGGGTGACTGCAGAAGCTTTCCAGCTTCACCGGGTCGGTACCCAAGTGTTCAGCCCAGCATCGCCCGACTGCTTCGCTTCGTCCAGTACCTTCTGTTGCACTTAGTAAACACCCGGTGGAGCTGATGAACGCATGTTCGGGCCGGGTCTGGGAATTCATATTTGAGAAGATTTCCGAAACGCCAAAAGCCCACAAAGAGAAAGAACCTGAGATTCAAGCATCCAACGTGAAGAGGGTCTGAGCTAGCAGCTTCTGTGCATGCTTCCCCCCCCCCCCCCCGTCCCCTCTCTGCATCACGGCTAAGGCCCAGCATCTCAATCTATGCAGTCCAGCAGCACGCTGTGTCATTTTCTCCACCTGGGTTTCAGAGCTCTTCACAGTCGCCCTTCATCCACGCGTTGGGCATCCAGTTGCTTATCTAGCATTTGTGCTCAGACGGGTCTATACGAGGCACATCAGCTGATCAGATGATGAGCTCCCTGCATATCGTCATGGAACCCTTTCAAATTTCTTGCCCCAGCATCATCTACTGGCCGGAAAGTTTCAATGCCTGAAATCTGAAAAACCACAAAAAAAGGCTGTACTTGCATCCTTACACATACTAAGAGGGCCTCGTCTTCAACATGAGACATGATCTTGACGCGCTGTTGGACAGTTGCTGTAGCAGGTCAGGAAGCTGCCAGAAGAGTAAATGAGCTCCGCTCTCAACGCCTTCGGCCCTAAATTCACATCAAGGCTTCCGAATCCGTCAACACTGACTTCAGATCGCTATCCAAAGAAGCTTCGCTCCAATAGCCCAGCCAGACCCCAGACTCCTGCCTGCTTCTTCATCCACTCTGCACTTTCGCCCTTCTCGATCAGTTCGTAGACCGAGATAACCTACAGTGGGACTACTGAGACCGGCCCTTCAGAAAAGAGCGTGGACACTCTGATGCAGATCTTTCCCGCAGCCCCCGAATCTCCTCGTGGGCCTGTAGGGGCATCTATCAGCACGCAAGCTTATGACCAACGAAGCAAGGACTGTCGAGCCACCACAGCCGCTCGGGACATCCAGGACAGTCAGGATGATGCTAACAAGCAAAGACAGCCAAGCGCCTTCGTGACGTCAGATGGGCTGTCTTTGGCCGCTTGCAACGCCGAGTCCAGGCTGTGCAGTCGCAAGATTTTGGTCTCCAATGCCTGAGTCTGCAGAAGTTTCTGAACAGGGCTGGGTGACTCCTGTATCCCTAAGAAGCAACTGCGAAGATCACCTATGGAGCTTAGGGAGCTTCTTATGGGAGGACTCCCGGCTTGCTTGCGACAACTGTTCGCGGACTCAAGATGTGACAGCCGCAAGATACTGCTAATGTGGCAAGTGACACAAACTGCGACCTCAAAGCACGAAACTGCCAAACGCTAATCTCCGCCCACGCTTGGACTTCTTGGGTTCACAGATCCAGGACAAGCTCAGGCGGGCTGCACTTTTCCCAGATTTCTTGGCCCGCTCCGCCATCTTTACAGGCTCCTGGGGGATCGCGGTGCTTCTTCAAGCACTTCTGATGGGGCATGGCTGGCGCTTTGGGATGCTGTGGACGTGGCTACGAACTCGCATCATTTGTGAGGACCTAACCTTGAACCCCAAGCACCTGTGAACCTTGCATTTTAACGGCTCTCCCAAGCTGTAACAAACATGCACAAACTCGAAACCCTCAAGCAAGCAACGAGGTGACCCGGCCTTGGGGGCTGCTTCGTCGCCTCGCTCTTGCCAAGCTGTCATGATTGCATCGACCTTCTTCTCGATGAATTCCTGCATCAGAAGGGTTCACGTGATTTTACACGCCGACGCGTAGTCTTTAGGGTCTGTTATACTCAGAACCTGTTTGTACTTCTCTGCCTCCTGCAGAGATCTAGTCAGACCAGGGTTTTGACGAGTTAAAGTCTTCCAACACTGTAATCGCACCGCTGGCCCCATTCCATCATCATATTCAGCCTGACCTCGGCAACCAGAAGGCCGGACAATGACCAGAAGCCGGCCGGCCGGCTGGGGGGGGCGGGGGGGCGGGGATCTTCATTGATACTCAGCTCACATGCCCACAGCCAACCAGGCCCGTCTGCCCAAGCTCCTGAAAGCTCGGGTTGTCGGCAGTCCAGTCCTGAAGCAGCAAGTTGAGGGGTCAGGCCTAACGATCGCATTCAGGAATCGTCGCCCAAAAGCTCGGAGGGTGCCAGGCTGATGATATCTCGGGTTACATGGGTACCAGCACTACGAGGCCTTTGGGGGTCTTGGATCTTTGACAAGCTACTGAGTTGGCATATACTCTTTCAAGGGTTTTTTGCTTGTGCAGTGCCAAGCCGTAAGTGCGGGCCGAAGGACATACTGATCCAGCAAGCGGACGCCATCCCTCTCTGAGCTGGCATCATTGATCAACTGCTCCAGCGAGGACCGCAAGGGCTGTTTCTGCGGGCTATTCCTGGGAGCTCTGTCAAGACTAGGACCCTGGCTGTTCAGACAATGTACCCACATGGACCATGCACTGCCGTGCAGGTGTCTGTCTCCAGCCCCAAGACCAACAGTTCAAGTTCAGCGTGCGGTAAAGCGAGGACATAGGGTTGGGGGGTGAAACCCAGCCAGATGTCTCAAAGCCCCAAGCCCTGAATCGGACATAGCTTCGGGCAACCAGGCAAAAGGCCTAAACCAAACAGCCGCCAAGGGCCCAGGCAACACACCCCAACACTCCCAACAGACCGCTGGACCTGACCCCTCCCAAACCCCGCTTCCAGAACAAAGGAAAAACATACAGAAACAAAACCCCTGAAGCTCCTCAGCCGAGTGTCAGCTCCTGAGCCTTCGCCAGCGCCAACAGCAAGTCCCTGTAGCCAAGAAGCGCCTTGTCATGCTGTGGGGGAGTCGGAGTAGGAGGGTTTCGACCCTTGCGCTTACGCACTGAGTTCTTCAACTCTGCATTACTAAAAGTAGACTGCAGATGCACATCTCGTGGAGGGAGTTCATCAAGGGCTACGACGATAAGATGAAATGCAAAAAGACGGAGCCACCCGGTTGAGGGTTTCGGGTTGCTCTTTGTGGGGTGGGGCTTGAGGGTTACTGGGTTTCTTGGCTGTCCAGCGACAAGTTGCGCAAAACTCCCGACATCCTGAGTTACCAGATCGAGGTTGGTTTGCGCGGCTCTGGCTTCAGTACTGGAACAGCTGGCCTCGTCTGGATCAGGCTGTGCTGCTGCCTTGGTGCACTCCTCCAGCCTTGCACGGTTCACCCCTGAGCGCTGAAGGCAAGCAACTTTCAAGCAACTTGTGCCCACCATCACCCCAACTCGTTCTCTTTAGACGCCTTGGCCTAGAGTGCGATGCAACCTCACTCGGAAGAACATCGCAGCATCCCCCATCCAACCAGGTGGAGGCCCGTGCAATTCATGCTTGAAGGGCCTTGCATTGTAGATGTCGTCCGCTCGTTTCTCCAACTCCTGCTTATTGAAGGTGCTCTAAACCTGAAGACCTCCTATTATGAACCTCAAGCCTGACGGGCGTGTGCTTCACGGTTCTATTGGGTTATCGAACTCAGCTATGGGGTCGGTGCAGGCGGGATATCTCCAGGTCATGGAAAGCCACCGCAAGGGAGGACTTGCATGATGGGAATGAGGAAGCTTTTAGGATAATGGGTTTTGGTGCTGGCTGGTGTTCTGCGCAGATAACATCAGCAACCTCTCCCCCATTCCCCGTGTCAATCCCAGGATACCTGTTGCTTTTTCAAACCTTGGACCCCTATTAGTACCCCGCGTTAGAAGCTCCGGCCTTCCAACCTCGCTGGACAGCCTTGACCGAGACTTCGACGCACGTAGCTGGGACGGAGTCTCCTGCAGGAGGGTGCAAAACTTCAGGTCAGTTGAAAAATTGTCCCGACCTGGCCAGGCAAGCCAATGCACAGCAAAGGCTGAGGCCCACCTCTGCACAACTCTGTGTACCAAGAAAACAACCCCCCCCCCCGAGAAAACATGTGTACATATATATATATATATATATACACATGTGCACACGTACATATGTATATGTATATGTATATGTATATGTATATGTATGTGTATATATATATATATATATATATATCATCCACATTTTTGAGGTACTTCAAATTTCTGCATGTATATACATACATCTACCTTTAAAGCGCCTGGTCAGCAGTCAGAAGATAGAGCCGACTTGACTTGTGCAAATTTCCGAAGCCCGCCCTTACTTAATCTGCACAGCGCTCCAATATACTGCTCGGCTGCCGCTGCCAGCTTGGCTTCTTCATTCTCGCGTTCCTTGCGCTCACCTGAGATTGCTTAGGGGTTGGGGGTCTTCTTGAAGCTTTGGAACTTGTCTGGGCTGTTTAGGCGCTTTTCGGACTTTGGCATACGTTGGAAGTGTCTAAGAGGCGGCCCCGAATATTGGGCGACCGGCGCAATCTGACACCAGGCACGGTGCTTGAGCGGCTGTTGCTGAAATTAATAAATCAAGAGGCTCCCCACTGGCTTTCCCCCATAACTGTCGTTCGGCCGATTTCCGACTATCTGAGTCTACACCTCTCGCGCTGGATTCCGGCAGTTTGGAACCACCTTCGCGGTTGAATTGACGATGCTGCGGCGCTGCCGAAAGAAACCAAGCTCCAAGGATTTCAACTCCCCGTCCCAGTCTAGCCGAAGAACAAACTTCTCTCGACCCTCCCTACCCTCCCACGCCCCCCCACCTCCCCAAAAACAAGCCCTGAGAGCCTTCTCTGACTCAATGCTGGGCCAAGGGGCGCTCCTCCACGGCGGCCAAGCCGTCGGAAGCCAAGGCCACGGCTTCCGAGTCGCCCGCGGACTCGGCAGCCGCCTGGAAGAACGCGCGCGCCCCAAAACATGTGGCAATCATGTGAGGATGCTGCACAAGGGTTGTTGATCTGCTATGGGCATGCTGTAATAACCGCTTTTTGATGGGGGGACCGGGATCTGTGTTAGGCTTTTAGGTTGAGCTCGACCTTGCTTTGCAGGTCGCTGTGGAGGTGAGTGGAGGTTTGAGTACATACAAGTGATACTGCAACAGGAACTATCTCAAACCTAATCGCATGTCCACATGTTGCCAAGTGCCAAACGTGTGTGCAGCCTGCGTGGTGCGGAAGTGTTGCATTTACTTCGCTCGCTCGCTACGGCACAAGAAAGGTAAGATCTTCTCACGGTCGGGTATTCGAATTCTTTTCTTGAACCTGTAAGTGCGCCACCCTCTGTTTCGGGACTCTGTAATCCCTCCCGCAAAACCAAGCCTTGAACTGGGCAATGATGTCAGTTGAGGACTTCTCCTGTAGATCTTCCAGGATCTTTCGCATCTCCTTGGCGGTTGTGTGCGTGCAGCGCAGCGGCTCCTACGGTCTTGTCGAGGTTGCGGAATCCAAGCTGCATGCAGGTTCCGAGCAAGAACCGCAGAAAGATCACCAAACAGAGTTCGCCAAAACATTAAACCATGCTTGCAGCGTCACCGTGCAAGAGCTAAACAAGGACCAAGTGCGGGTTTCCGAAATAGGGGTACCCTTTTGGGGGTCCCCTCAAAGGAGATTCTGATCAATTTCGGGAAAACCCCTTTTTTCGTGAACCCCTATAAGCAGGTGGGTGGTAACACCCGAATTGCACGTACTGCCGTACTGCCGGATCGGTCCGCCAGGTCGCTGCGCGGGCCTCCGCTGCGGGGGCGGCGAGGCCGACGCGGGCGGCCGAGATGGCAAAGGTCAGGAGCCTTGATTGAAAACAACAACTTCGGAACTGTCATTTGTGGCAACTTAGGCAACTGCTATAGTGGCTTCTGTTTTAGTCCTGCTTCACTCGACAGTGACAGCCAGGCCAGTGGCGGAAAAAAAAATGAGAACGCACCGGCTGAGAACAGACTGCCGTAAGCGGCCTTGTCGGGTCCTGCGAGGCAATCTCCGTCTGGACGAGGGTGTTCAGGGCCTGACGTCTGGGCTGAGGGTTCATGTAAGTAGGCTAAGTAGGCTTCGGCTGTGACTTGACTCCTCTCGTTCTCGGAAGGGCGTCTGTGGCAAACTCCCCAGGCCTTGTTGATCTGATCCCGGATTGCTGGCTGGTCCTGGCAGCGCGTTAGCAGTGGGGCTTGGGGCCGAGAGGGGTTGAGCTTGTCAGTGTCTTGGTGTTTCTCGGATTTTGTTGGCACAGAGCCTGGGACATTCTTGCTGGATGCCCCGAATAATTAAGGGGGTTTTCATGAGAACAGCAACAGAAAAACTTAACTCAAAGACTTGGCCGTTACCCCTGTGAAGAGGGGAAAAAACCGGCTCCTTCTTGACTCGGGACTTTGAAGGCATAGTCACTTGCTCCACCTTGCGAGGCCGGATTCTCTGCAGGTTCTCAGGCTTATGCAGGTGATGGGAGGGGGGTTCACGAGATTCGTGAGGTAGCCATCGCTGTTCGGGACAGCAGGATGCTGGACAGGTTGCTACATGTTGCCAGGTGAAGAAGGCTACACAAGGATCGAGATATCTTCGAAGGAAGCAAGTAGTGGAAGCATTCCGAAGCAATGGACAACAACCGCGCTCTAATCTTTTCACCCCCCCTCCCTCTTCTTCTTCTTCTTCTGCATGCTTTCTTGCTTTCTTTCGTTCTTTCTTTCTGCACACCTAACCCTCCCCATTGGGGAGAGCCGCCCTTCTGCATGCTCGCTCGCTCTCTCCCGCTCTCTCAGTCGATTTTCCGATGATTATGATTTAGACCATCAAGACTGTTTTTTCTATTGCCCTACATATTTCTATCTCTCTCTCTCTCTCTGACTGAAACTCCCTCATAACTTTTAAGGCGGTCGAAGCCCCAGCCTGGCACTCCTGGGCCTTCTGCTGCATCTTGGCCAGTGTTGCAACGCCCTGCTCCACACCTGCCCTTTGGGCATTCTCCACCTGAGGAGGGTCCCCTGTGCTGGCACTTATATACTGTGTCACGCGACGGTTTGCCCAACATGATTCTGCGACCCCCCTCCCCCCCAATTGATTATGTGGGGGCCAAAAGACCCCCGAGCTCGGAGGGCCTCCTGATTCCTGCGGAGTCCTGCTCAGAAGCTTCAAGGCCCGAAGGCCGTAAACCTGAGTTTTTGACGCCCAAACAAAGCTGCAACCCACATCCCTGTACTGGGTTTTTGCCAGGGGTCAGCTAGGGTAAAGCATGACTTGGCCTCAAGAACCCCCAAACATTTGCGCGGCACGCGGGTTGCCGGGTTCATCAGTTCATCAGATTGCTTGACACCTTCGGCATGGGGCCTCGCATAATTTGGATCGCCCGCCTGCGTGGAAAACATCGCCATGGCTTTGGACTGAACGCGCACGAAGTCCCAGCGGACAGTCGTCTGAATGCACTGCAAGACCTCAGTGCGTTTACTCGCAGGTTCGCGATGCCGAAATGCCATCTACTATTCTGCCAACCTCCAAGTGAAGATGGCGAAAACTGGATCAACAAGGATGCGATGCAATTCACATCCCGCCCCATGAAGCCCCGAGCCCGCATGCTTAGCATGCAGGAGCTTGGGGTTCCTCTCTACCTCTCTTGAATTGGCCGGTCTGTATCAGTTGGGCAACGCGACTGACCAGAACATAGTTTCTTGTGACAACTACATCCAACTACTATTGCAAGCTCGCGGCTGCCTCCGGGTCCTTAGCATGTTGTCAGTGGGGATAAAAGTATCTCCAGTACGTCAGGGGGCTTCAGCAGCACTGCTGATCGGGTGCACATTGCAGCGAGACTGGCCACAAACTGCCAAACTAAGCGATGCCACTAGCCTTTCGAAATAGCTAGCTAAGCATGCACACAAGACATAGAAGCAGTAGCGATGTAAATCTCTTCCAAAGGAACTCGCTTTAGCTCCACGTCGCCAACTGCGCAATGCAATCCGAGAAACATTCTCGGAGGCGAACAGGACCGTCAGTACCTCTCCCCCACCCCTAGGTCTTCGCTTAGGAGGCATGTTGCGGGCTGAAGTCTTTAAGAACCCCCCTTTAGACAATCAAAAGAAGGCAATGGGGAAGCCCTGCCATTTTCCGTAAATATATATATATATATCTAATATCACGTAACATATCATGTCATTCCTCAAAGATCAGGGGTTCAACAGCTCCAAGGTTCAACTTCCAAGGGCCGCGTTTCTGTAGGCAGCGTGACTTCTCAAATTTGCTTGGGATTTGGGGATCAGGGTCTGCACGGAGCTTCCAGAGCCATCCTCAAATTTAAAGATACTGAAGGCCTGAACAAAAGTTTCTGTTCATGGCATCGTCCTGCTCACTGGATTCTAGGCACTCGGAGGCAGTCTGAGGCGCGGGCTTCAGCCTTGCCCATCTGCTCGCGCTCTTTCCAACGCTGCGTGGCTACTTTGATGGCAGCCTGGAGCAAGGAAGCAAGAAGGCTCTCCCTACAGGAAGGGTTCGTTTGTTAAAGATCGGGAGATGGAACCTCAACCGGCTTTATGGGCGGTGACAGTCGACCAGGCCACGCTCGTTGCCGCCACCGTGTGAGACAGGTGAAAAGTGTGCAGCAGGATACTAGGTCACAACAGGTTTCATACGAAGTTGATGTGTATGTAGGTGTTAGTTACCAAGAAGTCTTGATACTGGTGACTAAAGCATCTCCAGTAGCACTGAGATGCTCTCACTCACAGCACAAGCACTTAACCCTGTGAACCCAAGGTCTCGGCTTTGACTTGATGATCGTCCGCGCCGATGCTGCTGAAGTCCTGTCCCGCGAAGTGCCGATATCATGGTGATAGGGCTCAGGCTGAGGGAAGTGAGGCACGAGGTGGGGTTGCCCTAAACATTCACTGCTCTGAAACCTGGCAGTCGCAGCGCCCTGAACACAGCTGGCCTTTGTCAGCAGCTCGAGGGGCTTCTGGTACGCCTTCTTGCCTGCTTTGTTCCAGGCTTCTTCAATCCTCAGTTTTTGAGTATGAGGTCAAACGGTCACAAGGCTGGAGAGGTGGGACACGCAGCCGCTCTGGCCGCTGGCTCCAAGCCACCTAGCTGCTTAGCTGCAGACGCATCATCCAATCTACCGAGGGCCGAGGTCGGCACAGTGGGCCCCCTAATCAGCCTTCGAATTTAGGAGAGCCTGGGAGAGACTTCTCGTGGCTGAGGCATCGGCTCTTTGAGACGCGCATCGAGGGCTTCCAGGGCCTGAGTCGACTTGTTGCCTATACCGCACAGGCGCCATGTGGTTTGACAAACCATGCAACTTCAGTTGAGGAACCTCTTTGCACAGCGGATCGCATCCTTCGACGGCTGCAGCCCTGCAACGCGCTTCGGGAATCTGTGGGTTTCGAGGAGGGGTTGGCCATAGAAACTCCTGGACATCTTGTGTAACTATCCGGACAATGTCCTCACATAAAAAAGAGCCTCTAAACTCTAAACTCTCAAGCCTACATGTCTTGAAACTTGGAGCTTGGGATTAGAGATTCTGTGGCTTGGAAAGTTCATAGGGCCATAGGAAAGGGGCCAACTGCCAAGAAGAATAGGTTTACAGCTTTCAAGTTTCTAGAGTACTCTCGAAACCCCCAGGAGCACGAATAGCTGAACCTCCGCCCTTCCTAAGGACTTGCGGAGCACCGGGCTAAATTAAAGGATGGGAAGGGAAATGGAACAAAAAATAACATCTGCACACGTGTATATGTGCATAAACAAATACTACACATCTCAGTATGAATGTCTATGTATATATATATCTCTCTCTCTGTCTTTATTCTAGCAAATGCCTTGGATAGGCCACGCCTGAAAGTGCGACCCCTGCCCTCCGTCAGAGGGCCTGTAGAGGTTGGCCAAGAGGGTGGCGCTGTCGCTTCGCCGGGCGGTTGCCACCTGGTCCTCAGATTGTATAATTGCGCATTCAATGCAAAAGAGAATCTTCAATTTAGGGGGATTCTTTCTTTCATTGGGAAGGGGAGCTGAGGTGCGTTCGGACCAGGCGCAATTATCAAGCTTCACAGCCTGTGCAGCTATGACCATGAAATGCTCGCGGATAAGCAGGTCATCGAGCAAGAGCAGTGTTTGAATGTTTGGCCGCTGTCTACGGGCTTGGTGGCAGGGCCTGGGAACAATAGCATCAGACTCTGTCCACAGCCAGCTTTCACGATTCAGTTGGGCATAGTGCAAGAACCTGCCCCGAACCAAAAACCGTAACATCTCCCCATGACAAAGAAGCGTGTACATCACCCGACAACTGACAATCTTTCTAACTCCTGCGACGGTCATCATCAGCATCGGTGAAAGGTCATATCTTCCCAAGCGTATAAGCCCCAACGCACCGAACCTGTTAACACACTCATCGCCCGGAAGCCCTGCAGTCCTCTTGATGACCGCAATAGCCCCAACACCCCAGATTATCTACACCCACGATGCCCCCCCCACCCCCAGCCCCAAAGAAATCCTGGCCTCCCAAGCCGCAGCTGCGTGCGCCGCGATGACGCCTATAGAGCCCACACTTCCGGAGTTCGGCTTGGGCGAACTAATATTGATCGGGGTAGTGGGTAGTGCATACAGGGTTTGGTGATGCTGGCAAGTTGTAGTGCCCCATAACGCAAGCACATCGGTATGGATTCGTACCACTCGGGGGACACGGTGAGATTCAAGTGGCCCCCATCCCCAGAGAGTGGGGCAATGGAGCGTCTACGTATGCGGTCTTCAGGCTCGAGCGCATAGGTTTCAGGCTGAAAGCCGTCTCAAGGGTACTTTTGGGGCGATTCGACCTTTCTGGTTGCTGCTGGTTGCACCCCGGCAAACCCAACAAAAAGCCCGAAAGACTAGCCCTAACCTTCTCCTGCATCCCTTTAGACTTCCACGAGCAGTGCTGTCAAGGAGCGAAGCCCTTCTTTGTCTGCGAGGCGCCAGATTTTGGCCACCTTCATAAAGTCACCTCTCAGGTTAAGTGTCTTGTCTTTGTTGCCAGCCGTCTAGCTCATGCTCCACCACGCAGACATTGGGAGGCTTAAACATATAAATATGCCTTTGCTCGGACATACAGACTCGACTTGCAGTCATGCCAACGTACCACCTACTTTTGGTCACACCGCGCCGTGGGAATGCACGAGTGTTCCTCAAGATATACCAGATATGCCAAGAACACTCGGAAATCACCGGAGAACTGCAGCATGTACTCACAAGGGCTCCTGTTTCAAATGCTGGCCATGAACCCGGAGCTTACCTGCCTGATGCTTTTGCATCATCGATCATGGCCTTTGCCAGCGTGCGGCCTTTTCAGGGGTGGACATCTCCAAGCCTGCTTTGCTCCAGTTGCAAGCTCAACCCCTGTAGCTGTAAAATCTGAACCTCGACAAAAATGGAACAACCTATATACACTGACCGCGCCAAGTGTATACTCAACAATGCAGGCGCCGAGCTGCAAGTTTGGGATGGCTTGAAATGGGCCTGCGTTACTTGCAAGCCTTGGGCTCCCATACCCCTGAACCTTCTCGAATAGAGGGAAGGATGTTGCCATGTCCCTTGGCTTCCTTTAAGGGGTATGCCCAAGGGGTATGTTGAATGTTTCTTAGACATTCGGGTTTCTCTCGAGTCCTTCATTCAGCACTTCTTCCCAATCTCGTCGTAGCGCCACACCTGAGGGCGTGACGGAGAAGCACACAGCCAGGAGTTGGCATCTTAGACCGACCGTTAAGCCTCTTGATCTCGGTTCATGCGTGTCAAGGCGTCAAAGCACGGACCCTGGTCTAATCTTCCCTTCCACCGAGCCACTGATCACTGCCACCATGGATTCTAAGTCCTTGACACAAGGGTACAATGTTTTTTGGGAGAAAGTACAGCAGGGCTTATAGGGCTAGTTGTTTTTGTCGTTGCCTTTTTGCCTTCCTCAAAGGTGCACGCAATGTCAAGGGAACTGGGTGGAAGGAGGGGTCCACTCCTCTTAAAGCCTCTGGTGGTTCAGCAGGAGTTGCCTCACAGAACTGAGCCCAGCAGCTGGCAGGAAGAAACGGCAACACAACTTACAAAACCGACTGTCTGTTGTGTGAAAGGTTTACGGTTTGCGGTGGCATCGCTACTCTTGGCCTACGCAGGGCTTTCAGGTATAGGTTGGTTCCGCGATTCGGTTTAGGCGCTCTGTCATCAGTCCGAGCCCCATGAGAAATTAAAGCCGTATTCCTACCAGAACCCCAACCTTTGCTCTGAATTTCAAGGTGGGGTCTAGGCCAGCCACTTGCTTCGGGTTGTTGGTGCTTATTCCACCCCAACTATCAAATTCAAGCTCCTGCAGCACTATACATGGTCAATGCTAAGTGTTTTTATTGTCCCGTGTTTGTACAGGGACCCCGAAAGTGACCATAACTCACAAAGGCGAACAGGCTTGAAAGACCACATGCGTGCTCGTAAACGAACTTGCGGCTCCTTGGCGCCACTGCGCAAGACGTCTAGAGATTGTTCCTGCAGACGCCGTACCTCAATGCAAGGGATTTGGCGGTAGAATTTACACCGGGATTTGGCATGCTAAGGCCCCTCAAGGTGGACGTCAACGAATACAGGCCGAGGAAGAGGAACACGTAGTCAAAGGCTTGGACGTCAAGTGCTTCATGTGTAGGCTGGGCAGCAAGAGCCTTGCAAGAGCCTTGTGGCGCACTAAGCGCGGGAACAATCCACAGAATTCAAAGAATCCCAGACATGACTGCTCAACTTGAGGCGAGGGCTCAAGAAGCCTGGCAGCCTAACCTATTTCCTCTAGGCATGCGATTAAGAGCTGATGAAGAGTGCATCAAGGCCCTGCTGCCTACAGTTCTGCCTGCAACACCGACCTAAACTCAAACCCATCAGTCCTACACTCCCTTCAGCCGAAGGCCAAGAACCCCGTGTAACGCATATCTGAGTTCACACTTACATCTGCCCGAGCCGCGCGAAGTTGCCCGAGCATCCTGTTGGTTCAAGGAGGTTTCAAGGGCTCTGGAGCCTGTTCTTGTGCCCTGTCATAAGCCCCATGGAGACCTTCAACATGTCGCCATCCCAAGCCCGACACACCTTCAACACACCCATGTAAAAGGTACCCAAGCCCCAGAAGAAGTCCTCTTGGCTGAAGCATATTGGCTCATCTCCTCAGTGCCCAAGCTCTCGGCCTGCAAGACTCGATTGGACTGGGGTTTTGGGGCTTACGGGGTCACAATAGCTGTGGGCTGATGTCAGGAGATCAGGGCTGGTAGGCTGAAGTAGGTGTGTGGAAGGTCGCGAAAGATGGTTCTCGTAGAACAAGGGAAGGGGCTATACGGACGGGGGGGAGGGGGGGAGGGTCACACAATGAACAACGCTTTTCAAAACTACCCTTGACGAGGCGTCAAGATGCCTGATCATGACGAGCAACGGCAATGGAGTTGACTAGGCCCAGGTACGGGAAAGCCACATCAACACAGCAAGCTCCACCAACCCGAGCCCGTGAATACTTTCCAAAACCAAATGGGCTTGCAGCATGATATGGGGCCTCACGCAGAACCATGGTCAACTCCGCTATGTCCTTGTTTTCGACGCAGCGCTGCAGCCTTGAACAGGGTGTTCGAAGTGGTTCTCTTTGGGCAACGGTTTCTTAGTTGTCCAGTTTGTTAGGGGAAATAAGGGCTATGACCCTTGGGTCAAGATACTACGAGTAATTATGCGCGCATTGTGCTCCCGCAACAGGTCCAACGCAATCTGCTAGGTTTACTTGTCTTTCCTCGCAAACGTCGAGGGGAAGCCCGCCGAGCTCGGCACGTCCGGCATCACAGGTGCAAACCACCCACTCACGCATCATTTGTTGGGGATTTGCATATGTGCTGGTCGGGAAGCTGCAGGTCACAAAGCTGTCGCCTGGCTGCCATGACCTGCAACTTTGGGCTTCAAGGAGTTGGGGTCAGTTGGGGTCTGCTGTTGAGGGTCTCAGGTCCTGGAGTCTCGATCAAATTCGGAGAAGCAAACCTCGCAACCTCGCCATTCCACGTCAGGTTCAGAAAACCTGTAGATCTACGCAATGCAACCACCAGCTGCCCTGTGGAAGAGCCTCGGGCAGGGAGACATCCTGCAATCGGCCGAGGGCATCCTTGCAAAGGCCATGAGACGGTTCAGGCCGCGCTTGCCAGGACACGGATGAGCATCCGTACTGTAGTGCGCTTGCAGATCAAAAGTCGCCAGGGGTCTGTGAGGCTTGTAAGTTGTAAGGGGCCCGAGCTCGGAAATCCCGGTGTTTTCTCGTGGAGAGGAAGCTTGCGCTGAGCCTTCTGCGTTTTCCGATGCGCACAGCGCAGTGGATCGCAGAGTCAAGCTCCAGTTCCGTATACATTGCTTGGCAACTGGTGCCCAAAAAGCGGTTAATGTGGCAGGGATGCACCCGCACACACAAGCACACACCGGTGCTGCTTTTCCAGAGTTGCTGGAGCTGTGCTTCTTTATCGCTTGCTTTGGCTTCCCTTTCTCACTGAGGATGTGTTTACTCGCACGTGTATGCTGGACTTCTTTTCGAAAACATAGCACACATGACTTGTCAAAGCTTGTAAACAATGAGCCGATTGAAATAAACATGACTCTTGAAAAGGCAGCAGACACGAAGTCCGAGCTCAGATCTCAAGCCGCCTTCAAATTCCAAGCTGGTCCGAGGCTGAACTTATATAAATTATGCTTATATTCATTAAAAAATAAGGGCTGCTAGATCCCGTCTGCGCCCTGCTGTGCCTTGAGGCTTTGCTCCGTGCTCTCCTGGAAGGAGGGGCGCTTTACATGTATTTGGGCTTGGCACGAAGAAGGGGGGAGGCTTGGTCGTAGAAGTTAGTACAGTCTGACCCACGCTTGCTAGGAGACTCCCAGGGATGTGAGGCTGAGGAGTTCTACCATGCTTGGCTCCGATACCTACTTGAAAGTAGCACCTGTATCCAGCAAGCCTGGTTGTCGCATGTTGTCTCTGATCAAGCATTAGCTCATGTCAGCCCCGGTCCCCAAACCCCAAAAATTTCCTGAACACCCTCACGAGTCCGGATCACTGCATTACAAGCAAGCAACAAACGGTCCAAACGGGATCAATCCCGTGACCCTTCCTCATGCAAGGCAAGACCAGTGTCAACCCTGTCCCCATGCCTCAGGTCAGATATCACCTCAACCTCGATGGCTACCCCCGATATACTCTAGATCCCTAAACAACCTTGGCCATAGCCTTGGCCCCACATGGCCCAACATGGCCCGACACACCGAGCCCTGTCGGACCTTCATGGCATTGGCAAGGTCGGCGCGCAAAGCCGTGGCCAAGGCACAGGTGGCACGGTCCTAGGCACTTAAGTGTGAGCAAAAGTATGTTTAGGACATCCCCCAGTTCTCTTTGTTCCCCAAACAATCCATTGTTGGGGTTCTAAATTCATTTAAGGATAGCCAACATTCTGTTGCCGGGTTCCTGGGCTCCTGGTCTCCCTTTGTCTTCCTTTGTCTCCCTTTGTCTCCCTTCATGTGGGTGGCTTTGCCGGGTTGCTGTGCTTCTCGCCTCCCCTTGTCTGCCTTTGTCTCCCGCTGTCTCTTTTGTTTCTTTGGCGTGCCTTTGATTGTTTGGGGTCTTCGGTGATGTAATTTCTTGAAATGGGTTTGCTTTGGGGTCGGGATATACCACGCCCAGACGACCCTTAACAACCTTAAAGCCTCAAGTCATGTAAGCCCTATCTATAGGCCTAAACCCCGAACCCTGGGGTTGGCGTCTTGCACAGCTCGGATTCTCGTGGAGGAAGGGCTATTGGAGTGTAAAGGGAAATGGGAAGGCTTCAACTATTTTACGGACAAAGGGTTTAGGGCTTAGCGTATTCGAGTCAAAGGGTTGTATGTTGTTGGGCTTAAGCCCTTAACTGAAACCCTCTAAAACTAGCTGAGTAATTTCAAGTCTGGCCTTCTCAGGTGAGGCCTAGAGAAGGTTGTGAGGCAGCTGCTTGGGACCATGCAGGAATCAGCTGCATCCACGCGCAACCTGACCCTCTGAACAAAACCAAGCCAGGCTTAGCTGAACACGCATGTAGACACAAGGCAACTTTGTAAAGAGAAGCGATTTTTGTTCACTTCCAAGGATTCCAAGGCTCCAGGCGCTCGCCTACAGCTGGGCCGTTGTCGCGTCCCAGGGCCGCGGCCAGGGCTTGGCTGTGGATCAGGTCGTCCACCTTTCCAATCCCCAATCCCCCACGATTTCTACAATGACACAAAGATGAGTATAGAGGGTGAGTTTTGGGTTTGGGTTGGCTGGTAGGTTGACACAGATGTGTCTGTCCTTGGCAGGGCAAGATCCCCATTGTTTCGGCCTGAGGGTTAGGCTCAGGGTCTAGGGCCTACAAAGCCTAGCGCGAAACCTGAAAACCGCCATGAAGCACATTGGGGGGAGGGGCGAAATAGTAACTCTAAACCCACCACGCGCCACGAGGGGGCGAGCTTCTGGAGAGATGGTGGAATGATGTCAAGCTTCAAGAGGGAGCCAGACGTCAAACGCAACAAAAAGCATCAGCCGACGGCCTCAGCGAAAAGCTGTTGGATCTCGCGGTCCGTGGGAGTGGCATCCTTGGACGAACGACTATTGCTGCTGCTATAACCTCGGTGACATGCTCGTCGTGACTGGCCAGTAGCCCTTGGCTTCTTTCAGCGTCAATGTGCTACGTGGGCCCCGGTAGATGCAAGTTTGGAAGAGCTCGGAGTCACCCGCACAACATCCCAATATTCGAGGATGCCGGCTCTCATGATGCATGCGCACTCCACAGAAGCCGTTGAAGTCCAGAGCATGATTTTTTTTTTACGAAGCTTCGTCGATGTCATCCGGCAAGTCCACAGGGATGATAAAATCGTCATGATACCTCTCCTGCCAAACAGGGTCTCGAATAATCAGCATAATCTCGGAGAGTGTGGGCCTCGAGTGAAGGCCTTTTTCGGGCGGTCTGTGATTTGCTTCTCGACAGCCAGGGAACAACATTGCTTCCTGTAGAAGACGGAAACCAACTAAGTCTAATGTTTCGCAGTTTCGCTGGTGGCTAAGTAACAGCTCAAGCAGTTTCAACGTTCAGGCTGCCATCCTCGGGTGGTTGGGGCGGCCAGCCAAGCCCAACTCTCCGCTCGTTCATTCATGGAATCCTCCTTATGAGCCCTGACAAAACAGTTTCACAACTCGTTAGCCTGCTGCCGCACGGCGAATTTGAAACTGCCACGAACCATCGCAGCACCTCGGTCAGACACCGTAAAGCATAACATGGGTGTCTGTACAAGCCATAGCTGCTACGCTTCGAGAGGCCTGCGCATGCAAAACTGCAGGAAGTATAGAAGCTCCATCTCCATTGCGGAGCAAGCTATCGGGCGAAAGAAATGCAGTGCATCTGCTGTCACCCTGAGTTCCTGAACTCTGAGTGTTCGGCCAGAATCAGGGTCCACGTCTGCCTCGGCCCGAATGGGCTCCAGGATGCTGATGTGGCTCTCATCCACATCCTGTGCGGCTCTCATTAACTCATATTGACTCTGATGTAAAAGGAGATATACATATGTATGTATAAACGAATACAGAAAAGGACAATGCATACAGTCGTATACCGTATACAGCACTTTAGAATGCAGTCGTACAGAAATCTGCAACTCGTCCCAGTTGACGCCCAGCATCGAGGCCGACGTCAAGCATGTTCGCTGCAAACTGCTGCGGGAAGGCTCTGGCATCCAGCCGAGATAAACCTGAGTACAATCTTGGCTGCAAGCGAGCCCTGAACACTTTGACATTCCGGCCTGACACAGCTTGCATGAGTACTGCATTTGCAGGGTGTACTCCATGCTATTACCAGGTGCATGTCTGGTGCGCGTGCGTGCATGCATGCATGCGTGCGTGTGTGCGTGCGTGGGTGTGTGTGTGGGGTGTGTTGTGTATAAATAAATAAATATATATATCTATATATATACATGTGTATATATATATATAGATATATATATATATATACATGTGTATATATATATATAGATATATGTGTGTGTTTTGCATGTGTGAATGCATGTGTGTGTGTGTGTGTGTGTGTGTGTGTGTGTGTGTGTGTGTGTGTGTGTGTGTGTGTGTGTGTGGGTGCGTGTGTGTGTGTGTGTGTGTGTGTGTGTGTGTGTGTGTGTGTGTGTGTGTGTGTGTGTGTGTGTGTGTGTGTGTGTGTGTGTGTGTGTGTGTGTGTGTGTGTGTGTGTGTGTGTGTGTGTGTGTGTGTGTGTGTGCGCGTCTGTTCGTGCGTGCGTTGTGCGTGGGTGCATGATGGTGCATGCATGGCCGCCATGATCGCAAACACATTCTGGACTGAAAGTGAGATGGCAAGGAAATAATCAAGGAGGCCCGGCGACCAGCCACACAACCTCAAAACCACGAACCCTCCGGCCTGCGGCGTGACCTAAACCCCAAAGCTCAACCTCACGGGAAGGCACGTTGGTGGAGCTCGTCGGGGGCATCCCCCAGCGCGGGCAACACAAAGGAACAGGCGACTTCCCCGTGGGGGTGCTCCTGGTGGACCAAACTCGAATATTTCGATTCTGTCTTGGAAGACAAAGCTTCTAGGTCCTAATAGAGTCTCCTATATCACCCGTATTACTTGCATTACATGAACATATGCTCCTGGCGAAAAACCCTGCTAGGTACTAGCCTAATAGGCAGTGCCTGAGCTTTAGAGCTAAAAATGGATTCAGGCCCATGCCTTGTGTCGCCGAATCTCCCCATAGCTCCCTAGATGGCCGTACAGTATACTCGGCGCTGCGGACGCCTGAAAA
This sequence comes from Symbiodinium natans, assembly GCA_905221605.1. Lineage (NCBI taxonomy): Eukaryota > Dinophyceae > Suessiales > Symbiodiniaceae > Symbiodinium > Symbiodinium natans. The sequence goes on along the minus strand of CAJNDS010002207.1, from coordinate 416,635 downwards.
CTTCTGTCTTGTTGTCCTAAACCGTGAAAAGCGACTCGCTTTGGCCCTACTCTGGACTGCATCAATGGAGTCAAAAGAACGGAACTAAACGGGATACCCGACTGTTTGGCGAGGCTTACTCCACATGTTGGGGTCCAGAAGGGAACATACCCGAAAGCCGGCGCTGAATGGGAAGCCGCGCTGCAATAAATCGTTCCAGCTTCTTTCATGTCTTGAATGCGTACAGTGCAGCATGTATCCGCTTGTGCCGACCTCCTGCCGTTGCATAGCTTGATGCCTTACCTGGTTCTTGCCTCTTGCACGAAGGGTAGAAAGCCTTGCCCTTGCCAAGAAACTACTCAGAAAATCGGTTTGTAGTGGTCTTGGGTTTCTCACTTTGAGAATAATATTTTCGGAGAGCTTCCCCCCATAAGTAAGTAGTCCTCCTGAACCCAAAAGCAAGCAACATCAAGCAACTGACATGGTAGATTCCACAGGTCCGGCTGCGTCACGGCGACAGAACCCGCTGCAAAAAGCTCCTGTGCGCAGGCTTCCGAGTTCAGCCGATGAGCGACTGAGGATTTGAGGGTATTGTATGTGCAGACTTGCGGTGCGCAGGGCAAGCAATAGCCTCTCGCATGTCGGCGTTGGTGCAATGTCTGCTCTCCACAAGCATTGGTCTGACTATGTCTCCCTGTAGGCTCAAACTGTATTTGACTGTTGACATTCTCTGCTGGGGCTTCGTGGATTATAGCCTATAGCCGTTCACCAGCTCGGTCCGTAATGACGGATACTTGACGGGCGGCTCACATCGTCACATCGTGTGGTAGGGTGCGAGTCTTATCTTGAGTATGTGAGGTAACTTTCTCAAAGATGATGACCTCAGATTCCAGACGTCTATGGCTATGGCCTATGGCACCCTTGGAATCTCGACAAGTACCACGAAGCCCCGGGCCCCGAGCCCTCGACCCAAACCAGCCCTTGGCCAAGGAGCCACGTGGATGTCTTCCACCTTGATACCGCCAGCCAACTTTGCGAGCGCACCCTTTAAGGCTCTCAGGCCTTGAGTGGGTGTGTGAACCTCACGAGGACACAGCGGATAGTGCAAAAGCACGCCGCCAGGAAAGCAGGGGAGCCCGAAGAAACTCAACTCGAAGAAACAAACTTCGGCCGGACCTCCTCCCCGTTTCTTGCTCCCTCTCCCCCCAAATTTTTGCGATTGCGGGATCTGAGCACCTCATGAGTTCGGTTGGCAGGAGGTCAGTCCCAGCCTCTTTCGCTATTTCGATCAGAGGTCTCTCGACTCGAGTAGGGCAAAAAAACTTGGAAGGCAAAAACAAACTGGAAGAAGGGCGGCGGAGTTGCTGAACACACTCCTCTACGCGCACACACAGCCCTACTATAACCCCCCCCCCCAAGAGGGTCTTGCTCTCAGGACTCCCGTACCTCTGAGCACCAACGACCACTGTAATCTCTGAGAATCGAGCTCGCAAGGTCCACTCCGGAAGAACTTTGGTGGCCTGCGATGCGCGAGGGCTGAAGCGGATCCTCTTTCCAAAGCCACCCTCGACTCGTCCACTGGAGCGTCAACTTCCTCTTAAAAAGACAACAACAATTGAAGAGTGCAAATGAGCTTACAAGGTTTCCTTAAACAGGTCGTTTAATCGCAATCAAAGACAGGCTTGAACAACTCGAAAATCCCGCCTCGGCCGAGCTGGCAGCCGCGAGCCAACGGCCACCGGTCACTGGCTCGGCACCGCCCCCTGCTGGGGATGGAGGGTATAAGCTTTACAGGTTTACAATAGGGCTTCTGGAGGGCTTCAGTGAAGGCTTAACAAGGGCCAGCTGGAGGAGCAGCTTCTCCGTTTGAGGTTTCGACATGAAGCGCTAGCCGCTACAACTTCAAAGGCCTTCTGCGATTAAAGCTCTCTGTTGGTTAAAGAACATGCATGTGCTGCATTGGGTTTCAACACCAGAGATAGGAAATCACGATCTTCCACTTTGCATGTTCGACAATGGCAAGACAGCCCAACCAACATGCGGCTCTGCACAGCTACTGCTGGCTTGCTTGCCGGGCAAAACAAGCATCACGCTAAGCATTGGCCAAGTTCTTACGTTGCAATACTCCACACGCGAACCAACCTCAAACGTACATGCGTTAGCATAAGCCTTGGCATGTCGCAGTGGCAAAACGCAAGAAGCCCATGACCCTCTCCAAACTGCTACACGCGACTGGACCAAGTGCATGCGACTGTAGGCAAGCGGCCCATCCAAGCCAGCTTTCCAAGGGACTCAGTGTCTCTACTAAGGAAAAGCCCGCATTAGCTTGGTTTGGGCGGTTTGGGGAGTTTGGGTGTGGGGGTCTGTTGGCTCATCGTCTCCTAGCCGGAAGTGTACAGTAGCATCACGTTGTTCCCACTTTTAAAACTCAGGCCAGAAGAGTCTGGGCCAATCTGGGTCTTGCAATGTCTTGCTCCTGATCTGACAGCTGGAGTCCACACATCCGAAAGGGAGTCTATATGTGGGCCGGCACTACTTGCCAACCAGCGTTGTCCCATCAACCCATCGTCAGAAGCCCAACTCTGGGATCTTGAGCCCGAAAGGCGACTGGGGACCGCACGAACTGGCTCTTGTCATCCTTTCTGCTCCAAACGCAAAGAAGACATGAGCTGCTTGACCAGGGAAACCCCATACACAAGAAAGGCTCGACCAAGCCCCCCCCGCCCCCCCCCCCCCTCCACTAAATTCCCAAATAAATCTTCTGTTACTGTTTGCTCAGCAAGCATCCGGCACTTTGCCCGCTTTTGCTTGGAGGGGCTGGTTGGGGCCCAACCAAAGCTCCACCACGGCCTGATTGCCAGCTCGCTTTCTGTGGTGTGCATTGAAATCCGTTGAAAGCTAGGGGTATTTAGCTGACACTTTTCCTGCCCCCTTTGCATGTGGTGAACGTGACGCTTAGTGCGGTTTTCACTCCAAAACTACGGTGCAGGAAACACTTACAACAACAGTTCCTTCAACCTTCGTCCTTGGTTCTGGGCAGCTTGGCTCAGGGATGATAAAGCTTCCCGGGTGGAGGTCCTAGACAGAAGCCGCTCTCCAGAACCGATGGTCCGAAGCCATAGGATGTGTCTCATCACATGGAACCTTAAGGTGCGAACCTCAGGCCGTAAGCGTAAACCCTTCACCCCACACACCCACGCATCTTCAGAGAAGAAAATTATGCAACTGACTCCTTTGGCCCTGCCATGCCCTGCCACTGCGCAAGGAACTGAAGGAGACTGATGTCAATTCTGAATTAGTGCAAGTTCGCGCTTGATTCGGTCGGCGACAACGTCCATCTGTCCGGAAAGAACCTTAAACCCGAATCCCTCAAAGCATGAGCCGGCCGTCAGCCCGAACTCCACCGGCTGGCGATCCGCAAAAATCTCCAGAGTCGACACGGACAAGGCCATGTCCTCGACTTTTCAGAGCTTTCAGGACCAGATTCATCAAATAGGCCAATGGGACCACCAACCCGTCCTAAGCCTCACACTCCAAGAGCCCCGCTTTCAAACTTGTTTCTGGATATCTCAGCACAACTCAACCTCTGTGGATCCAAGTTACCAAGCTTTAAGGGCGCCTGGGTGTCTTAGGGGCTTATGAGAAGAGCCTTGATTGACATACTTTCAGCCTTCAACCCCTTTGGTTTCTGAGAAGATTTGGGAAGCTCACTCTGAACCCTGTTAAAGACCAACTCCTCAACTTGAGTTAATTCGAGTTGTCGGGCCGCCACCAGCTGCTCCACACGGCGCTGAAGCGACCCGGCACCAAGGCCAGCGGACCGGCTGGCAGCCGCCGTGCGGGGGTCCAGGAGCCTTCAGCTCGCAGGCCACAGCCGCTGCGAAAAACATGACGACGAGATGGATTCAGCGAGTCATCTGCCATGATTTGTTGCGACCTATGCTTCCATAGACAAGGATTTAACAAGAAGAACACAAACACCAAGCGAGGAGAAGCTGAATGAAATCCCAACACGTGTTCACTGGTCGCGCAGAGCTAGAGTAAGACCTTTCGCAACAGAAGCCCAGTACTCTAATCGCGAACTAACAAATTGCACATCTCCGCAGTTCTCCGAGCACCGTACATGTCCCATTGCAAGCGCAAAAGCACAACAAAAAAGGTTTAAGTGCTGAGGCGTAGAACCGTGTATGCAAGTGCTCCGTGGACGAACGATGTCTTGTGTTTCAAATACGTCATGCACGATGTTTATCAACGCGTAAAAACGCACTCTCGAATTTCTCAAGCCCGATGTGTAGGAACCATTAGGAACCCTTTGTCAGGGCTTGCCACTCCACACTCTTCCTTCTGAAACCGGCCTAGCTGACCTGAGACGCTCTGCAGGGAAACGCCTCTGGCAGTAGCGTCTGTCCTTTGAACAACGTAACAGCTACATTTCAATTGACGTCTACCGTATTTCATTGTTAGTGCTCCAGGCACCTGCGCTGCCGCCGCACCATCTGCAGCTTTGGTGCAGGGGCAACTTTCCTGCAGAACGATCAGGGTTTAGGATATCGGGCAGTACAACGTATACAGGCTGCAGGCTAGAAGAAAACCACCTTGATTGTTGAAACTCTGAGTCCCAAGCCTTTGCGGTCTGGGTTGGGAACTGAAGAATCTGCGGGTGTACGTGCACTCCCTCAAACAACCTGAATGCCAAGCCCACCTCTTGCTCGAGACCGGCTCCTTTGCCTTGGCACCTGGGCTTGGATCTCAGAATGGGGATATGCCGTGATGATCTGTTTTCATCAATTACAGCAAGAACAACTACTTTCATCATCCTCGATGTCTTCACAAGATCTGTCGCCACTCTCCTGTCGAGTAGCAGCGAAACAACTACCCCCTCTGGGTTTATCTCACCTCACCCGGTGAGAACACGCCTCACCCCAAGCAGACGCTCCATCACAGAGGACATACATCATGTGCGGAGTTATGCATGAGGGAACACGAATCCCCAAGCAGACCCTGCGTGGGAAACAGACAGATCATGCAGAAACCTAACAGATGTGGCAAACGCCACGGTGCTAACGTTTTCCCGAATCAGGTTGGACCAGGACACGCTGCATTTTTCGAGCAGCCATGAAGTGGCGACGCTGCAATCCGCCCTCCGACGAGATGTCCCAAAGGGCCCCAAAGTGGCTAACTGACCCGTGGGTATATGAGTCAGCTATTGACCAACTGTGCGACCGTAACGGGTTTTTGACAGGGAAAAACAATGACTCACAACAATGTGATGTTCTGGAGATGCGCAATGTAGACACCGGAAATAGCAAACTGCTAGCATGATACTGAACAGATAAACTCTACTGTTTCCAGAGCTGCGCAATAGCTTCGATGAGAGCCAGGACGCTGGTCAAGAGAGCCCGGACTTCTGTGGAGTCTGTGCCATCAGCAGCCCCAGTGTCTTCTGCGGCATCGTCCTGCAAGGGACGTGTGCTTGCGCATCGAACGTGAAAAAGGGCTTACTCTTTGCACTTAGAGGTTTTAGTTTCAGGGGTGCCTTCACTTTCGGCTTGGGAACGTCCACAAGACGTACTAAGAGACTCGGAAGCCGAGCCGCGAAGCGAGCTTCACCCTCAAACGTCCGAAAATCGCTTGCCCAACATGGCACCACTCTCTTTTTGCCTCTTCTGCCACCATAGCCAGAAGGGCTTGAACTATGAAAGATTGGAAAGCACCAGACAACCTCCACCGCAGGGCCTTCCAGACGTGCGGGCGAAATGCTTCAAACAAGTCGTCAAGTGCAACCCAAGCTTCAACGGCTTCAACCCGTGAAGCAGCGAAGAGCGCCTTCTGAATCTGGAGTAGACACCATGAAGCTCATTCTTACTGCGGGTCTTGTACGGCCTTTAGCTGCAGCCCCTCGGTGTTTCAAAGCAGAGTGATGGATTGGCTATGTTTCTCTTGGAACTTCAGCGCTGCAGGTTGCACGGCACTGAGGCTTCGGAGGTTTCGGTGCTGAGACTTAGAATTGAGACTCGGGGCTCGAAGCCCGAACATGCAGTGATCTCTCACGGATGGCAGTCGGAAGCGGCCTCTCTCTGCCAACCTCGTCCCTGTGGATCTGCAGCTGCCGTGCTCAAGAAACCCTGGAGTACGGAAACGATATGCCTGCCGTTGGTGCTTTTTAAGCAGCTTATTAGGAGGTTGCATGCTGAATCGAAACTCACACCGCAGTCACACGAGGTTAGACAGCGTCGCGGCCTGGCAAGGACGCAGCCCTGCAAAATAGGACGTTTCCAACTCGCCATCGCGAACCAATGGTGGCTCAATTAATTTGGGGCCCATTTCCAGGCATACTCAGTACACGCCTTAGTTAGGCTAAAATACGCCGGTCTAGTTCTGAATAATGGATCCTACAGCCTTGGAAAGCTACTGAGACTGCGATAGGGGCCGATATCACAAGACTTACGGAAGCTTCATATATGGTCTACTTACCATTGGGATCTCAGGGGGTACTCGGAAATAGCCAGCCGCATCAGGCTTGCACGCGCATGATCAGATCGGGAAACGGCTTTGAAATCTGGCGCTGAGACCGCCGGCTGTACAATGGTCTCGCGTGAAGCTTGACCTGACCACACGCGGCTGCGGCAAGGATCGTGATGCCGAGCGCAAGGCCTCAACTCTCCACATTATGATTGCATGTCGCTCGTCCACAGAGCGAGGTTATCTCGTAGAACAGACATGATGAGGACCACATCCTTGTAGTGCTCTTCAGTGACATTGTCGAGGTCGGTAAGTGCATCATCAAATGCCTTCTTGGCCATTTGCACCGCCAAAGAAGGTTGCCCCAGAATGTCGTAGTGGAAAGCCGCCTGGCTAAGTGCCATTCCCAAGCGAATGGGATGTGTTGGAAGAAGGCCCTCCTCAAGGAGGGAGCAAAATCACGACACAGTCACACGGTCACACCTGTTTATACCCGTTATACTCCACAAGCACCAAAGTAGCCATCTCGATAAATTAAATGCACTCCGAGCCCTCTTACCCTATACATTGGAGACATATGCATGAAAAATGAGCTTTGAAACTTTTGGCTCTTCAGAACCGGCCTGGCATGCTGCAAAAGCTTCCTGGGAGGCCCAATTCGCCTTCTCTCTGCACTCCTGGTTTTCCGGGTGAAACTCTGCGATGTAGCGATAGTAGTCTGCCCTCATCCTCGGGTCTGAAGGGAGTGGAGGCTTGGTGCACTTCTTGATTCGTGTCATCTACTTGCGCGGGGGCAGTGAGTGCTGGGCATGTGTGGGTTTGGGGTCTTGCCTCATGCTGCTCCTCGGGATGCGAGGGTCAGGGAGGCATATACATATATATATATATATGCATACATACATACATACATACATATATATATATACACATGAGTATGAGCATATTTATACGTGCTTTACGTATATTCTAATATGCTTAGGTTTTACTTTATATGTATATGTAATTACTACGTATACAGACTCGCGAAGAGGGCATGGGCGTTAAACAACTGGAGAGCCCAGCATCTTCAGGTAAAACACTCGGGTCTCCGGGTGCGTCGCATGGGGCAGGAGGTCCATCTCAAGCATGTGAAGAACTTCCTCCTGAGATGGGTAAGCGCCAGGGCCTACTTACAAACAAACGACACGACGAAACCACAGAAACGCTCCGGTCCAAGCAGGTTGGAATCAAGGATGGATTGAACAATAATGGAAAGAGTCCAGGACTTTTGGGTGACTTACACCAAGGATCTGTTAAAATCAGACTACGGAACGCTTATTCAGAAACAGCCACCTCTTCGGCCTGGATCGCTTGTGCGCGCGCTAAGTATTACGATCGCTTGTGAACACCACGCTGATGGTTTCCTACCACTAGTCGCAAGAGTCTGGCAAACCATCATTTGGACCGGCCGTGTCGAAACCCCGGGGAACGCAACACCAGCGGAACCCCTGCCTGCTGAATCGTTCCAAGGCGCACAAGTACGCACTCCAGTAAACATCGCCTGTGTACATTTGGAGATTCAGACCCTGTCATGACCACCCGGCCTGATTTGGGGACTCATGGCATGCAGAGTTCTCAGCTTAGCACTTGTATGTACATTCTATAGTGAAGTTGCATAAGACAAGCCTAGCAACGCATAAATTGCCCAGGAAATAGAAGCCATACTAGGAAAACCCACAACCCCCAAATAGGAAAAACAAATGTCGGTCGAGTCTTTGGGGAAGTTGTGATCGTTAGATTTTGAATTTTGTGGGTCTCCCCAAGCAAATACTGCTTTTTTCCTTAGGCAAAGTGCCTTGTCTAGACATAATGCCGTTTCTGTGACCAAAAACTACGAAACAAATACTGCTGTACTTTGGCATCCCAGCAAAATATTCATTGAGTACTAATTCAAAACTCATTATCTCTGCATATAACCGCTCGAATACGAAGTAGATAGCCCAATATTCATTGAATACTGATGCACGACTTCTTCAATACAAGCAAAGCGGGAACTGAACACCAGTTTAATCTGGCTAATTAAATAACAAACGCATCGATATTCATTCATTACTACTTACATACTAATTCACAATCATGTGCCACGCCTAGTGACTAGCACAAGTTGCATAGACAAGCACCATTTTCCTAGAAACGAATAACTTGCTTCACAAAGGCCATCACGTACTGCATGGTATAAGCACTATATCAGAAAGGCACAATTTGCCGAGTGTGGTACAGGTTTCTGCTTTGTATTTCATGTAAAAAACCAGAAAGCAAAAAACACATGCAAAACCAAACAACAATCCGCGACTTTTCCAGAACACTTGGCGCAGTTAACGCATTCCCAAAATTTGTTTGTTCTTCTGGTTTCTTTGGTGTTTGTGACTGTTTTGGTTTTGCTTCTTGGCGTTTGTTTTTCTGATATTTCAGTATTCAGTGTTAGCCCCTGAGGCCTTAAAAGTATTGCGCTGTCAAGGAAAAAAGCCACATCCAAGACACAAATCTAGCTGAGCCGATTACCTGAGAGGGTTGTTGTTTCGCGGTTCTGGGGCGGGGGGGGGGGGGGGGGGTGTGGGCGGTGTGGTTACCATATAGTTGCATTGTGTATCTGTTTATATACATGGAACAGGAAAAAAGCCACACAGTGCAGAGGGCGCATGTGAATACAGTATGAAGAACATGCATACGCAACCAAGGACTTCGGTGGCCTGCTTCTTGTACTCGGCGGCATAGGAGGCTTCCTCCACGTGGCCCACTTCTCTCTCCTCAGCTTGCTCCCCTTGTGGTAATTGGGCAGCTGTGGGCATTTTGCGAGCCACACAGTGCGGGAGCAGAGCATGTGATATCAATCAGGGGACAACTGTTGCCATGGCCAAGGCTCTTTCTGCATGACCGAGTCAATCACTCTCCATGCTGCGCGCTGCATTCCAACCTCATTTTGCAGGGTTTAGGGCTTCAGGCTGGGGCGTCACTTCGCTTCCGCAGGGCATCGTATCCGTTCCTGAATCTTTCTTGGCTCATGGCTCGACAGGGATCTGGTGATATGCTCGCTTGGAACTTATCCCGCCTTGTTCTTGTAAGCGACGGAGAGCATCTGCCCTTCTTCTGGTGTAAGTTCGTGTCCAGCTTCAACCACATGGCGCATGTGGTCCGTCATTTCCTTCTTACACCATGCTTGCAAGGGATGTCGAGTTAAGGCAGCGCACTTAAGTTCCATACTGAAAAGGAGGGAGAATGACTAGTACAGTTTGGGTTGACGGCCTGACCTACTAGCAATCACCAATCCCTTTTCATGAATTATCAGCACGCTGTGAGTCTTCATAGCGCTCCGCTTGCTCCGCGAGTTTCGCCAGAAAGATATCCTTTTCCTCGGCCCAAGCATGACCCTTGATGACCTCTCATTCTCTCATTGTGATTGCTCACCAGCTCTAGGTTGCAGATGCGGGTGAGCCTGTCAGACATGATAAATATCGTGCCTGTGGATCTACTTCTACCTGCTGACGAAGCTGCGCGCTGCGCGACCATCCGCGGATTCACGGGAAGACGGCTCAGCTTTAAATTGGTCTGATCCGAAGCTTGGCAGCACGGGAAGTCTTTTGTCATGTTCCGAGCTTTGAACGACTTAGACTTTGGGGAGAATGCTGGGGAGAGTCGTAGACTTGTCCACAAGAAATCTTTGGGACAGCAACATTACATACGGTACCTCCGCCCTGCGCACAGCATCCAAGAAGCTTATGCTCTGCCCAAGATGTTGACCAATTGACCCTGCTCATGAACGGTAGCATGTGCGGTGTGCCCGTGCGTGCCCGAGCGCATGTTTGGACGTCCAGTTTTCGCTGGTGGATTCGCTGTACTCCCGACGGTGCCCAACCGCTTATGTGAGGGCACGCTTGCACTATTTAAGCTAAGCTGCTGAACGCAGGCCGGGGTTGCTGGAGACCCGTGTGTACGGTGACATCACCAATGAAAGATATCCGTTTAAGTTTTCATGTTGAACCAAGCTGTCTCGTGTCTCCGACCCCAAAAACTCACTCCGCATGTATTACTACACGTATTGCACTCCCAGCTGTGGAGAACTCATCAAAAGCTGCTGGATTGAGTCGGGACTTGACGGACATCGCTGTGGCCAAGAGTTGGCGTATTGCGGCCAAGCACCGCGCATAATGGACTAAGCTAAACAAAATAATGAACTCAAAACTATGAAACTATGATAAGTCAACAGTCCGCGTTCTCACAGTGCTGGAAGATCGAAGCACGACATCCGGTTGAAGCCAAAAGTGTTTCCTGCAAAGATGGCCCGCACAGCCCGACTTGAAGGATCTAACGAAGAGGTTGCAAGGTCCCCTCGTTTCGACACATGCATTGGGGTTCATGTTTTTACTGTTAGGCGGGCAGCTTGAGTTCTCAAGTCTTAGGAACCCCAGCGCTAGAGATGCCCTTCGGTCAGCTCTGCTCGGGGATCTCGGCTGGCACCGGCCCCACGTCGTAGATGACCTCCCGATGTGAAGACCAGCCTCGACTCGGCAATCTCCTTCCTTCGCCCTTATAACCCTACGCCCCCTACTGCCATACAACAGCCGCCACACCATGCCATACTTTAGACATTTAAGCCCTGTGAACAAGTGCACGGGAATTTCTGGGCCCAAAAGCCCTTAACTCTCCGGGCCAGGTGAGGACAAGTTGGGCAGGTGGTTCAAACAGCTTGGTGACACACGCACACAGAGAGATTTACTCCCAAGCTTTGAGGTTTGGTACGTTCGGAGGGTGGGCCGGTGATATAGGTCAGGTTAGGTTGCAGTAGGTTCCGTCAGGCTAGGAGGAAGGAGGTACCTGACCACAACCCATGTGGCGCCCTGAGCCGACCCATCCGCAGCCCCCTCTGCCCCCATCTATCCCTACCCCGCCTGCAACCCCTTTCTTGCCTATCCATTTTGGTAGATATAAAGCGTTGGAGAAAAACAGACGGTGAAATGGTCAGTGCACATCCCTTACGACGCGTGCCCCCACATGTGGAACATCTCGGGGGTGTGAGCGTGCTAGAACTCCAACAGAACTCCAGCATGCTTCCATTAATGAAGTGCACCTTGAAAGCATGTCCGACTCTGACATCAAATCCTTGCTGACAAGTTGCAAAGCTGAATCGCATGCTTGGTGTGGATACCTTTTCAGGGGCATGTGTGACTCCGCCCTGCACTCATGGGGCTTCTCACGCTCTGGCCTTAGGGTTTCTTCGGGCCATTAGTTCTTAATGAGAAGCTCGGAACGGGCCTTCTCAATTAGCGCAAGATCCTTTCCCTACTGCTGGAGGTGCTTCAGCCAAGTCGAGCACACGAACTCAGCACGCAACTCTAAAGCAGGATCCCAGCCTTCCCATCCAGAACAACTTCCCGACACACGCCGACATTTCAGGTCAGTTGAGTGCTTCATGTCGCGCAGTGGGGATCCCAAGATGGCATGAAACCTTTGACCAACAAGCACCTGCACCCGACTGCACCCGCTGTGCCAATTACGATGCCGAACTGTGTCCATGGGATTCCACGGGCCTGATGTGTCCTAGTTCTAGGCGAACCGGGGAGGGCACCTTCAATGGATGTCGTGGCGTTTCTATTCGAGAATTACTCAGCTGCTTCTTGTAGGGGAGGTTCCTGGCAGCTCTGCCGTCAAAAAGCCTTACGAGTCTTGCGAGTATGGGTCATCTATTGGCTTTGTTTCTTCTACCACCCCTCATTGCAAACTCCCAACATCTCCCAAACGATGGATGAATGAAGGAGAAACCCAGAACTCCCGAACTATATATGAAGAACAAGAAAGATAACACATACACACACACACACACAAAAGCACATGTCCATAAATAATTAATTACCATTCCATTAAACTGTTAACAACTTTCATGCCTCCGGATCGGACGTCGCCGGAAGGCCCAAACCAGTGCTGCACCGGAGCACCCGTCGTTCGCGCCCGCGCCTCGTTGGAGTGCCCAAGCTATATCAGGGGTCTTAGCACGGTGTTAGTACGGTGTTCGCATTGTCGGGCATATATACATAATTATACATATGTACCTGCATGCGTGGATGTGTATGTGTGATTATGTATGTGAATCGCCGCAGATGTTGGACAGCAACCAAAGCATCGCAAACAGCATGCTCTTGGGCGTGCTTGCGTGCGCCTGAGGTTCAAACTGTGCTCCCGCTTGGGTCGAGTGCACTTTGTGGTGCTTGCGTCGCTGCGTGTCGTGAAAACGCACCTTCCTGCATCTTGGGGTCTTGGATGCTTTGGCTATCGTTCCACTCTGCTTGTGGGCTGGAAGGACTGTGCATTGTAATATAAGGATCGCATCCGCCTCTTGTAAGGCTTCTCCGGATTGCAACTCTAAGGCTTTCGTTCATCTCATGCTCCTCACAGTATTCCATCCCTCCGAACATAGTGGCGACGTCATATGCTAAAATCAGAAGCGTCTCGGAGGCTGCACATCAAGTTGCACAGCAGTGCCTTGCTGCAGCCATGATTCCCCAGCATAGGTTGTGCCGGTGATGGAGTTGGCCAGTACCTGCCCAGGTTGAAAGTTTTAGAGCATCAAAAGGGCTATGGCTTTGAGTGTTGCCGGCTGGAGGTTTGAGGGTGCAAGGATCGGCATATGTGAAGGTGGTGATTGTGTCGAGACCGCACTCATGGCACATGTTCTGCACCGGATGGTTCATTGAGGAAACGTGTCTGGCTGCCATCTGCCAGCCTTATGCTGCCACAGGAGGGCTGAGAATCGAATCTCATATGAAAGAAATGGTTCGGGCTCCGCAACCTCATCACTCGCGGCTGTTCCAGCATTAGCACTCGCCAAACACCTTATTGCTCAGGTTGCCTCAGGCCGCTCAGCCCGGAGCGGAAACCAGGACTCAAATCAACAAATCAAGTTGGGCTAGGGGAATGCGAGTAGACGGTTAAATATGGAACCCAAACAAGTACGATTTCTAGGCTCGACGCCGTGCCAACCCAACAAATCCTCAGATCGTTCGCCATGGCCTCGTTGATGAAGCGGGGGTTGTTGGACACAATTCCGGCAGTCAGGTGGTTGGGCATTCGGTTGATGGCCTCGATGACCTGTGCGTTGGAAGGGTGTGGGGGGGGGGGTTCTCAGGAGTCAGTTTGCAGAGTTGACGTGGGGTCTGCTAGTGCGGGCCTTTGACTCTCTCTCCCTTATAGGGGTCCTGTTGGCATACCCTGGATCGGGTGCAGAGCGTGCCTTCAGGGTGAGGCCCTTCCTTCTGAAGCCTTGTCTATATACATATATATATATATCTATCTATATGTATACATACCATATATATATATATATATATATATGTACATACAGCCCCGCCTTGGACTGCTGGCCCTCCTTGTAGTCCACTAACACCTTGCAGGGAACCCACGAGCAGGATTTTCGGATTCGAGTATGATCTTGGGTTGGATTCGGGTTTCTTCGCTTGCCCCAAGCAGGTTTCGAGGCAGACCTACTTTAACTGATGAATGTGTCTCCTCAAAGCGCCATGTCCACGAAATTTGGAGGCATGCTCCGACAGACAGCGAGGGGGGTCACCATCACAAGGACTGGTCCCTCAGCAAGGCTAAAGGTTGAAACTTAAGTCTGGCAGGCCTTTCACTGACAGGGCCTGTCAGGCACGCGCAAGGCACAGAGCGCAGTGATGGCGTTGCACAAAAAGGTCCTCTCTAAGATCTCCTCTCTGAGCCTTTTTTTCACCCTTAGGTTTCAACCCCAAAGACCCCGGCCTGGAAAGGGCCGAATAGCTCGACGGTGGCCACTTCGAAGCTTGGAGGATCCTCCAAAGCCTCCCAACCCAACATCTTACAAGGCTTTCAGAAGGCCCAAATTTGCACATGGGCTCAGCTACTCAGTTGGGGAGAGATACAAAGCACTCTGATTGTTCAGCGGCTCTCTTTTGCTTTCCCCGGCGACGGGTCTTGCCTCACAGCGCCTTTAAGAAAGGGACCTAACGAGCCGAGATTGTCAGGTGGCACTTCAAGAGCACATCGCAAACTTCTCGCTTCGCGCTCTGAAGTAACCCGTTCTGGTGCCGCCGGAGCAAGGGCATCGGTCCTTCTAAAAGAGCTTCGTGCTCGATGACACGCCCCCACTTTGCACCGCGCAGAAGGAGCTCCCAAGCAACCCAGGGATGCTAGCCTAACAATTCATGACAAGAAAAAGGGAGAAAAGGGGCACCAACAGCAGTCCTCGCCTACGAAACCAAAGCTGCAAAGCTATGGAGATGCTGCCTCGATGGGAATGCGCACAGCAGTCGGCTCCACGGCTCCATACCTTTGAACCGGGTGTGAGTTCTGTATCGATTTTGGTTTGGCTGCTGCAGTCTTTGGAGTCCTTGTGCTCTTTCGGGCTGAACTGGCTGAACTATTGAAGGGGCTTGGCCCTCGGCGAAGAGCATCAGTCATGCTAAACTTCCGGCCATGACATTGAGCTGGGCCGCTGTGGCGGCACTGTATGATCGGCCAGCTCCTGGGCCCCAGAGAGGCAGGTTCAAGGGGCAGGGGACAGGAAGGTTTCGTTTCGACTTTTGGGGGGTGTTGGTGTTTTGGAACAGAGGACAGGGGGCAAGATGTCCGATCTCGCTACTATCCCGCTACGCGAAGCCGTTGAAAAAAAGGACCCCAAAAAGGCATAATAAATGTGGAACAGCCCCCACTTGCTTGAGCACACTGACACTCCTCGAGCTTTCAGGTTTTGACAGTTTGTTCGCCCTCAAGCCGGCGAAAACGGAAACCCTTTTGCACATGGAGCGGAAGCGGAAGGCCAAAGACACGAAGTAAAATCCCCAAAAGCCCTGGTTTGATTTAAACCAAGGGGCCCTGAACGCCATTATCTTTTTGACCACAGACCACAGACTGAACACTGCTTCTGTGCAGAACCCCAACGCGCCTACGTCCTGCCCCCATTCCGGACCGAAATCCACCAATTACGTAAGCTACGGAGCTTCGACAGCCTCACCCAAAATCCTCACCCCCTGAGATAGGGCAATGCGCCTTGCCCCCGAAGGCCAAGGATGCGCCCGGGATTGCCAAAACCCGGTTCATGTGGGCCAAGAATTTGTCCTTGCAAAAAGACGCTGTGTCACTAGGGTTTGACTCTTGACTTTCGAACTCTGGGCGCCGACACAACAAGGGCTGCAAAGCTCATTGTTCTCCATTCCGAGGTGCTGTGGGCCAAGTCAGCACGGGGCAGTTGGTGAGCTCCTGGAGATTGGGATTCTTGGACTATGTTTCTCTGTCTCCACGTGAGGGAGGGTTTGAAGATGTCTGAAGGTTTGGGCCCTTGGGCTTCCATGGGCAAATGTGGAGCGATATAGGAGGCATGAGACACGTCTGGTTTCAAGCTCTAACAACTCGGAAACCCTAAAGTCGCACATCCTAAGCAATGTCTTGGGCCTCTTGCGGGGGGCCTTCGGTTGAGAGGTTCAGGCGATTCTGCTTAGAATGCAACAGAGCAGGGCATGAATGGGCTTGAGGGATTACACTGATTACACAGTTCAACCTGATATGCCAGACAAACTCGGAACAGCATGCAAGCCCCACAAATCCTGGATTGTGGGTGGCCATGCTGTGTTGAACCATGGTTTGCTCAGGGCTCCTTCAAGCTCCGCTGCCCAGCTAGCCGACCCAGGCGGCCAACGATGTCCACCTTGACCAGGGTCCGCGCTCAAAGGAATTCCAGGGGCAGAAAGGGATCGGGCTCAGGAGTTACATGTTTTTGAAACAGACTTTTTGTCATACTTGTTTGGGGAGCAGGCTTGCTTCTGTTACAATTGCAAAATGGGGAAACGGATTAAACAAGTCTGGCCCTAGCAATAATTATGTGTGTGCGTGCGTGTGTGTGTGTGTGTGTGTGTGTGTGTGTGTGTCTCTGTGTGTGTCTCTGTGTGTGTCTGTCTGTCTCTGTCTGTCGGTCTGTCGGTCTGTCGGTCTGTCGGTCTGTCGGTCTGTCGGTCTGTCGGTCTGTCGGTCAGTCGGTCAGTCGGTCTGTCGGTCAGTCGGTCTGTCTGTCTGTCTGTCTCTCTCTCTCTCTCTCTGTTTGTGTCTCTCTCTCTCTCTCTCTGTGTCTGTGTGTCTGTGTGTATGTGTGTCTGTGTCTCTGTGTCTCTTTGTCTCTGTGTCTCTGTGTCTCTATGTCTCTGTGTGTGTGTGTGCTATTTATTTTTGAAAACCCACTTGTTTTACCCCCCCTCGCGTTGAAAGTCTCGCAGGGATTAGGAGCCGCAAAAGGATGGGTTTAGGGTTTGGGGTTTAGGGTTTCGGGTTAGGTTTTAGAGTTCAGGGTTTAGGGTTTAGAGCGGAGTCGGTGGAGTTTATGTAAGCGGAGCCTGGGAGGTCCGGGCCTCTGCGTGTCTGCGTGTCTGCGTGTCTGCGTGTCTGTGTGTCTGTGTCTCTGTGTGTCTGCGTGTGTGTCTCCGTGTCTCTCTGTGTCTCTCTGTGTCTCTCTGTGTCTCTCTGTGTCTCTCTGTGTCTCTCTGTGTCTCTCTGTGTCTCTCTGTGTCTCTCTGTGTCTCTCTGTGTCTCTCTGTGTCTCTCTGTGTCTCTCTGTGTCTCTCTGTGTCTCTCTGTGTCTCTGTGTCTCTCTGTGTCTCTCTGTGTCTCTCTGTGTCTCTCTGTGTCTCTCTGTGTCTCTCTGTGTCTCTCTGTGTCTCTCTGTGTCTCTCTGTGTCTCTCTGTGTCTCTCTGTGTCTCTCTGTGTCTCTCTGTGTCTCTCTGTGTCTCTCTGTGTCTCTCTGTGTCTCTCTGTGTCTCTCTGTGTCTCTCTGTGTCTCTCTGTGTCTCTCTGTGTCTCTCTGTGTCTCTCTGTGTCTCTCTGTGTCTCTCTGTGTCTCTCTGTGTCTCTCTGTGTCTCTCTGTGTCTCTCTGTGTCTCTCTGTGTCTCTCTGTGTCTCTCTGTGTCTCTCTGTGTCTCTCTGTGTCTCTCTGTGTCTCTCTGTGTCTCTCTCTCTCTGTGTCTCTCTGTGTCTCTCTGTGTCTCTCTGTGTCTCTCTGTGTCTCTCTGTGTCTCTCTGTGTCTCTCTGTGTCTCTCTGTGTCTCTCTGTGTCTCTCTGTGTCTCTCTGTGTCTCTCTGTGTCTCTCTGTGTCTCTCTGTGTCTCTCTGTGTCTCTCTGTGTCTCTCTGTGTCTCTCTGTGTCTCTCTGTGTCTCTCTGTGTCTCTCTGTGTCTCTCTGTGTCTCTCTGTGTCTCTCTGTGTCTCTCTGTGTCTCTCTGTGTCTCTCTGTGTCTCTCTGTGTCTCTCTGTGTCTCTCTGTGTCTCTCTGTGTCTCTCTGTGTCTCTCTGTGTCTCTCTGTGTCTCTCTGTGTCTCTGTGTGTGTCTCTCTCTGCACATCTCTCAATCTCTCCTTGCGTTTCTTTTATGCGTGCGCGGGGCAGGGGGTGCGTGCTTGCGTGCGTGGGCGCTACAAAAGCAAGCGAGCATCGATCGCATCTATCCTCGACTTGTTCTGTCGACTCTGCTGCCCCAGATTGCAAGTTGGCCAATTGAGCTGTGGCACGTCCGGCTTCGTCCAGTTCCTGAGCATACATGAACGAGTCGAAGGGATGCATTCCATTCCACTATAATTAGGTCTTTTTGTCGAATGCTCGACTGGCCCGTCACCCGTCCATGAAGTGGCGGCGCGGTCTAGTCTTCTAACGGTGTGTTTTTGGGACTCTGCGGACTCTGCTCCTGCAATGCTGCCTCGGAACTCATGCATGAAGAGCATGGACTGGGCCGAGCACTTCTGACCGGCAAAGCCGTAAGCGTCATGATCGGATTGCCACGCCTAGGGAGGATTCACTTCACTGCACATGTGTGCGAAGATGTGAACAGTTGAGATGCAGTGTATTGAGATTGAGAATGATTGAGATCCTTGACACGAAGCAGATGACATCAGATAACACACGTTGGACCAGAAATGGAGGACTGCCCGACAAAAACAACATTTTGCAAGCGTAGGCCCAGGCATTTGCACCGCAAAATGCAGATTTTCTGGCACGCAGATGTTCGCAAGCCACCTATAGACTAGAGCCATGTGCTCGGGCGGCTCGCCGAGACCTCAATCGTACCCTCCTTACCAACGCTTAGAACCCACAGTGAGGCTGCACTGTTTGGGACCAAGGTACCACGTAGTCCACATCCATTACATCCTCGGCTGGCGGAAACTGGCAGAACTATCACAGCCAGCCACAAGCCACAACCCGCACCCCAACATGCTGAAATGGCCTCGGAACATCCGGGAACTCTCAGCGCCGGGCGGGGGGGAGGGGGTGGAAACCCCTCAAGTGTCAAGCGCAAAACCCAGTATCGCCAAATCTGAAGTGCGCGCCCGAGCAACGGGGCCCAGAATCTTCCAGTCGAAGCCGGCATCCTCAAGCTTCACCTGCCAGATGCTGAATGCAGCTGAACGGCAACCTTTGGCCTTCGGCTACCTTTCAATTTGTTTAAAAGCCGCCCGTCTTTTGAGGGCCCTGTAGCCTCAAACCCTGGCAGTTTGAAATTTGATGAGGTGCGCAGTCGCCAAGAACACCCCCCCTTAAAGCAGGGAGCCTAAATTCCACACGTGCCCACCTTGCCCTTGAGGTCCACAGCCAGCTTGTCGGCAATTCTCTGGGATCCGGTGAAGAGCGTCATCTTTGCATCCCCACCTCAACTTCGAGGCCGGTAGGAGAGTGCTGTGATCTGCTTGGCATGGATAGCCTCTCTCTCCCTCTCTTTCTTTCTTTTTTCTTTCATGGGGCCTGAGGGGCGGTGCCCCCCCCTCTCTCTCTCTCTCTCTCTCTCTCTCTCTCTTCCGCACTTTCATCTTTGTTCACGTCACTGGAAGCAATGCGACTACTCCTGACACGGAACATGCTCCCCAAGGTGCGAAGAAGGACTTCGTTGAAAACCGGACCGTCGCAGTAGATGAAATCGATCTGAGCCACACGCAGTGCTGCCACAAGGCCACTGCATGATATCTGCAGGCATGGGCCGCATTTTTGAGTACCGGAGTATTGCGCGTGCCCGCCATATCTAAAACAGATCCATGCAAGGGTAATCTGCGAAGCCATCCTGGTGTGTGAGCGATGGGTTTCCTATGCAGGTGCCCGCATGGGATTTTCCTTCCGTTACTGCTTTGGAGAAGAGAACCATGTTGCGCCGTCTCCAGCCCGAAATCTGAAGTGTCGTGTCTGAGCTTCAGCTTGGGAGCATCAGTCTTGGGAAGCCCGACATGATGTAGCATTCTGAGAAACTGCTCCATCACAATGGCAACCTTCCAGTCGACTTTCCTTTCTCAGCACTGGTGCAGCATGGAAAGCAAGCACGTCTTCTGAACAAAAGGTGCTTGCTGTTTCTTGTCGATTGAACCCTCATAACAGGGTAACCTAATCAAGAACAACCCCTGTCGGCTGGACCTGAGATACATGAAAAGGGCATCACAGTGACTGTAGACCGAGTCATCGTGCACTTTTCTGAACACCCATCGCCGATTAGTCCGCCCCACATTTATGCCAAGAAAACAAGAAGGCATCAGTAAGAACTTACTCTCTGTCTTGCCCTGACAAGACAGCAATCGGAACCTTTTGCATTGTCATCCTTACCTCCCCTCTCACTCCATGCTTGTCTCGTTGAGGCAAAGGGCGTCGTGCACTGGTTGCCCATAAAAACCTTGGCTTGGCCGATGGTTTAGGATTGAGGGTGAGTCTCTGTTTAAGTCAATTTCAATAGATGTGGAATCGGAGTTACGGCTTTGACATTTGAGCCTCATTGGCAGGCAAAGTTTGCGGCTCTTGCAGCCTACTTCAAGCCCGTTCTCCTGGATACCTGCTGCAGCCTCGGCGCAGCGGAAAGCGATTGGATGCCACATATCTCCAGAGGGAAATTGAAAGGAGTGATGACCTGGGCAGACCACCGTGCCCATTCACAGAAGACATGAGTTTGAAGTTAAGCACTGGGCAGAATGTAGGGAGCGCTTCTTTCCATTCGTTGGTGCACAAAGCCTTGGAAGAATCTTGCTCCGAGGCCCTGGCACTGACACCACCAAACCTGAGCCCACCAAACCAGGAGTTGAGCTCTCTCAATTGCAGAATCGGAAAAACTTCAGCTGTCCGACGATATGCAAGCCTCCAACTAGAAGCGCCGATCCCTAAACTCGTGTTTGAACCCTGAACCCGTTCAATGTTGGAGTGGCCAAGGGACGGCATGCGGTAGCCCACAGTGGACTGTCCAACATGATCTCCAGGCAAGCCCTGTGACTCGGCGAGCATGCCTTGGATCACATCTCAGCCGCAAACAATCAGCAAACTGAACATCGGGAGGCTTCAAATGAGTGGCAGGTGATATTGCCTCGGGGTGGCTCACATATGGGCGTGTTTGGAGCGTTGAGGTTGTTTCCTGGGACAGCCCAAGACCGAAACTCAGGCTAACTACCATGCCAAGGGTGCGGACATTGTTGCCGCTGAAGTCTTGAAGCCACGTCCTAACCGCCTGTGATCAGATCAGTGGCTGAAAAGGTCCCGCTTTCTTGTTGCAAGGGCTTTTGGGGTTTCGTTTCGAAGGTTTAGCACCATATAAATAGTAGCTAGGATTCAAAGGCTTTTGTTGGTTTAGGTTGGGGGCAAGCACTGGGTTGTGCACAGCATCTCTTTTTTAATTTGGGAGCCTCGGGCTGACCCTCCGGCCTCGACAATCTTGGGCACCAGAAAAGCAACAAGTAAGTCAGCTTCAGCCGCAAGACCGAGACCAAGAGGGGGGGGGGGGGGCTCGAGGACGCCTTTATCTCACCGCCCGCTTGGGCGTAGCTCTTGGGGGCCACGCGCTGGATCAGGCGGATGAAGTAGTCGGTGACCTGCTGCTTCAGAACCCTCAATGTCGCACGTGAACATACACGCACCACCTAAACTTTACGCTGACTGGAAACCGTAGCATCATGGGTCTTTCCACGTGACAGGAACTCTCTTGACAAGGAACCCGCCCTCGGGACTCCAACCGCCTGTCTAACCTTCCGGAATCGCCATCGCAGACTCAAAGCCATGTCCACCTTCTAGTGGATGCACCAGTTAAAAAGAATCATATGGAATTCTGAGTCATGATTCAAAAGCCGGGCCGTGTACACTATTTTCCTTGATTTTCAAGTGAATTTATCGGGAACCGCGTGCCGCATGAAATTCAATTGGAAAATCAAGAGCGTGTTCGTACACACAATAATAATATCATTACAGGCGCGAGCTTCCCATGACAGTATATTGTGTTCTTTTCACACTATAATATTATAAGGGAGTGAGTGAGTGAATAAGATTATAAAATAAGTGTGAAAAGAATAGTACTTTGTGGTGAACGAAACCCCGTACACTCATCACAGGCGTCTGTCGAGGGGGCGGTCTGGGGCAAGGAACAGCATCCCCAAGTGCTACTAAAAAGGGCTTACATAAGCTGTTAAGTAAGGTTTACAATAAGCTTTATAAGGTCCACTGCTGCTGCGTCCGTGGTGGACCCTGCACCTCCGGCTTGAACATCTCGCGCGCCGCGGCTCCGCAGACCTCCCCGAGCATCACGTACCTGGACAGGGGATCTCCCGACGAGTGTTTATGGGTGGTTGTCAAAATTATGATCCCTCTTGGGGTACCCTAAATAATATTGGGCGCCGTATTATCACAGGGATCCAAAAAGGGACTATAACCTTGAGAACCACCCATATGTCGGAAGCGTACTGTGCTGGACCCATTAGCCAGATTAACCTTACAGCCCCATGGCCCACGGAGCGCCTCTCAGGGTGCTTGAAGGGGTTGTGCAGGCCAGAGCGCGGAACAGCCGCCATTCGCTGGATGAAGGGCTCGATCTCATCCATGCCTGTGTTCGGAACCTGGGGTTGTCGATGAGGGCGCAAAGGCTCACATCAACAAACATCAGCGACGCGATCTTTGAACGACAATTTTGTCTACGTGCTAGGAGATTTGTCTGATGTCTTTTGGTGCCTTCAAGAAGACCTCGCCGTTCAATGGGTCCACTATGTCCTGCACACGTTTTGACTTCGTCCAGCTGCCACCACCTTGGTGGCTTGGATGTTTAGGCTCGACAGGGCCGACGCAGGGCATCACTCCTGTCAGCTTGCCTGTCTAGACTGTGCCCGCTGTATAGACCTTCTCAACCAAACAAGTCATTTCTCCGAAAGGAGAGACCCGCAGGAGGAGCAAGTGCAATAGAGCCCACACAGCCATTCCGCGATATTGTTGGCGTTCAGGAATAGCAAAGGCAAGACAACTGCGAACAAAGTAGCAACATCGGATTTTGCACATGCAAATCCCATGCAGGCATACCCCCCGCCCACCCGACCCGCAATGCCCCCATGAGCCAAAGCAACATGCAACTATGGTTCCCAGAAATGCTTGCGGCTCCTCCCCTTTGTTGGCAAAAAAGCATCCGCGGCTTCTTGAGTCGTTGAGCGTCCACTTTCCACGACCCCGAACTCAGCAGAAGAAGCCCTTGTACATACTCTATCTTTTTCAGCCGGTTCTTTTCAGAATGCCATCCCTGTAGGCCATGAACCCAAAGCATTCCGCATTGTCATCATGCTTGAAGGTCTCATGAGCCCATGTTTTTGAACAGGAGGTTCACATCACCAGCACGAACATGACGGAAAATCGTGCGTAAGGCTGGCACAAAGGTTCATGCCCTCTGCCGGCGCAGCCCCAGATAGCTTTGCAGGATCCACCTCGCAGGGCGTGGAGCTGCTATGAGCTGCTGGGCTTCAGGTTAGAAAGCACCACACAGCTTGATCCGGGCCGGGAGTAGTTTCATAGTGGGAATGGCAGATCTTCTGTGGGACGTGGTGCTTCGGCCAGGCATGTTATGGCTTGTTCAAAGCCAACTCTCTGGCATGAAAGGCCAGTTGCTGAACCCGAAGGGCGGGATCGAAAGCTAAGCGATGGAACAGAACGACCTGACTGCGGCTGGCTTAAAAGGGGGTGAGTCGAGTTGCAGCTCATGTTCGACTGGTGCAGCTGGGGTTTTACTGCAGGGTCTACAGGTCACACGCGATTCAGGTTTCAACTTAGACTAAACGGCAACTGCGTCACGCCAGAACCCCAAAACACAGCCTGTTTGCTCTACCCCCCGCCGTGGCCCATGCTGGCACGGCGAAACCGCGGCAGGCACGCCAGATAGGTCGCAAGACCTTGGGATTCAGTGGCTGCTGCAATCTAGTGAGAAAGTGCTCCGCTTAAATTCGGAGTCTCACCCTCCCCCTAACAAGATTCGTTCTAAGGTTGGCCTCCGACGCCTCGATGTGCTCTTACAACATGGACCTTGGGATCTCAAGCGGTGCTGAGGCGGCCACATACCCTCGGCTGGCGAGCATGGCGGCAGTGTGGCTTCGAGCCAATAGCTACCAAGAACGCGGCTGGGAACTGCCCTGAAAACCGGAGCTGATGCATGATGCCGCATCATTCAGGCTCAAGCCTGATATCGCTTATGATTCGGCCATTCCGTTATCAGTCCTCACTGAGGTTTTGATGCAGCTTACTCTGAAACAAGCCATCCAGAAAGATGGCATTCCAGCAGTGCCCTTCCACACTCCTGGTCTTCATCGCGCTCTCCCAGTGTGGACGCATCGATGGCGTATGGCGTGAGGCCTTCGAATCATCAAAAAACAACAGCATGACATTCCCTCAAAACCTTCCTAGTCGCCCGCCTGTCCCCCAATCTCCAAAACCTTCCTGAAATTTAGGGTCCCCGGAACCCTTTCAATATATGGGAATGGCAAGACTAAATGAGTTCACATGCAGGGTCAGATTTATGTTGACACGGCTGTCTTCGAAGCCAGTCAAATAAGTCTATTCATTGGGTCAAGGACGGGTGTGTCCTAGCCTCCTCGGCAGAAGCAATAGGCCAGCAACCGTTCCTTTGTTGGTGGGCATGTCGGACATGTATCGAAAGTAGAGCTTGATGGTTGCACCGGCCGATCGAAAGTGGCCGGCACGACGATCAGCAACAACAACATGATCTCAAACAACACATGTCAGCAGAGTGGCGGGTCGCCAAGCAGCATATGCAAAAAAATGTATACTACATACTTCGCTTTGGTCATGAGTAAGTACCAAGGGCGGTTTTTCAGAGATACTAAGGGATTAGGCTCCGGGTTAACACAGCGTATTTCAGAACCGAAACACAATGCAACAGTAAGAACCAAGCAGCATTAGTAAGAAGTCAAGTGCTTGCACGGGACATAAATATACACAAGAAACATTGACGTAGTACGAATTACACCCGTGTCGGCTGAGCGGCCATCAGCGGCCAACCTCTTCGATCAAAGTCAGGTGTGCGCCAGGCCAGGATTTCTGTGCAAGCTGAAATTACAAGCCTCGGATGCTGCCGGCACTGTGGCGGTGAGCTCCCTTGATGCGCAACCCTATCCCGCCCTAGCTCCCGTGTTGTGAAGCCCGTCTGACCTACAAGGTCTTGCTCTTGCGCATTGCTGGGATTACCTCGCCCCCCCCCCCCGCCCTCCCCCCTTAAAAAAAAAAAAGAACACCCTGCAGGATCAGTAGCGGCAGCGCTGCCAGGGCTGTCGTTGCCTGCTGGACAGGCCAAGTCAAAGGCATAGGGTTCCACGTAAGCACTATCGTGGAAACACGCTGAATATGTATATATGTTGACTATGGCTTCCCTTTGCACAAATATGGGCATACATGTGTCTATCTGTGTGCGCGTGCAAACGGACCATGTGTATGTCAGAGCCAGCTAAATCTTTGCAGTATTTCACGGGTTGTTTCTTGTTGTCTCCACAGCTGGGCTCAATGTTGGATCTGAAGGCTGCTTCGTGTGCCATGGCAGGCTCCTGAGCCCTACAACTCCCGAACCCTAGCCTTTTGACCTAAACCGTTCTCAGCCCAAACTATCGGTCTTGGGGTAGTGAAAGAACTGCAAAGATCTGCAAGGGTTGTTGCAAAGATCTGCAAGGGTTGTTGCTGCTTATGCAGAAGACACCGGCAGCGCCTCTTCTGAAGACCTGAAGGACAACTCTCATGGCTTTGACGCACAGCTTGGGGAGACAGGACGGACGAGAACCGCCGATTTTCTTGACGATTCCTCTTGAAAAGTGCTTTCCGGTTCCGAATTGCACTCGACTTCGCACATCTTTGTGCCATGTTGAAGGCCAAGGGCAGGCAGCAGTAGTCTATCCAGAAGTAGAGCTCCACGTCCATGCGCTGTTGAGCTGCACGCTCCTGCGCATTGGCAGGTGCAGGCTACCTCACGATCCCCACTTCCTGTGACAATCCATCGCCCCAAGCAAGGGTGGAAACAGCCAACTTCATCTCCAGCAAAGCTGGACAGCCAACAATGCCACAATTTTGTCAGTATCACCTCCTGTTTTATACAGCTCTCTGCAGTTGCGGTTTCAGATCCCCTATAGGACCAAAGACACGAACTGTTGAACAGCCGCGCCTTGAACCAGCTCGCAAACTCGACCAAGCCACGCAGCTTGGACTTGCCCTTGTTGTCCTCTGGGCTTCGAGCAGGAGTAGGAGTCTACGAAATCGCCGAAGAGGTCAGAGATGAAAGCTGCTTTTCTTGCAAAGCTCCGCATGCTCGAGAACAAGTTTTCATCCAGGATCTTACACCCCCATTTGGCCACAAACCTAGGATCCCAAAGGAAAGCCTTACCTCATCGGCACGAACAGAGCAGCCGGCAAAAGAAGTATCGGACACTTGTACGCAAACCGAAACCGACATTTGATTGACGGGTTCGCGCACGCGTGCGCGCTCGCGCGACTGGCTGTCTCTGGTTCAAGCTCAGGCTTGGAGCATGTGAGAGCCATGAGCTTGAGCACAATGCACCCCAAAAGGTACGAAACTCATCCTTGCACATTAGAATTTGTGAACCCTAGGGACGAAGCTTCGCGGTGAATCCTCTGGCTCTGGAAAGTCGCCCTCTGCTCTCAAGCTTGGAGGCAGGTAAGATTGCAGCTCCGCACAAGGCTTCCGGGCTTTAGACTTAAACTTAGGAAAATGTACCCACAGGAGTCACCCGTAGTGGACATCTGGAAAAACAAAACGTGCGCCTGCAAAACCTGGAGATGCCCGTGCTGAGGACTGAGCCGGATGGGCTCGGCTTGACCAGGTGTGCGACACATAAACCTCAGGTTTAGGGTCTCTATATAGGGTCTGGGGCCTAGAAAGTCGGGAAGGTAGAGGGCCTATAGAAGTAAGCGTGTGATGAAGTGAGAAACAAAAGGGGTCAACGGGCCTGCCCCGGCCCTGTGTGTCAAGCTGGCACATAACCCTAAGCCCATCAACCTCAAACCGAACATGGCCACCACAGTCGAACCGCAGGAGTGGGGGGGTGAAGCGGCCCTACTCCGAAGCCGGAGTTTTTTTGTCTGGAGCCGGCTGCTCCCTGCATCGGATGCGTTGGATGCGCCACCTGATACGAGTACACCGCCACCTGCTGCAGGTGGCCATGGGAAACATGGACTTGCCAGACCGCGCCGCATGCCTGCACAGTCCTCGTTGTTTCTATGCACTCTTGCCTGAATCGTGAGAGGATAACGAATCCGAACAGAACTACATTCTGATGAAATGAGCCGGCCATGGCACAGCCATGCAGTGCAGGCGTGAGGATAGTTCACTTGCTTTGATGTTGCCACTGCTCACTGCAGTGCGGCATGATGAGATGGGCCTGATGGCCTCAGATGGAGCTCGGGCTGCGTCTTGGATCTTGGACAACGAACAAAATGGAACAAAGGTCCTTTCTTGAGGCATCGCCCGGTTGATCTAGTTGGCCTGACTCCGTCACCTCATATTTTGGGAGCAGAGCCAGCAAGAGCACGCCTTAAGCGTGCTGCAGGCCACGGCGTGCGATAACTTTGCACTTCTCAGCGCTAAGAACCGCAAGAAAATCATCCGGAACCCCAAGCGCTGTACAACAAAACATTGGGCGGGACTGAGAAAACTCTGTGTCGATTCTGGCTTCTAGATCAGCACGATAGAAATGAAGCGTACTGAGTATATAGTGAACATCAACAAAAATCTAGAAATGACAAAGCAAGGGTCAGCGTCAGTCTGCTGAGTCGCCTATTGCTTGCATGGCTAGGACGCTGCTGTTGATGCCGATGACCTGCTCTATGTCTGGGCAGCATGTCACGAATTTGGTAGAGGATGATGCTGGGAGGGGATGGAAAGCAGAATGCCCCTGGCATGTTGCCAGGCCTTTGTAGCCCTGCAAGTACAGCCAGCTCAACACAGAATTTCATGCCCTCGCCAGGGCATGCTTGTATCAGGGCATCGTGGCATTGTAGAGGTTGGGGTCTGGGGACCTGAATCCAGTACCGCAAAAATCGCAAAACTGTTCAGTTTGCGGAACTAGGCAGAGACCCTAAACAAGTTTAACCTGCTAGACTCCCAATCGTCTGACGCTGATTTTGGTGGGCCTTAAGGAAGCCGTCTTGAAGCGACTACGGCTCGATGACTTCGAGCTTTGCTTCGCAGGATTCACACTCCTGGGACAAGCGAGTTCCTGGCTGAGTGGCCCCGGCAGGGCTTTATGTTCAACTGGCCACCTCTTGTAAACCTTTGCAGGCCGCAGTGGACAAAGCACCGAGCCAAGTGGCTCTCAACTTCAGCATGTCTCTCACCAGGCTGTTACGCGACTATGCCTGCCACCCGCCTATTAGGCTCCAGCAAGCTTGTAAGCGATGCTTGGGAGAAGCTGATGACCAGCCTGTGCCCTGCTTAGAACCCGCTGAAATCTGCGAACCTGTTTGAGACATACCTTCGTCATGGCAGGACCGAAGTCTCAGAAGCTTCAGGCACGCTCCCGAGAAGCTGTGGCATGTCGTGTCCGGAAATAGCCTCTCAGGTCTGAGGTAGAACAGTGGCTCAGGCTTGGGCTAGATGCTGGGTTGGGGTTCAGGGTTAGCTAGGCGGTTAGCCTTGATAGTATCAGGCAGTCGGCAACTGCTGTGATCATAATTCGGAGTTTGAAAGCTTAGGTGGTTGGGAAGCAGAATCTGAGGATACGGCTTCTACCACAGGTTGCAGGAACCCGCTCGCATCCTACCCCAAGAGTACTCACTGAGCCCAACCGGGTCACGGCAGGAGCTTCTGGAGGTGGCGCAGATGCAGCGAGCTGTCTCAGCTTCTTCTTCTGCTTCCTGAGATTCGCTTTGAAGCTTCACCACCAATACTAGGACCTGTACCATCCTAGCCGAGCTGATCATGGGGGTAGAGGGTCGACACTGTCTCCCTTGTGGGCAAAGCTCTCGACATGGCGGCCTCACGGAACTTTGTAAAGAAGAACAACTCTCCCCGAATCTAAAGTGTAGAGGCCTTTGTTCGAAGAACAGTTTTCATGCTCTTCTGAAGTTCAACCTCGCCCCTGAACCTTGGAGGCCCGAATTGCTTCTGGGGTGCGCCTAGAACCAATGCATCAAGTTGCAAACGGCCAATGCCATAAACTCTTGAACCACCCAAAACCTTCTTTACACCCGGGATCCTGAAACCGAAGCAAACCACATAAATGAATACATCCAGAGCCTCAAATCCTCCCGCGCGCGCAGCCGCGCTTCGCGGAGTATACCGCGGAAGACCTCCAAATCGGGCTGCGAACGGCTGCATGAGCAGTCCTAAAATAAATTTTGGGCGTGAGGGCTTGGACTTTCCGTGGAAGTGTTCTCTGCCTCGCGACATCAGGCGGAAACATGGGCACTTGTGCTCTGAGAATTGAGGTTACCACTCTTTGATTTAACTCCACTGCACGGAGTTGGAGCCCTCAAGGTTGATATGCCCCCGTTCAGCCCCTAAAGCAACAAGAATCCGAGAAGCCCAGCAAAACAAAGCCACACAGCATATACGGTCGCGCCACGAACAATCACGCAAAGCCCTGTCGACCCTCAACATGCAATTGCCCACTGCCAACCTTGCAGCCAAGACCTAAATTGACTGACCTGACGTGTAAAGAGTGTATGAGTATGAGCCCAAGGGACGGCCACGCGCACGCAGTAGCGGCGGACGATCATCCCGAGCTGAGGGCATGTGAGTTTCCTTGCGACTAGAAGACCGATCAGTCTACAAGACATTCAGTGTAGTTGAAAGGGGTTCACGCCTCACTGGCGACTACATAGTACAGGGGCTTACATGCAATGGTCCGCATCTCAACTAGCGAATATACTATCGACATATCCCGACTAACGGCAAGGAGATCTTGTCGCCATGCAAAAAGTTAGTGCTGCCAACCCTTCCACCCGTCTGCCACATCTTGCAGTGATAACAGATTGAGGCTGCATCATGCATGGCATACTTACTGTATATGGCGCATGGGCAGCACTGCAAGATGGTCTTCAATTCGATCTGTGCGGGCACATCAAAATTCACTGGTCGGGAAGAGCTTCCGCCGCTCGATGACGTCCATAAAACGCTCCCGCGTCAGCATCAACACCTCGATGTAGGTCAGCGCGTAGCCTCAATTGCTGTGCTAGAGCAGAAAGCTGCAGAGGAGAGCCTGCAGTGCACATGCTCTCAGCTTCGTCTGCAACTCCTATTAACACACAAAACTTGCAGCTTAGCTCTGGAGTTTCTCAAAACCCTGAACTATGAATCCTACAGACCATAAGCCCGAAATAGCCCAAACACCTGCTAAACCGATATCTGCCCGCTACAAAACGACGCTATGAAAACGAAGCCCTGCGCGCCTAGGTTTCCTTTCAAAATAAGTGTCCGACATTTCAGTCCAAGGAGCCCGCTACAGGCCTGATCAGAGAGGTGTCCGACAGCACAAAGTCTTCGCCCCAAACTGCCCCGCCGCCTTCCACCCTGCCTGGGCAGATTCGGGGCTGAGAGGAGATTGCAGGGAGGTGTGTGGCGGTCGTTGTTTGAGTTTGAAGGAACCGTGAATCATGGGCTGGGCTTCTTGTTGAGTAGAACGGCATATTCAAGTGTTGGTTGGTGAGGGGTGCAACGAACACCTGGCGGGCGAGGATGCACAGTATGCACAGTACAGGGTTTTATCTGGCCTTTGGCTGGCTTTCTAAAGCTGCATCTGGGTTGGCTGTCGATTCAAAGTGCACGAGGCCGACATGCTGTTTGTAGAGCGAAAGCGAGCGAAATCCGCCGATGTAACATTTCTCAGCTAGCGCAGTTGTAAAGGTCCTGTCTGAATCAGCAACCCAGCTGCTGTTCAGGGCCACCAAGCCCTTGGACAGGATAAACAGCTCCTGTCAAGCAGACTACTGGGGAACCCTAAACAATCATTGGCGAGTTGAGGTGCTTTTTTGTTTGGGGTATCCCAGCTGCCGCAGGGTTTTGGCAGAATACAGCCTCGGATAAGATGGTTTGTTTTTGCGGGGCCTAGTTCCCGAGAAGCGAGGTTGTAATTTAAAACTTGCTTGCAGGCTGCTCCGCTCATCCTGAGACGTCGCAATAGGGAAAGGAATGCGCGATTTGGCCATTAAATATTCTTGTAGTTCGCACGCGTGCAAGGCGATCGTTTTCGACCCCGCGTGTTAAACAACAAAGAAGTAACTCGCGCGGTACACCGGTTCCTGCGTCCAGCACCCCTGTCTTTCGATGGCCCATGGCCTGGAGCAACTGGCGCATACGCCCTGAAGACTTGTTCGCCTTGCAACCGATCTTAAGGAGGTATTTCGATTTTCATTAGACAGGATGCGCATAATGAAACAGCCATGCCTTGAGGAACGCCCCACGATCCCCAATATGTCCCATATGTCCACAACACTGCTTGAACCCACTGATGATCACACCCACAACTCTGGAACGCCCTAGACGCCCTAGAATACTGTACACACATTACCTGACTCCCAACAAGAGACCTGAGGGCCACCCGCCCCAAGATCCGTGTCTCCTGCACGTTGTCGAAGCTTTCCTCGCGAGGAGGTGCCGAGCTTACGAGGTCGTATGTACGGCTATTGTGACAAGATTGGCAACTGACCCTGTCCGGAAAGGCTGAGGTCTCGGATTTGTGTGGCACATCTAATAACGACCGTGCACTACGCTCTGGATGCCTGCTGTGCGAAGGCCACAGGCACCAGCTGCCGAGAGATGTCAGCGATACAAGCGCGGTACCGCATGGTGTAGACTCCTTGGCTGCTGGAGGGGTTGAAAGAGTCTGGGTCGATAATAAAGGTTCAGCGGAGGCTAGACTGCCACAACTGCTCCGTCATCTGCACTATACTTCTAAATCGACATTCTTCAGTGGCCCACATGACCACTGGCGGCAGCCTGCTCTACATAACTTGTGCAGCAGACCTGTGTGCAGTAATGTGATCTCACCGTGGAGCGGGCAAAGCAAGATACATGCCCTCATACATACCTTCAGAAACGCAGGGCCAGGTCTTAGCGGAAGGCCTATGTCTGTTTGGCAAGAAGCCTTACGAGTTTTGATCTCCTACAGTACCCAAATTTTCGTTGGCATAATTAATCACTGTGACAGGTGCTTGTACTGTGCCATCAGCTTGGCCAAGAAACTCGCAAGCCGCAAGCTGATCCTTTTCTAGTACCCTGCACACGCACAACCCCAAAACCGTGAACCCCATGATGTTCCACGTATCGAAGCACAGCTTGCATCCCAGACTCCACGTGTCTCCAGGGTTTGGATAAGCCGCATGAATTGCCCGAAGAAGGTCACCTCTGGGCTTCTAACTAGGGAAGATCGCCGGCATTGAGGATGCTTGGTGAATGTCTCTCTGACCGCGTGGTTCGAAGGGGAGCCGCCCCGGAGGGCGGCGAGAGTCCTAGGTCTCAGTCCGTGAGCCTGCCCACGCTTTTCGTGGGTGGCGTGTGAGTCTCAGCCTCTGGTTGCAGCCTGTACTCCAACGAAACTGTGTCGACTCTTCTTCTTCTTCTTCTTCTTCTTCTTCTTCTTCTTCTTCTTCTTCTTCTTCTTCTCTCCTCTTCTTCTTCTTCTTATTCTTCTTCCCCTACGGGGCATGATCAAGGCAACTCGCTCGCTCGCTCGCTCTCTCTCTCTCTCTCTCGCGGACTCGGGGTTCGTACTACTTGGTATGCGGCATGCATTCTGGGTAGGGTTTGGTGTAAGAAGTTGAGGCTAAGCCTTTTGGGGCCATCATGGGCCATCCAAAACTACTACTTGCTTTGAAAACATTATACGTTTTGTGTTGCAGAGGGTGTGTAGGGTTGGACAATATCATCTTGGGATCGTAGTTATAAATTAAAATCTATAAGCCTTTTAAGAGTTTTTGGAGGTTCGGGCCGGTTACGGTTAGATGAGTGAGGGCTTCATTCTGGCCCCACCTTCTCCAACCACGGCATGGTCAAAGCAGTGCAAACCTCCGCCTGCGCCGGGTAGGTTTTGGGTTTATGCCTCGTCGGGATTTCGCGGGCACCGCCACGCAGACACAGACACTGGCAAGCCCATCGCATGTCATCGCATGTGTTACGCAGACTGTGCAGCCCTGAAATTGTCAGCCTTTCGAAAATTCTTTGCAGCTGGACTCCCACGCGCATATCGAAACGCACCCAACCTTCTGGAAACACCTTAAGGAACCCTCCTTCCCTCAACTCAGAAGTCGAAAAGCGCAAGTGTGCCTGCAACTGGGGGCTCATCTTCTCCAGGAGCTGCTGCTGGGTGACGTACATCGCCTGATTCCTGAAAAAAATGTCAGGCTTGCGGCTTACGAGTAACATGGTAGGCTTTGGGGGGCGCGCGGAGTAAAGCATGATCATGTTGTCTTTTGGGCACCTGTGAGAAACCTTCGTGGAGACTTTTCAGCCGTTACAAGCCCAGCTCCTGTTGTGCAGGAAGTAGCTCCGGACTCGGCGCTGCAGCTCCGGTGGAATGGACTGTGTGTGCATCATCTGGTTGAGATGGTGCATCTTCTGCTTGAAGCCCTGGCTCTCGGCATTCATGTCTGCCACAATGGCACAGACCTGTCCCAGAACGTAGGCCCACAGCAAACCTGACACCATCACCATGAAGGTGCACACAACTCGCTCCAGGATATTCTTGGGTCCAAAATCACCATAGCCCACGGATGTCATGGTGTAGCAGCAGAAATAGAAGGAAGCAATGTACCTGAGCTTTACTTGAAGACATCTGAGCCCCCCTGTGAAAAAACAGCAAAAACAATGCGCAATGGAAAGATCGCCCTGGGTTGGGGGGGCTCAGCTCCCCGTGTTTAGGAGGATTTGTCAGCTTCTGCTGTGTGGGCTTCGAGGGGAATGTCCAATGCATCGGGTCACATGCTGAGGGGGGACTCCCGTGTCTGAATGCCGAACTGGAGGTCCTCAGATTCCACTTCATCCTTAGATGGGCATAGGGCTGGATCGACAAAAAGACTAAACAGACAAATGAATACAAATGGAATGCCACTAGATGTACTGGTGCTGAACCACCTGAGCTTCGCTGCTTGGGGGCTCGAGAGTTTGGAGTGGTGTGTCTTGCGCTCTAGTTCTAAATATCTTTATATACATATACATATATATGTGAATATATATATATATATATATATATATACTTTAAAATATATCGCTCTCTGGCTCAGGCGAGCAGCAATCCACTGCGGCAGGTCACTGCTCACCAGCTGCAAAGTCAGTGCCCACACGCATGCCAGCCAATGACATACCAAAAGAAGAATCAGCAAAAACTTGAACAGTGTTACCTGCTGGTACGGGATGGAGTATGGGATCCTTAGTATGCCGAAACAACTACTGCATTTGCCAATGGAAAAAGACTTAAGAAACTCCACGACTCATGTTGCCACAACGTCGTGACGTCTCGCGATATCTGGCTGTGAATCAAAACCCGCCTTTGTCGCAGACCTGCGCCGTCCCTCAAACCTTTGTCGCGCGGCCTTCAGCCTGTATTCTTATAAACCCTTGTTCACCATTGGCTTGCAAACTTCTATGCCGAAACTGTTGCTACAACCTTTCGTTGCCATCGAGGGGCTACCGAGAGAGGCTTTAGGCTTTAGGGGCTTATAGAGCCGAACACAATGTGCAAAACAACGCCTCAACCTCACAAGATGCTGGATAAGTACAAACGCCTTGTCGCGGAGGGCGTGTCGCGGAACCGACCCTTCTGTTGCAAACTTTGTCGCGGGGTGGGCCTGCTACAAGCCAAACTGTTTGATTCACAGCCATCTTTCTCAATAGCCAACTAGCTAAGACTCCTCGCAGCGTGCTTTGTGAAGCATGGGTTACGATGAGTGAGATTGATCATCTGGGAATTGAGCCTTTTTAGGTCCCTTCAAGCATGCGGTTCATGCCAAGCGGCTCGTACCTGTGCGTGAATTTGGAGGTCTTCAGCACCCGAAACAGTTTCACCAGCCTTAGAACTCGGATCGCCTTCACACCATTCAGCTCCTTGACATCGTCGACGCCGGAAGTGAGAGCTGGGGCAGGGGCACGACGTGCATGTTAGGCAGAGAGCAGGGATGGTAGAAAATGGTTCAAAGGCATGACCCTTATATGAACCCCCGAAACCTGAATTCCCAGTCCTGCCTACGAGGTCAAAGGGGATCAAGGTCATGAAATCCAGAATGAACCAAGTTTTCAAGTAGTGTATCGTGATTCGAGGTAGTCGAACTTCCCACTCAACTCCACGATTGGTCCGTCTTGGGTAGGACGTAAAAAATTGTAGCACCATGTCGATCACGTACACCAGGTCGACGATGAGACTGCACACTGTTAGAAATCCGAACTCCACTTCCAGCAATCCAACCTGGTTTAGCGGTTTGGTTTCTGGGTTTGGAGATGGGCAGATCAGAAGTTAAATGCACGCGCCACGTGCGTTGTTGATCAGCTAGGGCGATTTCGTGCTTCTGAAATGCGACAACGCGCGCGCCCTTCAAGGACTCAGGCCCACCTGCACAGGCGTCACCAGCGCAACAAAGCCCAGAGCGCATATGGTCAACATCTGCCAGCTGTTTGCGAAGCCGTTGCTGTCGGGATTGATGATGTACCATGGCTTTAAGGCCTTCGACACATATTTCCCAGCAAACATGATATGACCGTAAGTCGCTTTCTAGTTTACGGTGTCAAGAAAGGCTGATCAAGCTCAGGTTCCACAAAGTTCTTGGTCTTCTGCGCCCGCATTATCATGAACTGCATCCGCTCCTCCTGCGAACTCTGAGACAGGACACAAGTGCCCATACATCTGTCACTTTATCTAGCCCGCCACCGGAAGTTTGTCTGGCATCACCACGAACTCGATCAACTCTGGCACCCTATCTCGCAAGTCTCGGTAAACTTCAGCTCAGGCGCTTTGATTAGCGCCGAAGCACGGGACCCAGTTCCCAAGTCCTTCCGCGAGAGGGTCGCGGGTGCAACGCCGTATTACTTTCATATGATTCCAGGTCTCTTGATCTCAACGGTGCAGGGATGCTTTGCCCAAGCACCCACCTTCCACATCTTGAAACTTCCCGAAACCCACGGCATCTCACTCGAGCCTCTGTCACAGCAGAGAAGGTTGGCAAAGTGGACTCTGCTGCATCGCTCCGCAAACTGCTGGCTGGCTTGAGTGCGTCAACCTCCGTCCACAAGCGAAATATTCAGATCCATCTCAGGGACAATTGTTCGTTCAAACCTAATTGAGCAGTTTTTTTTTCATTGTGTGGGGTGTTGTAATGGCATGGGTATCCTACGCGGGCCTACGCGTCAGCTCATGTTTAGTAGGCGCGCGACCTACGCGCGGAGTATGTTGTTGACGTGTACCTACGCGGACCTACGCGGCAAGCACAGACAACCTACGCGGACCTACGCGCCCATACTGCATAGACTTGCCTACGCGGACCCTACGCAAACCTACGCCCTGCAGGCAAAATGCTACGCGGCCGACTTTCAATGATCGCGTCTCTACGTAGCCTTGCTCCTAGAAAACAAACGCTGCTCATAATTGGATGAGCCCTCTACCCAGCCTTGGTATGAAGACCCAACTGCCGAGGCTGATTGTAACGCAAGCCACCACCAGTCAGTTGCAGGTGGAGGGGGGGGGGGGGAGAGCCACTGTTTAAAATTGATATCAGGCTCTGGTGGGTAGGAACGATCTGCAACTAGGGAAGCTTCCAAAACCCCTTACGGGGGCTTTTTCATGCGTGCAGAAGTTTGCTGGGTCTACCTGAGTGCTTCCGAAGACGTGGCTACCAATAACGTGCAGCATAAGGTGTTGTGTCAAGAACCGCAGCGCAGCACAGCGTAAGCCGTAAGCCTGACATGCCCACCTCATCGCCCATTGATGCGGTAGGGTCTTCAAGGAGGGTGGTGCGACTGGCGGTTTTGATATCCAACGGTAGACCTTGGCTGCAGAAATCGGATGAGTTGTCGAACATCCAAACCGCAAAGCTGATGCACGGGAGTATTCAGTTCCATCGACCCATTTCTGTACAGAACCACAATCGAATTGCGCTCCAACGAAGGACAACGAATTCCTCATCCATGAGCGGCATCAATCACCCAAAAAGAGAAAAGCTAAACGGCGGGACGCCATGCAGCCTATGTGAAGCATTCGTGCTTGCAGACAAGAAGGTAAGGCGGCCGCTGCTTTTCAAAAGATTCTCGCCGCCGCTCCTTGCAGAGGGAACCGACAAGTCACGAGGTCGGGTGTTGAGGCCTTCGCGGAGCCTTCGGGTCAAGGACCATTGAAGGAGGCTACAGAATATCGCCTGACGTGAACAAATTGTGAAAGGCTCTGCCAAAAAAAGGCTCTCTGATCGCATTCCTGTTCCGATGCAGCTTTGGAAATGCCAGGGGCCGGAAGCAATAGGACAGCTGCAAATGCGCTTCTTGCTCGTCATACGATGGTCAGGCAAAAAAGGTCCTGTCCAGACACCGGTATAATTGAGCAGCCCTGAAGAACTCAATCCAAAGTCAAGAACGATCTGCCACCCATGCCCCCTACAACGAAACAAACCTCTGGGGATCCCACCCGGAGCTTGTCGATGACGGCCTTCGCTCAATAAATGTTTGCGGCTGGGTTCGAGAATCCGCTTGGGTTTGGCTTGATGTGCGGCTCTAACTACCGCCTTGCTCCAGAAACCAAACGCTCCCAAAACATTCGACCACTGACCCGCTTATCTGAAACCCTAACTCTTCAAAGACCCTATCGGCTGGCTTAGCAGAGAAAATTCAAGCCGGGCAAGCCAACCCAAATGAACCAAAGATGCCTTCGCGTGGGAAGATCTGGACATCGCTGAGGGTAAGGAGCCCCAGTCCAGGCCTCCGCGGCACACTTCGGGTCCGATGGGCTGTAAGGCTCAAAAAAGAGGCTCAGGAAAGTTTAGGCTGTACAGGGTTGGCGTTTCGACTTCGGGGGAGGATTTTAAGGATTTTAAGGATAATTTGGGGATTTTGAGGGTCTCTCACAAGGCTTCAGGACTCGAGATCTGCTTCTCTCCTTTTCCACACTCAAGTCAAGAAGAATATTTATTGATTTTAGAGGGCCCTTCAAAACATGCGTCTCGGTGAGCCCGAAAAATCTTAAACTCCGCCCATCCCACTTCCATGTCCCTCACTTGTAAAGCTCCTCAACCCCATGGAAAATTCAATTGGACGGGTTACACGCGCCTGGGGTCTACGGTGCTAAATCCAGCTGAGAAAGAAACTGAACCTCATTCACCTTTTTACCGCCTGAAGCTCCAGAACCCCAAGCCCCTTTTTGAGCACCAGAAGCCTTGTCTGGTGCTAGC
The DNA here is from genome assembly GCA_905221605.1 of Symbiodinium natans. NCBI lineage: Eukaryota > Dinophyceae > Suessiales > Symbiodiniaceae > Symbiodinium > Symbiodinium natans. The sequence continues at coordinate 378,515 of CAJNDS010002207.1, read as the reverse complement.
GGCTCCCTGAGCTTCCTCGGGGTGGGGGTTGGTGCACACGGGGCCAGTCAGGCTTCGCTTCAAGGCCTAGAGCCCCCAAACCTTAGGAATCAGGATGCGGATTGCAAGCTTCACCCGAGGCTTCAGCGTAAACAACTCCAGGATCTTTGTAAGGCATTTCTTCGGCGATTGGCGTTGGGGGGGGGGGGGGAGCACTGTGATTTTTGGCTGGGCCACTAGGGCTCTTTGCATCCAGGCCCGTTCGAACACTGCCGGGCAAGAATCCACACAACTAGCAATAGCTGAGGCAGAGGCTAGCCAAATTGGGCTCTAAATCTTAAAACCCTCCAAATCCGACCCGAAGTTTTCCATCCCGTCTCGGGGGAATTAAGTTTTGACATGCCAATGGCGTGATTTCACAACTTGGCCGGGAAAAAGCGCACAAGACTAAGTAAGACAAACCAATCTCAGCACAGAAAGTTACGACAAGCCTGACTAAACATGTCGAACCCAGCAAAAAAACCCTTGCACGTTGGAAAACACCTGTCCAGCACAGAACATCGAAAGACAACTTACAACACGACCTGGACCTGCCACATGAATGTCACAGCGTTCGAGAGAGCTTTTGTGGAAAGAGCGAAAATTGACATGGTCCACAAATCGGTCTCTAAAAGAGGCCAGAAATGACGTTTCAAATGCAAAATGCCGATTTTTCTCAAGAATAGTCAGCATGACGCTTTCATAAGTTTTCACGTGGTTTTCACAGGTTTTTACAGGTTTTCACGGAGTTTTCACATCAGAGTGACTTGACAGAAACGTTCCTTTTTTTGTTCGCGTTTGATAGAACGGTACAGCCTTCAGGCTCGTGTGGAGTTCGGGGTTTTAAAGGCTTCGGCCAGCTGCACACAGCTGATGCTAGTCAACTTGCAGTGTGCCAGGTAGCACAGTCTGGAGAGCTGTAGAAACCGGCTCTTGTACAAATGAACCTGCAGTTTGGCACATAAACATTCAAGGCACCCAAAACATTCTCCCAAGCCTTGCAAGAAAAGAGGTAGGGTTTTCACCTCGAAGGAAAAGTTGCCAAGCCAATCCTCCTATCATGAAGGTGGTAAACTGGAAGGCGATGTTGCTAATTACGTCTTTCGCCAGACGGGTGCCTTCATAGTGAGGTCCTTTGAGTTTTTAGTCGCTCTTAGGGGGACCCCGTCTTCTGCTATCACGGTTAGGCTAACGGTTAGGCTGGCTCGGGTTCAGTTGTCTGCTGTCGTGTTTGAAGGAATCATAAACCGAAGGGTTCATCAGCAAAAAACAGATGATCCGCCGTTCGAACTACCTGCTGTAGCTGCACTACTGTAAATCTGCTGAGCCTACTCCGCCGAAAAAGGCAAGCTTCTCATTCTCGAGCTCCAAGGACTCCAGTTGTGCAGAAAGTCCTTGGCTATGGCCAGTGTTTGGCTGCCACGGTGTCTTGTGTTTCTCAAGACGCAGAGAAGCACTGGTGGGATAAGCGCATAGTTTTGGTAGCTTGTACACATCAAGCGTCGACCTGACGAGGCATGATGCATGTATAGCTGCCATGACACGAGAGCCGCTAGAGACGCTGAACAACTTCACACGCACACTACCTTGTACTACTTGCAACGACGAGGAACGGCGCAGCTCGTCCGTCAACTCTGTGAGGAGGTCTTGCCAGCGGCACGCCATTCAAGCGGATCCACGAGGCCGAGGTCAGAACCCTATAGCCAGGCAGATTCCTCCTACTGAGCCTAAGAGATCTAAGGGCCGCCCCGTGTGAGTTGTGAGTCGCAGCTTGTCCAGGGCAGCCTGAGGCTCCCGTTGCTTGGATTCACTCTGACTGGCTTTTTCATTCTCGCGGCTCGGCAAATGGCCCAGGCTGCTGTTTTTAAGAATCAACTGGCTTTCGTTGCCGTATGCCATATGTTGCCATGTCCATGGTGTCAGAGCCCATGTGCCCGCCTTTGAGCCCATGCAATGGTACCGAGACTTGCTGGGCTTGCAGTCGGTGCTCGGATATAGTGTCCATGTACGCGGATGGCAAGTTGAGGACGGTTCATGCTGTTGCAGAGTGCAGCTTTAGGATGGCCATTGACATTTGTGACTGTGGCTTTCACTGCTGCCCGCAACCGCAAAACATTAGGCCCTCGGCCAGAAGTCCGCTACTTCAGGCACAGAAAGCAGAAGCCCGAAACCTTAAGTCCTGGATGCCCTGTACTTGCTCTGTGTCTTGAACTCCCCGAGTCAAGAAGCGGAAGCCTGAAGCCTCGAAGTCCCTCACCCTGCCAGCACCCCCACACGATCCCACACGCTAAACATCCCCAAACTGAAGCAGTGAGTGGGCCAGGCAGCCAAGACCAGCTTCTTATGCTGCTTTTCAGCCAGCCGCACTGCGGCTTCGCACTCCTGCATTCTCTGCAGAAACGAGGCTTAGATAGGATGACGCAACATCTCCCAACACTCTTGGACCTAGACCAATGAATCAACAGGTTGAAGCTTTAGTATTACTTCGTGTTACGACGCCCAAAACCCGCAAGCTGACCCTCCGAATCTGATTTAGAAATCAACTCGCAAGCCTTCTTCTGCATCTGTGGGATTCGGCATTTGCCTATTGTTAAGACTGTTTACGCCGGACTCAGCACCTAACTCCTGACGTGCCGGCCTGAACCCTGTAACAACCTATAGATCCTGAACATCCCTGATCTCCCTTAAGAACACTGCAGAGCCCGCCCCGCGGTCCACAGTCTGTGCTGGACACTTTGGCAATGCGGACAAGTTGGGCAGAGATGAGGACGGCAGAAGCCGAAGGGGCGCCTGGCCAAACATTCTCAGAATGGTATTTGTGAGTCTAATCTGGGCTTTGGGGTGAGGGGAGTTCATGGTTTCAGAATCTTCAGGTCCAAGCTTACGAGGGAGATTGTGGAAAACTGACAACACCAATTAAGCATCACTGCAAAGGTGTTCGGCAGAGAGGGTTTTGAGGCATGAAAGATAGGTACTGATAGAGCCGTTCGCCCGAGACAAAATCAGCTGATTTCACAAGTTCAGGTCTCCCTGTGCTGGAGCGTGCACGAACAAAAGCATTGGAACTGTGTTGGAAGTGCCTCTTGAGTTGCGGGATCTGCAACTGCAACTTCAGATGCAGATATACGTATCATTGAAGTACAAGGTCCAGGAGGTCAGCCCATGGTAGCCAATGTTCTCCCCTAGGAATACAGTTCGGATACAGGCGCGAGTATCCAGAATCAGCAAGCGTCCAACCGTTAGACCAATAATCTAAATTGCAATTTCCATGATCGGGGTATAGCCGACCCGAAGCTACAAACTGAGCCGGGAAGGCTCCGGTGGTTGACTGCACTGCCTTGGCCTTGTCCTTGACTGTACACAAGTTTCGACTCTGAGGAATTTGGCGACGTGTGCTTTGGTGCTTTCTCAACCCTGCACAACCGGACATGCAAACAAATGCAAGTTCGCAAGCAAAGCAGTAAGCTGAGGGCCAGGAGCGTCTGTTTCCTGAACTTCTTGTCAGAGAGCAGGGCCTCAGAAATTCTTCGTAAAAAGGGTGGCTGTCCTAGTGCTGCCCAACATGCCACAAAGGGCAAGGACGCAGCAAAACGAAAGACTTAAGAATTTGGGGAGTAAAGGGGAGAGTCGAGCCCTAGAGAAGCCCCTGCCAGCCCTGACTCCGCAAGGCGGCCCATGCGGTGCATCGCAAGGTGGCGCGCTGCAGTGCCGCCTCACAGGGTTGGCTGGGAGCAGTTCCTCTATATAACATATAAGGGAAAGTCTAGGCTTAGGAGTATGTAAGTCATGGGAATTCAAGGACACGTCAAGCCAATCTAGAAGCCAAAGCCCCAGACATGAACCTGCAACAAACTCTTACAGGCTCTTCCGCTGCTCTGGGGACACTCCCGGCAGGAACCTGCAGCTCCGTCCGCAAGGCATCGCAAGCCCCGTGGGCGCTCTCTGGCAGCCTGCTCTTCACCTCCGAAGATGTGATTAAGCTACAGCTGGGTGGCTTGGAGACCTTCCGTGTTTAAGGACATGTGTTTCTTGGCCTGTTCGTTTGCTTGCGTGCTTGCTTGTCTGACCGTCTGCCGGTACGTTTTGTCCACGCTTGTCTTGTTTCTTGGTCGTTTGGCGGTCGGGATTCCACACCTCTCAAAGGACAAAGTATTGTACCTGTTTCTACCTCACGACTCGGACAAGCCAGAAGCCCGATATCCAAAGCGATAAAGGCTCCACCCTCTGCCCTCCTGCAAGGCCATGCCTTGAAGAACCCTTTAGGCCTAGGGCTTATAGGGCTTTTAGGGTCTAGGATCTGGGGCTGGGCGGGGGGGGGTAGGTTCAGGGTTTAAGGTTGCACCTAGCACTTCAGGTTTGGCTTTGGGGTTCGGGTTGACAGGCATACCCCCCCAGCCCGCCCTATTCCAAAAAACGCTTAGGGCCATGCGGAGTTTAGCGTTTAGTGCTGTTCGTACCTGAGTACCCGTCGCAAATCAAGATACCCTGCTGTCAACCCACCGAGAGAATCATGGTCAGAAATCGAGAGAAGAAGCTCCCAACCAACTGGACAAATGACGGTACCGTAAGGCCCCCAGTGGGGCCCCCCGCCCTTTAAGGCTTCGAGGTCCAAGTAGCCAGGGCCAGGTCAGCCCACAAGGCATCTGTGGAACGTCCCAAGGCCGCCTTCTTTTTGTTAGCTTGAAGGGATTTTCTTGGTGTAGGGCTTTGGACATTTGGGATATGGCAGAAGGGCAGCTGCGGAGTGCGACCTAAGGATCATTCCGGGCTTGGTGTCCAAGCATTTTGGTGTGGATGCTAGGATTGGAGCATATTGGAGCAATAAAGGGGGATGGTGCCAAATACTCTCCCTTTCAACCCCAGTGAATTCCGCACACCTGCCCTCGCTAATAACCACCATCAGAACTCATCCTCGACCGGGACGGAAACTTGAGATTCAGCCAAGTGGCCAAGACTTCAGGGCCACGAAGCCCGGCCATAAAGGTACCTTACACGTGACGGCTCTGCTTTTGGATCTTCTTACCCTAAGCTTGAAAAATCGAGACTTGGAAATGGCATTTGGACAATCTGACAGGGGATGTCAGGGACGCATGCTGCCTGGGTGAGATTCGCCTTCACTCAAATCTCAGAATCTTCATGACACCAAAGGCATGGAATTCCTAAACACAAGCATGTCCGCCAAGACTTTCCTAAGCCCCCCTGCAAGACCCAAAGTTCGTGCACAACTCCTACATCAAGGACCTACACAAGTAGATATCATGATGCAACACCGGTACAGTATTAATGCCCGTACTTACATGGCGACAGGGTTCCTCGGGAGAGCATGTACGCCGACTGGTCCACACCTGGGGCAGCCAGTGCTGCAGTGGGGGTCGTGAGATTGGGAATGGAATTTCGTGTGTATTGCTTCACAACCGCAAAGCAACAATTCTGCACCAGCGTGGAAGATGGTCCGGAAACGTATATGAGACATTCAAAAGCCTCAACAGTAGCACACGAGCAGGTGTGTCGACGGTACACGCATGGTATAAATGGGATTGCTACTGGATAGCCTGATTACAAATTTGTATGTAACAGCGACAAAGAAAGAGACACGATGAACAGGGAAATGGTGGTCAGGGGATTTTGGAGAGCACCTGTGTGCCCCACCCATCCAACCCACGAAGCTGGAGCACATCGCACTACAACAATTTGGAAGCCCAGGATTCCTTTCGGAGCAAAGGCCACAAATTCCCCAAGCTTTCTCTAGCAAAGCGAGAACCTCCCCTTAAAACCCTCCTCTCAACACCCTTCGAGGTCCACACGCTCCAGCATCCCTGCCGCAGAGGCGTCGGAACCCTGGGCTTGCCGATGCCTGAGAGAGGCTCCGGATTCAATCCAATGATTTTCAATGGCTGGGCTTTGCCCCCTGGGCCCAATGTCCCTTATGCCCCTACATAGTCGCTGAAGTGTAAGTGTAATGCGGGCTGCCTGCGCTGAAGGGTTTGGGGGGCTTAGCGCTGCAGGGTGCGGAGTCGCGGCGAGCGCTGGAATGTGAGGGCTGTGGCTCTGCTTCAGCTCCTGTGTCGCAGAACCTCCGCCATGCCAGAGCGATCCAGAGCGCATCCGCTTCCCTCGAGTGGGGATGCCTTTCTGCGGTAAACCGTGGCAGAGCAATCGAGGGAGATTTCAGCTGAAAAGCTCCTCAGTGAAGCCGGACATGTCGAGTCGCTCGGCTTCATCGCCTGAGACTCGGGTCCTGTGTTGCATGACGCCTGGCCTTAAGCACCCCAACATCGTCAAGATAGCTGGCAGAAAAGGCTACCCCACCGTCTGTAAAGCCACTTTGAATAACTCCTGTTGTTTCCGGCCCCGAAACCTCGAACCTACTTGCAGAGGAATTCCAAAACAAAACACACTTAGCGCTGCCTGGCCACAAAGAGAGAAGGGCAGGCAGCCAGGCATCCTCGTCAGAGCCTTTTGGTGTTCAGGATTTTAAGGGGTTCAGGGTGAGAGGGCTTCTCATGCACGTGGCAATTTGGAGGAGCAACGTGCTTCAGGTTATTATCCAAGTTTTGCCTGGCCAGGGTCCTCCTTCGTTTGGGCTTTGACATGTGCGGATGTGATGCAGCAAGGGTTTAGGTTCGGTTTCGGGTTATGGGTAAAAAGGTGGACATAGGCACATCTCAAGGTCCTGATGACTGAGCATGTCCGGCTCATGTCCAGGCGCCCCTTTATTCATGCGACTTGAGTCGCAACAGTTCAGCTAAATTTCGGGCTCCTGTTGTGTCTACGGGGCAGCAAACTCAGGTTTGGGTCTTCAGCTTAATCTCCTCACACTTCTCGGCAAGCCTGAGGGTTGGAAAAGCAAGTGTACCATGGACTCTCACTGTGTAAGCCAGTATTTTCGTTTCCGAACTGATGCATGCGCACCTCATCTCGAAACCCGAATCCAACCCGCACATCATCCTGCATGACCACCCTAAACAAAGTAAAGGTAAAGGCAAGCACCCGGAGATTGGAACAACAACGCTCTGTGACCCTGCCTCGAAGGCGTCCAGCATTGGAGTCGCTGCCCGCTCGCGCCTCGAAGGGAACACAGGGCTCCACTTTACAACGCTTCCACTCTCACTCTCGCACGAGGCAAGGATTCGGGATCTCGATTCGACGGGGGCTCTTCAAAACGACTCAAGGTCTTGCCCTCAGGGAGTTGCCAGTCAACTTGCTCAGCCTGCCCTGCCAATCGAGATTCGCAAGCAATCCTTGTGGCTTTGAAGGTCGAAGACGCTCGCTCCCTAAACACCATCCTGTGCAGAATACAAGAGTGCTAAGATATCGGATATCGCCTAGGGTTTGTGGCAGAAGGTCTACGGGCTTTTTTAAACACGCCTGGCGAAGCGCCGCGGCGATCGAACGAATGCCCGCCCGCTTCGCGAGCTAATCACAATGGGAGGCTCGTGTTCATGTGCGGCATGCGGACCTTGGCATCATGCCTTCGAAGCCTCTGGTTCTTTCTCCTAAGGAGGCTCACAGAGGGTGCTGCCTTGCCATCTTGCCCACACGACCCACATGACGTCTTGGAGAACGACATGCTTGCAGGCTCTGTGGACATATCATAGTGCACCTCATACTCGTAGAAGAGCGGGGTGCCCATTATCCAGATGGGCCCATTCAATTGCGTCTCATAATCGTACTCACCGAAGAAAGGCATGCACAAGATGTGGTCTTTGTACCCAGTTGCAACTATGTAGGCGCTTGCTGGCAAACTGAAGGTCTGGGTCGTGCCTTCAACTCCCGCAACGTGCCAGAAGATCGGAGGCATTTCGCGGTCTAAGTCCGCTGCGTCTGTTGTCCAGGAGGCACAGTCTGCTAGCAAGGACTCGAACCGTTCCTTCTTGTCAAGCTGCAACTGCGAGGCTGGATCCAGCTCGAACGGGTTGGTGATGGAAATCTTTGGGATGCCCCACTTCTCAAGCGTGCTCCTGATCCAGTCGCCGATTGTGCTGCCCGTCTCTGGTTCGGGATGCCCATTGGAAGACTTGGTTGCGTTGTCTTGGGCGAATGCCTTGCTGCAGCGTGGCCACATGTCACAAAGCTTGGCATAAAGCCGCAAGAGGTGGCGGCTCGGGGCGAGAATCAATGTGGTTCCAGAGTCGGGAATGAGACCACAGGCTGTCTCTTTGTCCTTCCTTTCGCCATCGCCACACAGGATCACATCCGCCTTCTCGCCGCCAACACTCACGCCACGAAAATCGAGGCCCCAATGAAACTTTCCGAGGTTGCCGAGTCTCGTTGTTTGCGCGGGGGAATTGAGACGAAGCATGCCATCTTCCTGCATGTTGGAGAAGCACATGGAAAAGCGCTCAATCGCTGCCCTGACCAACCAGGACTGCTCATGCGAAGCACTCGCGCTGGGCTGTTTGTATGGCAGGCCAAGGCCAAAGATGCCTTCAAAATCCGAAGTGGAAGTGGCAAGCTCATGGTCATACATGAATACCACGCTGCTGTTCATCATGGCCGATTCTTGGCCGACAGTTACAAGGTCGCTGCCGACAACTCCATAAATAATTCCACTGCCAAAAGCCATCGTGACTGCCATCGGAGATCCAGATGCATCCCGTGGCACACGAAACGTGGAGGACCGGTTTGTGCCTGTGAAGCACTTTCCAGAGGAGCCAAAGCAAGCATGTGCTCTGCACTCGCAATGTGTCACGATGACAGTACTGCTGCCTGTGTCAGCAACAAGATCGAACTCCTGCTTTGGAGTACCAACTCCAACTCGCAATGCGGAATAGGATTGCCTGTTGATCAGGGGCGCACACGATTCAGCATCGGCAGCCCTCGTTTTCAGGCTGCGGCTGAGCAATACTTGGCAAAACGCCAAGAGATCCAAGAGCCTCAGCCTTATTCTCATGGCTCAGATTGGCTCAGGGGCTGATGACAGCCGGGACTACGTTTTGGATCGCGAGCTTCATTAGCTTCGAGTGAAAAGAAGCTGGCGGGAGAAGCTGGTCGCAGCTCACGCTGCTCACCTCTCTGTCATATATCTGTTTTGTATGTATGCGTATGTGTATATTCTATCGATCTGTATATATATATATATATGTGCGTGCACAGTTGTGTTGCCGAGCTTTGCGTATGCCTTCCACCGTCCGGCTTCTCACCTTTGCTCACTATCTGAGGAGAAGCTAGAAGGCTAGAAGAAACGCTTCTGCGGTTCACGTTGTAGATTTGAGGGGTTCATCAAGTTCAGCTGCAAGTCGTCGTCTGCGGACTTTGACTTGGGGCTTCAAGGTGCCCTGTAGCAGAGCAGCCGCAAGCCGCAACACGTCAATCCAAACCCTCCGGGCGAAGACCACCCAGAGGATTTCTCGGCCAAAGCTCCAGGAGACTCTTACCCCCTCTGCTTCGACAGCGACCACGCAAATCAGCAAACCATCAACAGGGCCTCAACATTCCTCACTCCCAGCTGATCCCAGCTCCTGGCCTGGAAGCTGTAGTCCTGCAGTGCCAGCTTGCGGGTCCTGTGGCGCGTGATGCCCAGAAGTCGCCTTCGCAAAGTGCCAAAGATTTGTAAAGGTAGGCTTACTAAGTCTGCGAGGGAAGCTTGCCTGAGATCTGGAGTGTGGTATTTTGGGCTCAGCGATGTGCCAGAAAGGGCATGTCAGCATGGCACGGTTTGGGTTGAGGTTGCCCTCGCATTAGGCACCGGGTTGATGCTCTCTAAAGCGAGTCTACGCGGCCTGTAGAGACAGAGCGCCATCAAGGTGATGACAAAGGCCATACCGAAGGCAGCCAGGGAGGTGTACGCGACTTCCTGCTCTCACTGCTCTTCACATGCTTTGAGAGTTTGGGATGGCACAGGATGGTTTCCGGGCTTGTGTGCTTGGGGGATCTTGGGGGTGTTCGATGGTGTGAATCAGACTTGTCCTTCGAACATTCCGACCCTGCAGTCTGCACCAGGCCAGGGCAGGAAATTGCGAGCTGACTCTGGGATGGGCAGGCCAGGGACACTCTGGGGATTCTCGGGATACTATAGGCTGGGCACTCCAGCGAGTCTAGGCATTCTCTGAAAAGCTTTAAGGCCTCAGGCACTTCAGGGTTTTACTGGGCATACTCTGGGGTGGGCACTCCAGGGACGGGATACTCTTGGGGCTGGACACTCAGGGGGTTCTCTGGGGACACTCTGGGGTTGGGCACTTTGGGTGTGCACTGGGAAGAGGGACTCTCTTGGGATACTTTGGCGGGGGATACGGGTGATGGGTGAGGAATAGACCGGGCGAGAGAAGAGTTTAGTCTGAACTCTAACACCCCCACACGCGGGGAAAATTATGGCAAGTTGCGCATCTTCTGTTTGGAGGCTGCCACTTGTCAAAAGCAATGCTGGCCACCACGCGGGCAGTGCTACGCACGATCCTATGAACCAGCTGGCCCTCCAACGGCCTCAACCACGTGCGGTGGAGGAGGTATGCCGGATATCAAGAAGAACCTTCAGGGCATCGGGTGATGTGCTCGGGGCTGCTTTGCCTCCTAACTAGCCAAAGAACAAAGGGCAGCTTCTACAAAACTACATTTCGTTTTCTTCCACGTCTCGTTCTTCTCCAGAAAGCCTCAATCAATCTTCGTGATCAGCGAAGCACAGCGAGCCCCTCCGGTTTACATGTCTGCAATCAAGCTTACGCGCTTTGGTCCTTGCAGAGCCAACCTTTAGGGGAGGATGCTTTTTGTAAGCTCAACAAAGGATAGTTGAGACCAAGCAGGGGTGCAGTCGTCAGTCAAGAACGATCCTGGGAAGTCCACATACAACATTTGGGATAACAGCTGCAGAGCGAGTTACTAGCCCATGCAAACTTGCTGAAGACATCGAAAAGCACCCCCCCCAACCCTCGATTATCCTTGCAGGCTGCACCTGAACAGGGCAGAAGAATCGTGGTCCCCCGCGGGAGTGCAGCTCCCGAGCCACGGGAAGGCGGAGGCCTTTGAGGCATTGGGGCGGTGATTTGTTTGGAAACCCATTGGCGTCTTTTGGGCATCTAGGGTCTGGAGCCCTTTCTCATACTTCTCTGATCTGCGAGTGGGTGGGCATGTCAGGGTGATTAATTTCACGAAAGACTTTCGCATAGTTGTGATGTTTGGCTGAGCTGTACCCATTGGGCGTGAAGGCCTCGTAACCTCATGTCACTTCACTCCAGCCTGTGTTCATGTCTCATGCTTCCCTTTTTGGCGAGCTCTCAAAGCATTTGGCCGACGATTGTGGTCTCCAATCGAGTGTTGGCAAACAAATGGATCTCGTGTATGCAGTGCAGGACGCCATCCCGCTTCAGCCGATCCACCATGGAACGCTTTCGCTCACGAAATTCGCGTTTGGAGCGGCAGGTGTTCTTGAAGGTGACCACAGCCAGGCATGGGGGTTCGAAAAGACCGCGGCCGTGTACTTGGTATAGTAGCTGGCAGGCATTTTCTAGGCCGTCATTCATGTCACAAACAAACAAGGAGAGCTTCCTCTGCTCCGGCTCGGCCTCAAGCTTTGAAATGGCATCCTCCCCACGCATACGCCAATGCACGATGCTTCCAGAGGCCCTGCCTTGTGTGCCTTGTAATAGCTCCGCCCCAATGGCTGGACTGGTTCCGGCTTTCCGACAGGCTGCAATATACTTCAAATGCTTAGCATCTTCTGTTTGTTCTTCAGGCCTGAAGAGAGGCAGGAAGTCGTCGCGGTGTTCTGCATCGATGAGTTCGCGAACCAGCGGATGCATATAGGCAGCCGGATCACAAGCAATGACCAACTTCGTGCCCAACTCTTTGGCAAGGCAATATGACCTAGGTCAATTCTTCAGCCAAAAAGCCGGCGACCAACACTGAGGGAAACTGCTTCGACAGCCTGCTAGAAAACGATATGTTGCGGAGGGCAAGTGCTGAGGCCGTGAGCATAGATCTAAAGGTCCGATTGGCTTTGCTTTGCGTGCTGGCAGGTTGGGTAGGACAAACCGGAACATGGACGAGCACGGAAGAAACATTCGGCGCCGAGTGGCCAACCTCCAGGGGAAGCGCCAACATCCAATGCCAGGTTTCTGCCAGTGAAGACACGCTGCAGTAACTTAGGCGCGCTGCTTCCATCAGCCCTGAGTCAGTCAACTAAGACACCCTAGCAGGCCCTAGCAGCACATGCAGAGGTTTACGTTGCCCAGGAACCTCGACTAGTGCGATTTTGGAATCCTTTCTTCGACCCACAATTGCAAGCCTAAGGCACGTGGGATTGTGAAGATTGTCAAAATTGTAGCGCTCTTTGATTTCGAGGAGTTTAAAGAAGGCACCAGAGGGCACCGCTTTTTGATCTTTCTCAGGCACCAGGATGCGCGGCACGTCCTTGCTCCACCAGAACAAGCCATCCACGTAGACCATGCTGTCACAACGGCCTCTCTGCAAAATCAGATCCTTTCCATGCGAAGAGTCCGATGCTGGGTCCCCACTCCGTGACCTGAATACAACACCCCAAGGCGAAGCATCCATGGCCAAGTGCAGGGCCACCTCAATCTCCCGCGGAAAGCAAATGAAGTTGCGTGCCCGGCGCACAAACTCCCAGAGAGAGCTTTGCACCTCAGATCAGAAGGTCTTCATTGAGGGCAAAGGGTACACCCTGGGAACACCTTCTGCATCAAAGCCATGCCTGGAGCCGGAAATGCGCTTAACCTCCGATAAACCTCACATCCGGCCTCGGCTACTGCAGACTTGCCCTGGAAGACTTCATTGGCCACCACCTTCGCTGCATTTTTGAACCCAAATTGTCACGCTCAGCCTGTACTTCTTACAGATTCCAGCACCGCAACCGACAAAAGGCAAGCACCCCTGGAGCTCACAAACCCGAGGCATTCTGTAACCCCAAAAGGTATCCCAGCCACCGAGTCGACCATTCCGCGGCGTGGATGCCCGAAAGTAGCCTGGAGGTACTGCGCGCAGCAGTCCTGAAATACCATGAAATACCCGAAGCGTGTTGAGCTGTATGTTTCACGGTATTGGATTCCCATACCGAATCAGCTAAACCGTGGTTCTTGAATTAGACGTATGATACGTGCAACCTGCAAAAGTTGCCAGTCCACTGTGTCAGTGTGAGTTGCAAGTCTGCAACTGTGGACGCATTTAGCCACCGTGCCATCGGGCTGCACCGGCCGCCCCCCCCCCCCCCACCACCGCGTCAAGGTTTAGAGTCTAGAGATTTTGGCTCCTACAACAGGCCAACCCCCAAACACCTTGAAAAAGACCTGCGGCACGGCGGCGGCAAGGCTGGGTGCCTTGCGCTCGGTGCTGGCAAAGTACACGCGCTGGATGATGGAGTGCAAGTGCACCGGAACCCTGACCTGTCGCTGAGGGACTTTTTGTTGGGGGGTGGGGGGGGGGGGGGGTGGTGTCCAACGATCCTGCATGCAACTCAAGGCCTTTCTTGAAGGCTTTGGGCCTGACCTTCTCCGTTCAGCGTTTCATCGCGAAGCTGGAAAATCCAGGCTTGCAGCGAAATGCTCTGCATGAGTTCGGCTGCAAGGAATACAGGGCGGACAAAACATCGCTATAGGTGTGCTAGCACAGCTTGCGAACGTACGAATCCCATGCCGCCCAAACCACCCCCGCCTCGCAGTTGTCCGCCTGATTGGCCGACCCTAGAACCTGACAGCAGGGAGCCGAGTTGAATACGGTATAAGGGCTTCGATTCTCAGATGGGAGAACCGTTTCTGTTGACGAGCTGCACGGCAATGGTTCGGAGTCGACAAGTGCTTTGTAAGAGGGAGCGGAGAATGGTCGAGGTGTGAGACATGACGATCTGGCAACCCAACCACCACGGCAGTAAACCACACCAAGCATCATCTGACATCCGAAATCCCATACATAAAGTACACAAAAGGCTCATGCCCACATGCCTCATTCGAAAAAAACGTTTTGCACAGAGCAGTCCGCTCCAACTTCACATCTAGACAGCTTAATGTCCTCACACACAATGCCGATTCTATGCGCAATGCAACTCAAGCCCCCAACACACAGCTAAATTAAACAAGGCATTGCGCATACAGGACACTGGCACATGCAACTACACACCTTCCAAGCCTCGTCATGACTTTGGTTTGGTTTCCGCGACCACCCGCAGACCACCCTCAAACTGCCGTCCACCTCAAATGACCCCTGGAGCATCATGGCCCGGATGTTGTGAAGCCCAAAATGACCCTCAGATTATCCAACCGCATTGAAACTATTGGAGTGCGCCTCCCATTGGTTCCGGCAGTGCCTCTCCCCAACACACACGCAATTTTACCCGAGGTCACTCTTCTAAGTGCACAATGTGCACAAGAACTCGTGAAGCATCTGCTCGAAGCGAAGCTGTGAAGCTCTTACTTTCTTCTTCGGCCTAATGTTGACTTCACATTAATGATTCCCGCTACAATTGTAAAATCCAGCTGCCGGAACACAATATTGTAACCCGCCACAATTGTAAAATCCAACCCGGAAAATTCGTTTTTTACGGGCGTGGTGCTACTACCTAATACTAAAACTAATAGTACGTCCTACCAGGACTTAGGCGATTTTAATTGAGGAGGCCCTGGCCGGAGAGATTGATCAATCAAGGGGGGGGGGGGTTATTAATGCGAAGTCAACATTACTATGGAGTGGCTTCAAAAACGACTGGGGTATTGTAGATGCCTCGCAAACATTGCACGGGTGGAGATCTTACAGTCCAAGCTGAGATTCACAATCTGCCGCATCTTAAACCGTTCTCCCTTCCGCGTGCCTCGACCTGGCGTTGCTGGTACAGCCTTGAGAGCGTGGCCAGGACCCGTTCACAACAATCCTGCGAGAGGATGCTTAATTCACTGATGCTTCCTTGCCAGGGGCCCCTCAACCTTTACGCCGCTGGAGCTTTGAAAAATCAGCGCTCCGAGTTCGGCTTCGAGGCTGCAAAAAATTTTTTGAGGATGAAGATCGATCGGTGTTCAGTGCTTGAGGACTGGTCCTGGTGCCCTTCCGCGACGTCGACGTCGCCCCAGTAGAGCATCACCAGCCTATCCCGTGTGCAGGTGGACAGCACCTGCCATCGGCCGCACGCTGAAGACTCAAAGCAAGGGCATGGCATTTGACGATGTATGGCGTTTGCCTTGAGATGTGTTGAACCTGTAGCCCTCAACAAAAAACCTAGAACCTTGAACCTACAAGTCTGTCGCCTGGCACCTGCCCGTCTAAGTACGCTGCCAGGCGATCGGCTTGAGGAAAGTGACACTGCAGCAGGGCGCGAGGCTTGCGATGTCTTCGAGACTCCTGCTTCGGGATGCCGAGAGGTGTGTTCTCGGGAGTCTAGTATACACAAAGGCATAGTGCAGCCTCAAGGTGGCTGAACCCGAACGTGCCCCTGCTCAAAGAACGGTCTAGTTATGTGCCCACAACCATTCAGCAGAAGGCGTGTCATGTGTCATTTTACTTGTTCCCTCACACGAAAGTCCGAACACCGCCCTAACGCCATATGTGGAGGAAGAAGGTGCGAAATCCTTTGCCGCTCCCAACATTCTCATGTTGGGTCCTGTTTCATTGCCACAACAGTGCGCAGCAGGCCCTCTTGATCCTCGGCATCCGCCGTATCCCCCGTCTTCTCAGCCTCGATCACGCTTTGCAAGAAGTCCAGCTCTTCGTCGGTGGCCCCAATTTCGATGCGCGGCTCGTCGCCCGGATCTCCTTCATCTCCTTCTTCGGGAAGAGTTGGTGGCTCGGGCTCTGGCAGCGACTTGGCTTTGGCAGCCTTCCTAGCCTCCCGCTTCTGTCGTCGTTTTTCGTCACCTGGCGTCAGATCTGGGAATCCCTGCATGTCCCATTCATTTCACATCCTGAAGATTCCTGAAGACCTTCAGATGCATTAATTGTTGACACCCTCTCTGCCTTTCTGCTCATTAATCCGGTCCAAGTCCTCGAACCAGGACTGGTCAATACCATCATGGAAGACCGGACGGTGGAACCCGTACTTGGAAGCTTGGTGGCTGCAACTCTTTCGGGCCACAGGACTCTTGCAAGCGTCCTCCCTCTGAGCGAGGCCGTCCTGGCCACGCTCTCTGCAGGCTTCAATAAACATGCCCGTCCAAGGCTCAGAGACGCGCATCTTGGAGACCTGGCCGTCATAACTTTTCGACGGCTTATTCAGGTCTTCATAACTGTGACAGACGACAGACACTAAATCATGTTTGCACTTCTGGAAAAAATTGGCCAACCATCACCTTGACCGTGAAGTGGCAAGGCGGCTTAGGCAGCTTCTCATCCATCTGGCCAGACATGAGCTCCACAACGTCGCCGATTCTAATGTCTCGTGGGGACGTCACACAGCCACTGCCACTGCAGGACTCTGAATCGTCACTGAAACGGATGACGAATTCCACGAGAAAGGAACGCTTCGAGTCTGGCTCCACCATCAAAGTATCGTAGAAGTTTAGATGTCCAAAGCTGCGAAAATGATATACACGTGCCCGTGGAGTCCACGAGCTCGTAGTTGCAGATCCGTCCAAGAAGGTCCGCATCTTCGCACGGAAGGCATCCAGGCCTTCATCTCTAATTCCATCGCTCATGTTGCCCTAGCAGCTCCCTAGCCATGGAGATGTCATCTGACGTGGGGGTTCATAATCCTCCGTCCCTCCATATATACTACGACAGAAACCAAACTCTTGATTTGACCAGGCGCCCCTCCTACGCCCTGAAGACCGAATTGTAGGACTTGAGGCGGGGGGCCCAAGTATTCAGGGGAACGGATAAGGCCATCATGAACAAAATAGTTTCTTGAACGATCTGGAAAGAGGAAGCCTGTAAGCACGACATTGTGGCACACGTTCAGAACAAGGCCCCTGTGGGTCAGACTGCGCCGAGTTTCCCTTTCGACACAAGCACCGCCAGCATTTCTTCTAGCTTTTCGGGAAGAAAAACGTCGTGCTCTGATAGATCGATCAGTTGAAAGCCAATTTGTCACCGAGGGGCTGCACGATACAGCGCCACCAGCACCATTAGCCACACCTCGCCCAGACCCACGGCATGTGTCTCTTAGGATCTCAAGCTCTCCAACACGCGATTGGGGCAAGGTCTCCAACAACTTCAAACGTGAGAGCTGGCCGGTAAGGATTCCAGGTGTACATAGCTACCTGAGCTCTTCGTAATGTTCAGGATCTATGTGAGGGTCCAGGGTCACCTAAGTTCGAACAGCATTCATACAGTGTTGCTACTTTGACTTCCACGTGTGGGTGTTGTTGCCAGCCACAAGTAAGACACGAGGGTCTGAAACCCTCAGCCGGAGCCCACACAGTATACCCCCCGTCAACTCACCAACAGAACAAATGAAACATACCCGCCGTTGTACGATCGAAGTCGGACCTCAGCTGTACCCTGACCCCGATGTAGACTATGGAATGCGTAGCGCTCGCGTGCGTTCACCTACCTTCTCCTACGCCGGAAACCTAAATGCCCAGGATCGCACCAGCAGCATGTGAAACGAGAACTCTGTTCTTGCATGGGGGCACCCGAGTCAGAACGCATCTCCATCGAGCACGAAGCCCTGAACCCAAACCCCAACATAACCATGACACATACCATTTTTCCTTGGAACTTTGGCAATATATCCCGCACATCTATAAGCATTCCGTGGTATAACCTTGAATAACCTTGAAGCCTAGAGCCCGCTAACCCCCCCCAAACAGCGCACAGGCTGGCACCCAGCGAAAGAACCAGCTGGACTGCGCGAGGGGGAACTTTGCCTCGCTGGATTGCGTTGACAACACAAGGGCCCATCCCTTTAAAACCACTACTCGTCGAACTGCATCTTCAACTTCAAGCCCTTTTCGAGTTGCGCAGTTTGGCTAGAGCTCGAGAGGTGTACTTAGGGTTTAGGAAAGAGTGGGGCCCCAGGGTTTGCTCTGGGCCTGGAAGCTTTCTCCTGACTATGATGGCCACTAAGTTGCTAATCTTACGACTGCGGCTTCTGGCAAGGCGTTTCACTCAGCAGTCGACCATCACGAGCTCCTAACCCATAACCGCAGCAGCCAGGGAATGCTCTGGTAACTCGCACGTGCCTGTGATTCTACTGGCCTGAGGCGCTACAAGTTGAAGCCATCCAAGATGCCAGCAGCCGGTGCCACAGCCAATCTCGCACTTCCTGGCAGCTAGCGGGCAGATGTAGAATGTAGGGTTTGGGCTTCAGACGCCTGGTCTTCGGTTTTCTTTCAACTTCCCAAAGTGTTACACTGACGCGAAGATCAAGAGGCAAGCTACGCGTACATTTAGGCATGCCGTCCTTGGCTAGCGTGGGAGCCAGATGTGACCGAACCGCCCATTGACAAGCAACTCTGACCCAAGACGTGAGCCCACATAATTAAACCTCCCAAGCTCACCACAGGCAACAGAGATGATGACGAGAGGCTGCAAAAGTCTGTACCGCCAGCGTGAAGGACAGTGACAGAGAGGTGGCTGTTGACAAGCCGATCCAGATCCTCCGTGTCATGTAGATGGTTTCCACTTGCACACTAGCGCCGGGGAGGGTTTTGGTTTACGACACTGAATTGCAGGGCATTGCAGGGCTTTCAATACCATTTTGCGCTCATCAGCACACAGCACAGAGCTTAATAATGTAGCGCGCCCCCAGGCGGAAGGCAGCTTTACGCACAGACGCGAGGCATTGGCAACCAGAGTTTTCGCCAACAGTGCGCACATCTGTAGATCCATCAATTTTGGGCCGGGTTCTAGAGGATTCCAGCGACTTTTCACCACTCGAAACAACTTTCTCATTCTCAGCCTGTCCATGTCAACAAGGTTGGGAACACGTTCACGGCTGCGCAATGCCGTGCCGATGCTGTGCACGCATGATCTTCGTGGCGAAAGCCCTAGCTTGCCAAAGTTTTTGCAGACGTTTGACATGCAACCAGGAGTCTTGTCGGTGAGTGAAGCGCTCTCAAAGAACACCAGGAATATGCCTGCTCATGAAAGAGTCTTGTCCTTCTTATCCTGTAGCCTAACTGACTATAGGCAACTCAATTCCACCATTCAATGTTTTTGTGGACCTTGGAGTGCTCTTGGCCCTGGCTGTCTTGGGTTTATGAGAAGTATGGACTTGGGTGGGAGGTTGACTTCAGAATCACAGTTTCTAGAGAACAACATCCGGGCCTCGCATATCGTAGGGTTGAAGTGTGGTATAGTAGTATAGAACTCTGAGTTTCAGAGGTACAGCGGTTGACTCTCAAGCATGCTGCAGTTGTCCGCGCATGTTCTGCACTGCAGGGGCCACTTCCTCGGAAGTCGCATCACAGCGGCTGAGCTGACACAAAACACTGGAGGTGAATGTGACGGCAGGAGGCCTGCGTGCACCCTTTTTTGCACCACAGAGCTGAATATTCTAACAAGATCAACTGATCGAGCTCCGAAGCAGGCTCCTGCTCTACACCCTACACCATTCCAGCGGCCTTTTAAAATGAGAAAGAACCTGCGGGATCATCACTCATTCATCAAGCCAAGACTACGCAGAATATTCCCAAGCCCCTAGCAACACATTCATCTACTACACTTCCACAAGGATCATCGGGCACCTCGACACATGGTCGACCCCGTTGCTGCTTGTGAATCAGGGATGGCTGCAGGCGATGTGAAGCTCTCAAAATTGAAATATCCCAGGAGCTCCAGGATGAATTCAATCGGTCGCTTGAGATGAGGCACTCGTAATGTCCCCTAACATTTTTTTGCCCAAACGTCCTCCACCCTGGACAACAAGACCTTCACTTCTCTGGCTTGTCAGGCTGGAGGCCTCATCAACTCGGGCAAGCTTTTGAGAAGTTGTTGTAGCTTGGCCCGGAGCCAAACATGTCCAAACATGTCCAAGCATGCGCCACCTGTACCGAACAGCAGTAACAACATATTGCTTTCTGAACAAGATCGCCTACAGAAGCAGGGCATCTCAAACGTGTCACACTTGTGGCATGCATGTGTTGACGCACAGCGTCTAGGCCCAACGAGGCACAGCTTAAAGCATTACTTTCGGTACCTGCGCACCTCTTAGGCGATGCAGGCAACGCTAGGCCAGTTTGAAACGATCACATAGACGCAAACTGTACAGATCAGCGAAACCCCAGCATGCGCCAGATGCCAGCGCGCTGTCTTTGGGTTGCCGATCTTGAACAAAACTCGATTTACAAAGCTCCGTTCAAGGGACATCTGAAACGTCTAGCAGGAACCAGGAAAGACAAATATCCTTCTTGGCTCCGAGATTCCATATATGCACGACTAACTTTTGTGGCGATTGGGGCCCAAAAGCCCCTAAAGCGAGGCACTCACAAAAGCGTAGGTTTTTGAGCTGCCGCTCGCTGTATCAGGAGCTTGCATGACATCCTCAGCTGCGACATGCCCTTGCTAAAAGGCATGAATACGGCTTCGTGGTGCCATTGAATGTGCACCAGCGAACCTAAGAAGCCGCCCAGCCCATATAGTTCAACAACGAATGGCGTAGAAGTATTTGATGCATGCATGGGCAACCCTTAGGGTTCGGATGCCTGGATTAACGAAATCCTTGTGCTTGATCTTACAGAATTGTAGAAGCGCTTCTACAAGCGTCTTGGCACATGCCTTGTTGCAATAAACGGGGCTACACGCCCACGCAGAAATACTAGCATGCGTAGTGTTGCGAATGAGCACGCAGGTGCGTGTGTTGTGGAGGATTTTGGCGTTCAACGATATGATTTGTTTGTCATGCGGGGATGCTCTCGCTGAATGTCAGTCTACATTTGAGGTTTCCGGCGTATGTCTAAGGTATAGCTACCTGAATCACTGTAAAAGCCGGCCCAACAAAAACTCCAGTGAACTTCGGATTTCTGCAAAGAAGCTTCGACTTGCCTTTTGCAGGGCAGGGGGGCTCGGAACAAGTTCGCACCCCCGCCGTGCCCCGCACAGGTCATACAGTCAGGCAGTCATGTAGTACATAAGATATAATGCCAGAATCACCTCTCTGGCTTCGCGTTGTGCACTGCAACAAAACAAGCGCTTCAAGCGTATAAGTTGTTTCAGTGTTCCTGAGTGCATGGAATCATGGAATCTCCGGGTTTGGTGACCCTCGGTTTCATCTGCCTGCAAAGTACAATTCAAACCTCATCCTCACCAAACTGCCACTCATACATGTACGAAACCTGAAACGGAAGTACATCTCCACTGCCAAATCTCATACTCATTGATCACATGAGGAGTCAAGGCTCCTTCAACCCCATACTTAAGATCCCGAAGCTATGGGTCCGCATGCTAGGGTGAGTGCTGTCTCGGCACATACGTCCTCTTCACGGCACCTTGCCGAAATCAATGGGACGTCACCTTCAACAATGAGCGATTATGAATCGGCAAGGTTTCCGATGATTTGAGGATACTTTACATAAGGACTGGCCTAAAGCCTGCGGGCATTGCACTCGCTGTTCTGAATCCCAAAGAGTGGTCAGCACGCCCTGTCCTAACTCCCAATCTCAATGCTTGAGGTGGGCGCCTGTACAAGGCATTGTGCCTCAGAAGCCTCCCCCACCGGCTCACCTAGAATCCCCCAATCCCAAGCCCCTTCTTGCTGCAGCGTTGCATGTTTCCAACTCACCTGGTAAGCTGACCGCTGTAGCGGTCGTGGATGTCGGTGGAAGCCTAGTTCGTGGGGCTTGGGATGAGGCTTGAAAGGTCCAACGAGCCAAGACGCACTTGTTTTACAGTGTTCTGTTCTTTTCAATTTTTCAAACTTTTTTGTTACTCTCTCTCCCTCTCTTTGTTACTCTCTCTCACTCTCTCTCTCTCTCTCTGTCGGCTGAAGGGTTCGCGCTGAAGTGCGCTCCGGTCACCAGTCGTATGTAAGCTTGTGATGAGCCTGTGCATTTCTCCAGGGCCATGCGCTCGGCCAGGGCATCGACGAATCAGTAGTTCGTCAAAAACAATAAACACCACTTGGAACCTCCCCACCGTGTCGTAAAACGCAGTTGCACGCATATACTATTCCGGTACCGTCCCTGACTTGCTTATTCAGGTAACGTTTCGGCACAGTTGACCACCTTCTCAGAAGGTGTTGCCCTATACCTATTGAGGCAACGTTCCACTACAGTCGCTGGCTGGACCATCCTGGTCCCTGGCCAACATACCCGTACAATCGCCTGCCTGAGCCTCCCTGGCCCAGCTTATTCCGGCAACATTCCGGTACAGATGCCTACCTTCGAGCTGCATTCCGCCAAAATTGTCCGGCCAGGGCCTGAGCCTCCTTGCCTTGCTTTTTGAAGGCAACATTCTGGTGGAATTGCCAGCCTGAGGGTCCTTGGTCAGCATGTTAAGGTCTGAGTGGGAGCGCGTGTTGCTGGATATTGCTGCTGGCTGCCAGCATTTTTCCTGGCAGCGTTGGAAGCAGTTTTTTGCATCCATTTGCCCCAGTGGCTAGGAAGAAGTCATTCTAGGGCCAGGAATCATCGTAGCTGCCCCCCCCCCGCCGTGGTGTCATAACAGGTGTTGCAACCCTGGAACCCCCCCTGAACACCCTCCTCGGACCCTGGGGACTCCCTTTGCCCAGCCATCACATGGTACCACACCGAGCGGCGCAGGAACTCCGACGCGCGCGTGGCTTGCGCTGGCCCGGCAGCCGAGGTGGCACGCGCAAGCGTTTACAGTTAAATCAATTGCAACAATGTCTCCAAAACCCCTGAGGCGTGAAGCAAGGACCCTGCGCCGCTCATGCAGCTCACGATCTGCAACTTCGACCCTTCTCTGAAATGCGCAAGCCTTGTCCGATATGAGGGCATCCTCGCCCGTTTCCGGGCTTCCCGAAGTATGCCGCGGTAGACCTGCAGGGGTCCTTCTCTTGTAACGGGTGTTTTGGATTTGGGAATCGGGCATGGACCGTAAACTCCATAGGGTCATCAAGGGATCATACGTAGAGAGTCAGGTGCGATCTCTGCGAACGCGACAGGCGGTCACAATCCACTATGTGCTGTGATCCATGACTGACCAAGTTGGTGTCATGCAGTAAAGCTGTTGACGCTGTGTTGACGGCGGTGTTGAGCCATGGCTACAGCTGCGGCCATCCACAATGAAGGCCCATGCACCCGAAGTTCACTGCCAAGTGGCCGCAATGCGGATGCAGTACCTTTCAACACTCGAGAAAGGTCGTGGATGCGCGATGGCCCTTTGTAAAAATCGACATGGCTCTTTGCTGCCAGCGTGCCGACGAACGATCCTGGCCAACTCAGGACAGGTATTCCTGCGGGCTTCAACGACAGCCAGCAAACCATCGCGCGTCAGGTAGAGCACCTTAGACTTGGATGGTGTTCCATGCACACCCGAAACGAGACTGCGAGATCAGAACTGGAGCGAGCCCCACAGAACGTGGAAGCGTAAACGTCAATAAGAATATTAGACATGCAACCCTCACATCCTCAACGGGAGGCATCTTGCATCAGAGCCCGGTGGACAACATGAAAAGCAAAGTACAGGTAGCCGCCTAAAACACAAAGATACACAAAGCATACAATTGGCCTCGAGCTCAGCTTACACACAGAAAATCACAGAAATCTACAACCCAGCCCGAAAAGGGCCTGCCTCTAAACCCTGCCTTGTCTTGCATGGCCGGCGTTCTTACGGCTTCAACATTCAGGGGGCGCTGCTTCGCACAGCCTATCGATTGGATTCCGGGATTCCGGGCTGCGCAGTGCCTCAGGAACCTTCCAGCATTCTTAGGAAACAGGCCCACTTCAAAACCCATACCAAATCTCCCAGCTTGGAGCTTGTACCCCAGAATGCAGTCTGACAACCACCCGGCTTCTTAAACATGCCAAAAAAAAGCAGCTTTTCTCTTTTGTTGGCAGACCTACAGCTGTCCAGCCCCCCCCAGCAGCAGCATCCCGGGTGCTGTAGAAAAAAAGAGCTCATCCGGTGAATATTGTGAAATAGCTTAATCCATCGCCCGCGACATTCAGTTCGGCCCTGAACTTCGATGACACCACGCTCCAAATCATCCTAAAACCTGTAGCCGCGAAGCCTCAAGCCTTCGAAAATCCTCACAATCGCAAAGGCCCACAAAATCACTAACACCTTCTGCCCGAGCATCTTCGCAGTAGGACATGGCCACACAATTCACCACGTGGATCAAGGACTGGTCCGCAAGGACGAAGTCCTCCCCCCAAACCTCGGCCACGTCGGCCACTCCGCCAAGTTCAGCGTTCATTGTGCAGGGGGCAAGCTGTGAACATTAGAGCCCGCACCACGCAACGCAGACTTTCTCACTCATGAGAACGCATGAACCAGGCGACGCCACGCCGCTGAAGTTCAGAAGGCCTCCAGTAACTCCAGTAACCAACCAGAAATGCTCACAAGGTCCCTGAAAGCACCAGGCTCCTGAAGCCCCAATTATTCTGAGCCCGAACCATGAACCACCAACACCTGCAGCCCCAGACCCGCAAAGCCCCAAAGCAAGCCCTACCAGCAGGCGGAGAACACTGCCCGTCTTTCCGAACTTGTTGCCCAGAGCGACAAGCCCCTTGGTGAGAATGTGGAGCACCTTGCATCTGAAAGGGTTGGAAGGTTTGGCGTCTGGGGTGCTGTATGTTACTTCGTATCTCCGGGTACCTGGAAACATGTTGCTTTTGCTTTGCTGCAGGGAACCTGCACGTTGGTGAAGGAGTCTCCTTGGGCGTAAGCCGTACTTTGGAGCTTCCGCGCGATGTCGGCGACGCAGGCTTCAAACACAGTGGTCTGCATGCCTTTGGCTTGCATCTTCTGGATGAGATTCAGGAATTGCACGAAAAAGGGCACCTTCCTCGCATGGCATCGGCTTCTGAAAATGGACGGTGGGAAGACAAGCAGAGACAATCGGGATTAGGATCATGTTAACCCTCAGGAGTGAACGTAACGCCCCGGATCACCACTGAAGAAAACGCACAAGCCAGGTGAATGAAGCTGCTGGGCATGGGGCTTAAGGGTTGTCCGCACATGCGTTCAACTAGACATTGCCTGAGTACCGTTTCATTGCCACTATTGTAACTGGCCGCCAGCACTACTGTGAATCTTCGGCAGGTCTCCGAATCCAGGTCAGCGTTATCACTCTGCAAACTTCAGCCTGTAGTCGAGGACTCATATGATCCAGGAGCCTGGCATGCAATTGCGGGCTTGCGAGAGAGGGAGTTTAGGCTCTCTTGGGGATCTCACACACCTGGGCATGCACGCGATCTAGACAACCATGCAGGAGCAGGAACTCTAGCGCAGACCCTGTGAAGTTCCGTGGCTGCAGTCTGTGCGTCTGAGGCACTGGAGCTGGGTCTGATACTGGAGCTGATGTTTATTTTGCAGGAAGAAGCTCCTCAAGCGACTGCGTAGCTCGTGTGGCAATCCTGCGCGTGGTTGTTTGGGCAGGCTGCTTTTGAGATGTTTTCGTGATCTGGGCTGCCAAACTGAACCAGGTCCCTGGACCTACAAGAATGTGATCTTGCCCCAGGCTGCCACAGGACAGCTTCGTTCCAGTGTCTGACAGGCTCTTCCTATTGATTTTGCTTGTGCGCATGGGTTTACCTGACCTTTTACAGCGCATCTGACAGTTGCACGGCTCCCAATTAACAGCTGGAGATGAAAATCTCCCAGACTGACCTCGGATACTTCGCCCCGTCAAAGTGCGCCGCTTGACACATCGGGACACATGATACGGGGGCCCTACCTTGCATCACGAGTTGTTGGCGCGAAGTTGATAGGTGTTCGAGGGTGGTGTTCAAGTTCGCGACCGAAACTGAACGGCACTCGCATATCCAAAATGACGCTCTGTCACCTGTCTCACCAGAATCCTATACCTGACCGGCCAAGAAAGATCCAGTTACAGTACTCGCCGACATGAAGCTCAGAAGGTCCTGAGTTAAATGCTTGATGAATGCATCGCCCGGAGGGCAAGAGCCGGAGAGCAAACGACTCAAGCCACAACCTCCGAAATTGCAAGCAACCATTCCGTATGCACCCAGATGTCCCTAGTGAACAAAGACTATATGGACATTGCATGGCGCTTCGGTCCTTGGTCGCGCATCATTGCGTTGAGTTGGTGCATCCTCTTCCTAAACTGCTGGCTGTCGGAATTCATGTCAGCCACGATGGCACAAACCTCTCCGAGGATGTATGCCCAGCAAAGGCCAGAGACCATCACCATGAAGGTACAGAAAACGCGCTCCAGAACGTTCTTTGGTCCAAAATCACCGTAGCCAACTGATGTCATTGTGTAGCTGCAAAAATAATAGGAAGCAACATATATTCGCCAGGTGGATTCCCGCGTTCGAATGCCAAAAGATGCATCCACGGCCTCCACATCATCGATCCACTGGGGATAGTCAAGGTCAACGAGCTGCAGCGTCAGCGCCCAAACACAGGCCAGCCAATGACACATGATCACAAGCACTGAGAGAAATCTCGCCAAGGCAAACTGCTGGTACGGCAGAGCGAAAGGTATCCTTGCAGCAGGCCGCAACAGCACACCCCGGCCCCCGCCCCCCACCACACAAACAATAGTGTCGGTGCACTCTTCGACAGTCATGCCAAGGCTTCAGACGGGTTTATTTACGGTGTGTCACGACTCGGAACCCCACCCCCCCCCCCCCGCCCCCCCCCGGAATGTGTCTGCTGCTGTGTAGACCAGTATGTTTTGACTGCTGTACTTACTTAGCAATCAATGCAGGCCCGCTCTAGTCTCATCAGGCTTGTAAAGTAATATGTGACGACCTGATCATATTCTACTTCCAACCTTCGAACTGTAGGGATATCACCAAAACATCCTCTCAAGGTCCAAAGCCTAGTTGGGCAAACGCTTCGAGGAGAGACCTGTGGTGCCCAATGAGAATACGAATCAGGGCACCTTGCAAGACAACACATGGCTTTGGTAACGTTCATCGTCATGTGTAAAGTTGGAGTGGTTCAGGGTTGAACGATCCATCCGAACAACTTCCTAACCATCCAAAACGGAACGTCTCAGTTGCAGGGTGACGGGAAGGTGAGCAGAACATAATGAAAACATGAAGCAAGGCAACAACGTTTACTTGCGAGTAGCTTCGTCACTTCCTGGTTGTACGTCTTGATTGGTTTGAGAGGACTATAGGGGACTCTTTCTTCCATCTAGAGCACAGCACCAATTGCTGCCCCGACCATTCAGATTCATCTACTGAAAGCCAAGCAGCTCCAG
Source organism: Symbiodinium natans (assembly GCA_905221605.1). NCBI lineage: Eukaryota > Dinophyceae > Suessiales > Symbiodiniaceae > Symbiodinium > Symbiodinium natans. The sequence continues at coordinate 351,325 of CAJNDS010002207.1, read as the reverse complement.
ACGGTGCAGCAGGCGGGACGACTTCAGCAGCCGAAACAGCTTCAACAACCTGGGGAGGGAGAAAGCGGCGGAGCTAACAACTGAGCATCTGACGATCAGCGGCATGCCTCAACCGAACATAATTTAATGTTACTTTGTACCTTCTGCATGGCAAACAAGTGCTGGAACCAAACCCTTGGCCCTTGAAGCATGCCACCGTATCTAAAGACTTTCTGCCCCCTCTAGACTTGGGCCCGCCTTAAGTAAAAAATGCCCAGTTCTCAATCGGGCCTGAGTGTGCGAATCACCTTGACAACCTTCATCTCTTTCAGCTCAGGAGAGTTTGCCAGAACACCTGCGCATTGATTCGGGAGGAGGCGGGAAGAGGCTGTTGTCTGTGGGGAGATGACTTTGAGCCTAGCGGCCCTTTATAGTGTAAAGTCAGCAAGGGAGATATTTTGGGTTCTGCGCGACGGCATGCAGGCCGCTCAAGGTCACAGCAGCACCCGTTGATTGTTGACCTCAGATTACCTGTCAGTCCTGTCAGTGGAAAAGCACCTCTCGCTTGGTTGCTTTTATCCGCAGAACAAGACTTGCTAACAAGTCATTGTGACCACAAAGTCATTTGACAGCGTTGCCGGCAAAGTATCATTTTTCATCCTATCTGCCACACTGTTTGCTTTGACTTTGAACTATCAAGCAAAGACATTCCAGCTCGTCTTATACTTCATGGCTGTGTCATGGGAAGGGCGACGCCGATGCTCGGTACGCTACTTTATGTGTGCAAAAAACCGCAACTCCAATGGCCAAAGGCAGGTCGCTTCACAGGTCCCAAGCTCGGGGAAGCTGCGATGCGATTTCGATCGCCCGGCATCAGGGCTCAGGGTGGCTCCACACGAAACGGTTCTCCTCATTGGACGGCCCCACGCATGACAGCGGCACCACAGCCCCGTGGTCATATGACTTCAGAATACTTCAGACATCCGGCCAACGGGCGGGGTCTTGTCAACATGACGGATGCGGCGGCTGTTGGAAGCAACTTGAAACCCACCGCTACACAAACCCCGTCATGCAAGTGAGTTCGTCTCTTGAAGAAGTCATGGGACTTTTTGTGCAATTCGAAGGGGCTGGGGCAGGGGCGACTACTGACGAGCCTGCATGCCTTCATCCTCCGGAAATATGCGGACAGGGTCGCCCAAGGACGGACAGACCAAACGGAGCATGCATGGAAAGATAGATGAGAGCATGCGTTAGTCAGACTGAGAGGCAAAGCCGCGCTGCGTTCTGTTCTCACTCGCGCCTTCTCCGCGATCACAAAAGACTTGACTGACAACTCGAACGAAGCAAGTCAATGTCTCAGACGTTAACAGCTGGCAGTTTTCCGGACTCTACAAACAGGTCAGTTGCACCGGGACCACGCGAGCAACATGAAGTTCGGAAACAATGTCAGCAACAAAAAGGGCTGGACGATGCATGTGGGCGTCAGTTGCACGTGTTGCACCTTGACATTGATCCGGCCAAAGACCCCCCCGACACGCGCTAGTCTTAGCTCACTGCCAGCCTAGGAGGTCGAATGGGAACAAGGTCACCAAGTCGAAGACGAACCACGTCCGCAGATATTGCGACGCTATCTTCCGCAGCCTCACCTTCCATACCGATTGCACTCACGATGCATCTGCTTTCATGCGCCTTTGCCACAAAGCTGAGTGTGCAGTGCTAAAGCCTGAGTGCCTCCCACACCACTCCCGTCGGAGTCGTGCGGGCATAGGTTGTGAAGAACTGCAGGATCATGTCCACAAAAAACACCATATCCATGCCTGGGCAGCATTGATCTCTCTCGGATCGGTAGTCTTTGTGCACTATTGAGGCGAAAGAGCTTGCGAAATTGAACAATGGCAGGATGTCAGTTTGAAGTAGCGACCCAGTCTAAGGATGGCCAAGACACACATGGAAAGCACGAAGAGGCCATCGAAGGAACTGTCAAGCAAACAAACCTGGGAGGTGGAGCAAACAAACCTGGGAGGTGGAGAGAAACCAGTTTTTTACAGGTACTGAGTGGCTCGGGCAGGCCAGCGTTCTTTTGTTATGACGTTTGGACCTTAAGTTTGTAGGGGGTTTATAGGGATTGTCAAACGCGCGCACCTGGAAAGGTACCACCAGCGCGATATAGGCCATGGCGAAAAAACAGATGACCTGCCAGGTGCTGGCCAAGCTGTTGCTGTCAGGGTTGATGATGTACCACCTGGGCATGTCAGTGCCAAGTTCTCGGGTCCAGGGCTAGGTCTGATAAGAGTCATCCGAAAAAATCCCACGGGCCTCCCTAGACGATCTGAGCATGAGAACCGCCCGAACGATTAGGCTAAGCCTGCAGCTCTAAGCACGCCGTAAACGAGGTACCTCTTTGAAACCTGAAGGCCGCAACCTTTTCTCAGTTTTTGTGTGAACCTCTCCAGGTTTAGGGTTTCCAGGCGTGCAGAGCCCTTCCAAACGAAAGTGCAACTCCCGCAGTGCCCGACAACACCGTGACCCAAACCCATCAGGGTTGATGGTTGGGTTCTTCAGATTTCAACCTGCGGAAAGGAACAAGCAGGATTCCTGCCAGTATTAAGACTCGACCTTCCAACGGCACACCCACAAACAAGCCGGAAAACTTCTCTCGACGAACTAAGTCAAACGCTCAACCCTCAGACACTTTTCAGACCTGACGAACCCGAGACGATCATCAAGCCTAAAGCAGCAGTCTGTCACATGCTGCAGCCAAGCAGCGGCTTTAAGGCTACGAAATTCTTGGTCCTGCGGAGGCTCACAAACCTTGTTGCCTTTTGGGACTTGAGTAATCAAGGGTTGTGCGAGGATGTTTAGGGGGTTTGAGAGGGATATCACTGGCTTGCAGCGGGCAATATTGCCTCACCTGCGACTATAAGCTACCGAAGATCCCTTTCAACATATACCTACCCCCATCTCCACACAGTCACAACACAGCGGCGTATACCCACGTCACGTTAAGCCATAGGCTCTCCTCAAACACCTAAAGCCCGCGACTCGAACTTATAACCCCCACCTCCAGGCCATGCCACAAGACAAGTCCACACGAAAGCCACTTAGGCGAGAGGAAAAAGTAGATCCGCTTTGAGAACTCAATAGGCTCGACGCGAACACAAGAAACTTCAGGAGCGACTCCTCCAAATATCCACTTTATTCCCCTACAAAGCCGATTTCACTACAGTGCGGGCTACAGGACTTGTTCTCAACAGCCTCACAGCTTCGCGCTATTATGTCCATCCTGAAAACCATACAGACCTCTGAGGTTCGCCTCGTCATCTGGTTGCACATGTTGTGTCGCCCCAGCCAAACCGAACATCGAACTGCTTGAGCAATCTCATCAAATTACAACCCCGAGCCACTAAATTCACCAGCGGCTGCCTTGACTCTCACGACATTCGGGCTTAGGGTTGGGGTCACCTTTCGGACAAGTTAACCTGGTGCTCCTCGAGGCGTGGACGAGGCTGTAGGTTTGACCATGCAGGAGTGCATTGAGACCGATGGTGGTGATGCCGTATGAGGAATCCTGACGTGCGGGCGCTACTACAGTACCTAATCATCCAGGTTGCATCTTCTTGATCAAAGCTAGGATTGCTCATGGCTTGGTCCCTGATCAGAAGGGAATTACGAATAAATTCTGGATCCGTGTCCTGTATCCTCCCTTATGTCAGGCGAAGATTGCTTGATCTTGGGGAGTGTTATGGGGGGGGCATGTTCGAGTCTTTGAGAGCCTTCTTGGCTTCAGCTTTTGGGCGCTTGCTGTTGTGGCATCTGGGCTCAACAGACTTCTTCATGGAGATAAAGTGACTTAAGATGATATTTGTACGGTAATTTCTGGCCGCGATTGGCCACGATCTTCAGGGTTCTAGGAGTCTCGAAGCGACGCGGTCAACCTTCAGGTTGCCGGTCCCTCATGGACTATCGGCCGAGGGCCCTCAACGAATCAAGCGATGAACCACCAACCACAAGCAAAGGCGGGGCTCCTCCGAATAGTGCGCCTCCGAATAGTGATGCGCCTGTTCCTGGATGCGCTGCATGAGCTTACCTTCGTTGCTCTTTGATTCTTGCGCTCCGCTCAGAAAATGGGGCAATTGAGCTGCAAGAACGCACAAAATTCACAAAAAAAACGCAGAACAGAGAGCTGCTGTGCCAAGCGTCTGCCTTGCTCCGGAATCTTCGGGCTCCAAAGAGGAGCTGGAGGCTCAGACCAAGCCTTGGTTTACGCACAAGTTCTCTTAGGCCGGAACAACGTACGGGCCTCGGGGCTTGCAGATCCCAAAGCCAAAGCCCCAAAATCGGTCAGTATAGGTCCTATTTTGACCCTGCTAGGGTGATAGGAATATGCGCTGATCGGGTATGACTGTATGGGGTTGTTTTGCCACCCGCCCACACCACTCCGCAGGGTTGCAAACCGAGGTCTGAAGAATCAGCGAAGACCTCACCTTGCAAGTTCAGACTGTCCCGAATATGCTGGCCCTGCGTGTGGGGTGAAGTGTGGAGTGTGGAGTGGGGTGCGTTGGTGTGGCGAGTGTTGGTGGTGGGGTGTGTGGTGCTAAGCTATAAACCCTTCTTCGCACAAAGTTCAAGGCAGCCTGGACACAGGGGGCGCCACTTTCGTTTCACGCGCAGCTGTCCGCAGAGCACCAGAAACCGATGTCGGGCGCCCGAATGCTGAACCTCGGTGTCGCGGCGCTTGTATTGGAGGGGGGTTAGGACTGTTGGGTCGGTCTTAACGTTTGCTCCCGCATAGAGAGAAGAACACGTAACAATCAACACCGCATGTGGAGGTTTTAGGGTCTAACTTAAGTTTAGCTACCCCAGGATGTCGGAGCCCAAATGGATCTTTCAAAAAAGGAAGCAATGCGGCTGGAAGTGCGAGTTTAGGATGTTGGGGCTTCTATAAACCCCAATTTTGCTTTCCCACTGGGCCCTCGTTCCCAAGGGGGGGGTGTGGGTTTGGAACTCCCAGCTTCGCATCGTTTAAACCATTAAAGCCCATATCTGGCCTGAGCCCTGAAATCCAGTCAAGGTGCGCTCAGTGCCCTCTTCCGGAATGTTCGGAGGGGTGTGACGCAACGGACGGGTCACCTGGGAGGCTCTTCAGGCGAAAGCTGGGTGACTGGCTGCACAAGGAGCTTCTCCCCTGGTGTGCTTGTGCAACTTCTTTCTTTGAATTGTCTCATCTGCAGACAAGAACTTGTAGGTCTTGCCAAAAGAAGAGCCAAGGCTCCTCTATACCCCTTGATATCCCCTGTCCTGACATGCAGGCCAAGCTACGATTGTGGGGATGACAACTCGCTTTTTGGCCTCAGGCGTATCGGCTTGAGACTTGGGAGTTGGCATATGTTGGCGTGAGCTTTGGGTTCTTGACCTTGGGTTCTCCTTCAGGTCAAGGATGGCTGGTCTAAGGGGTTGTCAAGAACTTGCCTCCAGGTCTTTGATCTTCACGAACTGCTCTTCCAGCTCCTCGGTATCACAGTTCATGCTCAGGGAACTAACGGGATTCGTTTTGCGCTTGTTCTGCAAAATGCAATACTAGAATTTTATGTTGCCCGGGAAGGCGATCACAAAGATGGAGGTCATGGCGCACCCAAGTGCCATGCCAATCAAATCTGGGTGCGTGGAAGCTTCGCCAGAATACTGCAGGTATATCATCGGGATCTTTGGGGGGAGGGAGGGGCCGTGGGTGTGTGCTGGTTCCTTCGTCAAGACAGGTCGAGACTCTTGCACTTCTTTGTGGGGCCTGAAAGGGGGGTCAACTGTAAACAATAAAGGAATTCACACGTTCTCTGAGTGGACCAAGAAGTACACCAAATTCCTGCAGCCCTTTGATTTTGCCACCCGCCCATCTCTGATCTGGATCGCACTGCAGGGGTAATGAAAATGGTGGCAAGCTCAAGGATCCTACAAACCTCCACCACACGGCCAGTGCCAGATCAGGTTTCATCCGAGTTCTTCGAAACCAGCTCGCCGGCTTGGTGAACAGGGCTCAGGGTTTACAGTGCGGCTCAGCATGTAGGCCTTGTGCGCAGAGTCTAGCAGCGGTCTGCGTGTTGGCCATGTCGGCGGGCAAAGACTCCGGAATACTTCACTCGTGCAGTTTTGCATTCTCTGTAGCCAAGATTTTGCAGCAGGTTTCGGATCTTCCAGTTTTGTACTTGGTCAGATACCGTCAGCTCATGTAATTCAATCATGAACACTTCCACAGTCACTTCGGTAAAATTTATGGTGAGAAGGACTTCTAGCTCCGCGCCTTCAACATCCAAGGATAGGAAGTCCACATGCTTCCCCGGAAGAGAGCGAAGGTACCAAGACATGGGCTTGCAAGGCACCGCCACACGGTGGCGATGAATGTTTTTGTTGACAACCGTTTCGGACAGGTGCCTCGCATCCCCATCGACTGCGTTATCGTTCTGGCCTTTGAGGAACGTTGCATTCGTCAGGGGAGGTGCGCAGACTGCCCCAAAGTGGGTGACCACATTTTTCGGGCGCTTGGACGCCAAGTTCCTGCGCAAAGCCTCGTAATTGCGTGGGCTACCTTCAATGAGCATGCCAGTCCACCCTAAACAACTTTGCAGCACGAGCGTGTTCGAATATCGGAAGCCATCAAGCGCACCTATCTCAACGTAAACCCCATCTCTCTTCGTCTGCCACCCGAAGAACTCAATCACTACGAGTTCCTCGCCGAACTGGGACTGGCTGGGAATGCACGTCGCGGCGAATGCACCCGATCCCAGGCAGCACCTCTCAAAGAAGAACTGACTGTACCAGCAGCCCAGGCCCCAACCCGAGCCAGGATCTGCACAGCAGGCCTTCCTTGTCTCAGCGGAGATCCCAGTCCAACATTGAGGATCGCCGGCAGAGACTCCGGCGGCATCGACCAAGCCCATGGCCAAGCCCACGGCCAAAAGTATTTCAACTCCCATGGCTCATAGCGCTCCAGAAACAGAAACTTCCATTTTCCTACCGGCCTAAGGAGGAGCATGGCTCTAATGTGAAGGCTCTTCTTCCGTCCTCTTCAAGCTTCACACAGGCTCTTGAGGACATGCTTCTGGCTGCCAATTCAAGCCCTGAGCTTCTAGAGGGTGGGTTACTAGACTACAGACGCCTAGGCGACAACCCATTTGCTTGGCAGGCACGCCAGTATGCTCACAGCAGATGCGTCATTGGTTTGGGAATTTATCGTGCGCATGCGAACTGAGAAGATGCCTTTGTGTTTGTTTTGCTCAAGTCTGTGTGCATGGCTACGGAGTGTTTTCGAACGGCCGATGTATCTATCGATCAACTCGAAACGCTTCAGAGACTTCGGTTGGATCCGAGGTCATCATGAACCCGGGACTCAATGTGCATAAGCCTCACCTAAGCACTGAAAACCCTCTAGCCCTTCTCGGCAACATCAACTCCTGAAGGCTCCACACTATTCGATAAGGCCGAGCGAGCGCAAGCTGCAAAGAAGTCTCTGAAGTGAGTTCCAGCAGGAGCTCCCGCCAGCGTTCCGGCATGGCTCTCAAACTACAACAAAGTTCGTCCCTTAGGGAATCGGTCAGCCTTGCAGTGCATGGCTTTTGGCACATTGGGCGGTCAGAAAGAAGCCTTCATGTGCTGCTTTTGACTGTTTTGGAGATCATGCAGTTTCATGAGCCGCAAAGGAAACTACGAATGCAGCACGTCATGACTGTCTGCCTATGCCGCAGATTCAAGGGTAAGGGCCTACAACCAATCAGCAAGGCAACATGTGCCATGAACTTGCCTGCTCGCAACCTGAGTTGTGAAGGTTGTAAGCCTAAGCATAAGGATGGCCCTATGAACACACACCACAGAGGCAAATTGCCGAGCCTTGGAGGGCACATTGCTCGGCATCCTCGAAGATGAAGCGGCTGAAGGCCACCCGTGCCTCTACCGTCTTCATCTTCCAGCCTGGGCTTTCTGGGCTTTCTGGGCTTTGGGTTTAAGGGATCAGCTTTCCGACGTCGGGGAACGCAGGCCTCCGAACTGCAATCCGGCTGCCGTGAAGTTTCTCTCAGGGTGCTATCGGCATGCCAGAAGCCAAAGAGCATGGTTTGCTGTGTGTTGCGTCGGCGGCCAAGGTCTACGATTGTTGTCCGAATGCTGAAGTTGACTCGGGTGCTTCTGGTGATCTTGGTTTTTGAAATGCATCAGGGTTCGCACCAGGCCCAAGAAGACAGGTAAGACCAAGTACACCTCAAACTAATACAATGCTCGACCCACACCTCCTGGCATCCATGTGGCAGCTTGCCCCACCAAGGCGTTCCTCCACCGCGGGCCTCTCGTGGAAACTCCATGAGTTGGCTGCGGACAATTTAAGGGTTTCAGCAAGACCTGTTAAAGGTAGGGTAAGTTGAGCACATGGCTAGAGCCCGAAGCCCTTTTAGCTTGACAAGGACCCCCTCATCTGTTGGATTCTAAAGGAGTTCACGAGCCTGCACGCATTACACTATCCTGCAGTGACGGCCGGGGGATAGCCGTTTCCAAACCTCTCGCCGCTGCTGCTTCTGCTCAATTCTGTCTCTGCTCATTGTGCACGACGTCTTGACGCTCAGCACGCTATGTCAGGATGTCACATGTCTGGTAAGCTGGCCAAGGAATCGACATATGGACAGATGACATGGGACAATGTAGAACTGCATGAACCGAACAATGGCAAGTGATTCTACCTTTGTGGAAGTTCCTGAATACACTCCGAAGCTGCCATGTAAGCCCCCGTTACGACTAGTCTTCTCAAGACTGGAAGGTTTGGTTGCGGAGTGCATGCCTGCAGGCGTAGACCAGCAGGTGGTTGTCCTGCAAACTTCAGGGGGCTCTCGGGTTATGACCCCTGAGCCCTGAGGCAAGGAGTTGAGGATGGCTCAAGATTTGTGAGGCTTCGAAATGAGCCCCATATCGGAATCAAACCTAGTCGGGAGAACGAACAGGCTTCTGCGAAGTTAGCCCGTGCTCTCTCCATCATTTGTTTTTCTTGTTTCTCTTGTTTCGAGGAGTTCTCTTCTTCTTCTGCACGCTTCTGAGGGCCCCCGGAGTTCTCTCATTTCTCTCTTCCTCTCTCTTGGGCGCGTGTGCGCGTTCTTTCCCATTGAAAGTCTATAGTCCAATATAGTCTGGGGTCTACGGAGTCTATGGTCTCTCTCATGCTATTGCGCTTTCAGTTTCGGATGTCCAGCTGTTGTCGGTGATGAGTGGCAACGACTCGCGGTGTGCTTCCCTTTACCTCGAACTGCAGCAGCTTCCCAACTCCCAAGGCTGCTGCGCGGGGCCACTGCATGGAAACAAGCTCCACAAACGTCTATGTAGACTAATTACCCTCAACCGTGTTCGTCGGCGGTCCATGGCTCGCAGAGCGAGGAAGATCCCTTCCACATGGTGGCGTTCACGCTCCTGCTGGTTTTGCGAGTAGAGGGTTTCAGGTGATGGCTTTGGGGCGGTTTGGGGGGCGTCATGCAGACATCCGGGCTTCCTCAAGCCCTGCGCAGTGAACCCTAAGACACAACCGCGAATTGCAAAGCCACCCCGAATTGCACCACCAGCACTCCTCAACCCCAAGTGTCGCATACCAGAACTCCCGACGACTACTCGGTCACTGCTCGCAGTCCTCTGGTGTCCGGGCATTCCTGTAGGCCCTGGCAAGTACGACAATCATGGGGTTGGAGTTCAAGATGGGTTTTAATTCGCCCAAACCCAGACCCTCACGAATATTTACGTTGCTGCGCACACATGTGCGTGATATCTCTGCCTGTCGCTTTTTGCCCCTTGTCCCATTGGATTGATTCTGAAGGACGAACTGAAAATTATCGTGTTCAAGAGAACATGCTAGAAGTTGGCCATGTGAACAAGGAAACAAGAATGGGACAAAGAAGAATGCCGGTCCTGAGCCCTCCAGAGGTCAACCCGCACCACCCTCAAAGACCTATAACCCGGCTCAACTTCACACTCTGAAGTTCATCTCTAGCAGCGGACCCATAGGCCTCCAGCACGATAGCACCAGTAGCAGCTGTACCAAGATCTGCATGACTCCGACCTCTTTCTCGAGACTCTCTCGGGCGACAGATGCTTTGTCCTATGATCATCCGATTCTCGTCCGCATTTCCGACTTACCCACACAAATCGCACAAGCAACTTCGCAAACCCGGACCAGGCCACAAAACCTCAACACCCTCAAACTAGCGACAGGCATCCACCGACGACATATGCGCCTTGAAGCCCCGACTGCTGACCGCAACAAAGAAAGAACTCCATCTGGTCAGCTTTCTGAACTAAGGGGTTCTCTGTTCCGGGCCCCGGCTACAAAACAGGCCCATGACTCTTGCGAAAACCCAAGAAGGGAAAAATCACTTAGGTGAACTGCCCCAGTTGGCAAAGTCCCTAACAGGAGTAGGAGACCGGAGAAACTGTCCCCAGCCAGGCCCCTGACGCCCAGAAAGACGAGCCAGGCAGAAACGAACCAAAGGTCGAAACCACACCTGTGGGGGAGTATTTTGGCGGACTTGGGAGGGGTTTATGGAGGGGTATGGGAGCGATTTCAAGAGTGTTTTGCCACCTGAGGTTTTGTGCAGACGGAGTGATCCTATCCGAAACCTGGAAGCCAGTTAAAGCACGTCACAGTGTGCCGCGTTACAGCGCGGCGAAGTCTAGAAGTCTAGCAATAGCGCCCCTATCTTCCCAGTCTAGCAATAGCGCCCCTATCTTCCCTGCCTCAAATCCCTTCAGCAAAAAGCCACTGCACGGTTGTTCTTTCCAAACTCATGGCTCATGCAAGAAGTTGCAAGGTTTCTATATGATCGTTTCCATGTTTCTGGCTCGAGGAAATGGAGGCGATGCGAGGGCTGAGGGGGCAGGGAGTTAATACCTTAGCCGTCGAAAGCAAGCTATGGGCCCGGACGTTCCCGCGATCACCGGGAAAGTTGTGTCCTCCACAGTGGCAAACCCTCACCCACCCCAGGTATCACTTGTGAGACATTTAGGAAGTCCTGGTCTCAGTCTTAGGCTAAACACTATGCAAGAAGCAGCGTGCGGGCACCAGAGCATGTCACAATCCATGTTGCCAGCAAGTTCTACCGAACCCCATGCTGCCCAAGGCAGAAGCAAAGGATGCAGAGGTGGCCATCTGTAGAAGTGATACACATACATACACATATCCGTAACGAAACAGCGAATGTACAGATGTAAACGTATATATATATATATATACAGTATGAATATGTACGTATGTATCTGTCACTTAACCACTAACTTAATCATTATAGCAGCGTAGACCCTCGAAAATTGAGAGACCACAAGCGACGACACTGCAACTATCTCGAACTTTGGGTAAATCCAAAAACCGGGACGCCCACGTGTGCTCGGAACAATCGGCAACCAGAACGCCTGAATCGGAAACCAAAGCCGAATCGGAAACCTGAAATGCCAACCAGGAGGCTGATCAACGGGAGCTGGTTTCTGATGCTCGGGCTTTAAGACGCCATTACCCTCTCCCCAACCCCCGCCCACCTCCCCCCACCCGAGTTTCTCATGCACAGTTTCTGATTCGCCCTGGTTTCTGCGGGCCAGCTTCTTATTTGCTGTTTATAGTCGTGCTGGTTTCTGAGTCACAGTTTCTGATTTGCAGGCTTGTTTCTGATTTGTTCAACTTGTGGGGGATGGCAGGAACGAAAGCTTGCGCAGTTGCTCGAGAAGCCACAGGATAGCAGCGTTGAGCGAACAGGCAAGTGTGAGACTTGCAGCCTCGCCCATAACTCGTACCCCAACCCACATCCTCGGAGAATGCCTGGCCAACCAGTGTACCCCCAAAAAATCCGTCGAGTGCCAACCCCAGACAATCCCTGGACCCAGAGTATCCCCACAGAATCCTGGAGTTCCCAGCCCCGAGTGCTTTTTTTCAGAAAATTTCTGGAGTGCCCAACCCCAGTTTCCCCAGCCCACCTGCAATAACCCCAGAGCATCACCAGCCAGAAAAGCCCTGCAGCGCCCTCGGCTAGCTCCCACGGGCCAGCTTTCGTGATGATCCCCGCGCCCAGGCGACAGCGCTTTCTTACCCAAAAGGCGAGCAAGCTACAAAAACAAATGTCGGCGCCCGCCGCGGTCACCGCGTGGCCACATCGACCTAGCCCTTCTTACTGTACTTAGATAAGCTGTGCATCTCTGCGATCCCCTGCGTGGCCTGCCTGGTACAGGTCCGTGATGCTGATAAAGGTGAAGCCAAATCGCAGCAGAAGGGGCAGACGAAATCGCAACAAGAAGTCCTTCAGCAAGCCCAAGGCCGATCTGCCAAATCAGTCAATGGACATCTTTAGGAGCGTGCTCAAAGCAGCGAACCGACTGATTTTCTGGTTGGCACGCAAATTCTAAACAATTCTGACATCCAATCCATGCAGCTCTAAGTTCCCTTTCTCAACGCGAGCACCCCCCCCCCCCTCGATCATCGTCCTTGACGTCTCGTGAATATTGCCGCACCTGCATGGTATACGTGCCGCAAGAAGGCTACCTAAAAGACACGGCTGCGTCCGCGCACAGCATTGGTTTCTGCTTTCTGCGCATGCTGAAGCAGTTCTTTCTGGATCATGGCGCCCACCCGAACCCAAAACTATACAGCAAAGGAGCTAAATCCGCTTGACCCGAAACTCACGTCACATCGCAACAGAGCGTATCAGGCGCCGCGCACCCGGAAATCGAATGCTGAATATTGGTCTAGAACGGCACGATGCGCCACATCACAGAACCTCTAGATTAGAGCTGCCAAACTTGCTCGGATTGTTATCCTAGATGACCATTTGCCTATTTGCCTTCCTCTGATGGCTCCAGGAGCCGCTCAACATAACCCCGTAAAATGACAAGTCCAAGGAGCTTGCAGGAAAATAAGCATATCACCTTAGCGCGACAGACATTAGAGGACGTCGATGCCGAAGGCTCCCGAATTAAGCGCTGTGCAGTGGAGGCCACGACGTCAAGAGTGTACGGCCTTCCCTGCCGTACGTACAAGTATGGGTGCTTTCTCGAGATGCAAGCTGCGGCATGAATGCAAGGGTACTCTGGGGGTCCATCTGCAACAGAACACAGCAGGGCTTTCTGACAAACGCATGTGGTGCTTGCAGCGTCTTCCCATCTCTTTACTGAGAATTAGGACACTTAAGTGCGATTAATAGAAAATCGGTACTGGCACGGGGCTACACGCACTAAAGATCACTGAAAGGATAAGAACCAGCAGACTCAGAGCCAAGTGGCATAAGAAGTTGCTGCCCAGACATGCGCCAACCCAAGCGCCGTGAATCTTGGTCCACGATTGCCCAGCGATGACTCGTGGGGGTTGTTCGAAACTAGTAAACTCTAGTGACTCTAGTGTGGGGTAAACTTTCGTGGGCACCCTTTATGCAAACATGTGACTGCAAGAAAGACGCACTAGCTTCAAAACCATGGTGCCAGATACGCAAGAACCGTTCAGCCCAGGCACCTGGGTGGGATAACCAGTTGAGCATGTCATCATCCACCAGGCTGCGTATGGCAGCCCGATGACTGTCCCCAGGGTGAACAAAGCCTCCGAAGCTCAGAAGAGGATAGACGGATCGACACTGAGCCCGATGTGGCGGGTTTTGAACTTTCGTTCGCAAGCCCCCTAGTAGCTAGCACGCACATACATTGCAACACCACCGAGCGTCCGCATGAAAACGCCTCACAATGTATATTTCACCAGCGCGCCACAGCGTACTACAGTCACTTGCCAGGCCAACATGCAGCAACCTCAAACCTGACAAGGCCCAAGGCCCCGAGCTTCATCCAAGTACATGAGCTGTGGAGCATTTCTCGTGGAAATGTTACCTTCTACGCCGACTCCAACAACCTCAACACATCTCAGCATCTGCTGGGAAAGAAATCAGATAGGCCTGGAATGCAAGGACGAAGGCCGCCCTCCTGGTGCGCCAGGGTAAGCAGAAACCGAGGCGTTTGGGGGCGGAGAGGCAAGTGCTTGCGCGTTGGATTTTGCCTTGCAAGGATCTTGGCTTGCAGGGGCGTGTTTTCTCTCACTTGAGCTCCTGTTTGGGGGCTCTTGCTAAAAGCGGTTCTATTCTGATCTTCCCAGAAGCCCTGATTGTGGAATCCCAACCCGCAGAAGTAAGCCCTTTGCAACCTTGCCGAGTCAACCTCAACAGATCCCAAGCTGCCTGGTCATCAGCGCCCGGAGGGTGGCTCGCGCCACGCGCAGGCGGAGGTTGTTGGCCTCCGAGCCGGCACGGCTTCTTGTACGCCGTAGTATTATGGCATTTAATTGATGTAAATACATATACTACGGCACAAGCAGGAGACTGGCCCCTCACCTCTGCTTGCCACACAGTGGTCACTGGTCATCGACGTAAACATGCCCCGCCTCCTCATCAGGCAGAACGCTGACGCCTCTGGTTCTGTCAACTGGTGCTGCACTCAAGTTGTTTGCGGATGTTCAGGCACACCAATCTCCTTTGTTCACGGAGTGCCACAACCAACACGGCTTGATGCTGTTCCCAACTGTTTTCAAGCCTGTGGCCCCTCAATGACTGGCTTCAAAGCCAAACCTCGAAGCCTATACTAGGCTTGCAATGTATGGGTGCAAGTATATACCAGGATATACCAGGATCTACCATGAAAGTCCCCTTGCCATGGACCTGTGGTATTTCAGGGCTCGTGCAGATCCGGTGATTGCTGTAAAATGGGCTGCACTTGGTGGGGCTAAGCTTTTGACGGTTTAGGGAGGGGCAAGGTGGTATACTCTAAAAAAAGGGGGTCGACAACGCATGCAAGCCTGATACTCCCGATGTAGGCACTGAGCCCTACCTGAACATGTTCTCCCTTTGCCATGTGGCGGCCGCAGCAGGCACAGCAGCAAGCCAAGGCTTGATAGGCGCAGGCTTCCAAACTGTCCTTCGTTTTCAATATTTAGAAGATGGTCCAGGAGAATCAGGCTTCTTGCTGAATGTGGCTACATCAGCACTGGGTCTCCCAGGGTCGGTCCTATGCCTGCGAAACTCCAGCTCAAATACGCCCCAATTCCCTAGTGCCTTTGAGCTCTAGCTCCTTTAGCCCTCTGGGTGTCTGGGCACAAGATTTGAAGCTCCAAGCTTTAGTAATCCCTGGTGACTCTGGCGTGGCCACAGCGCCGAGAGGCGACAAAGTCCGCCCCCGGAAGCCGCCCCACCTGCAAACACACTCGCCCACGGCAGGCTTTAGGGATGTTCAGATTCTACACTAAGTTCACAACAGTAGCCCATATGCTCTAAAGGTCTATAGTTGGGGATGCTTGGGGTTCAGGAATGGAGTCCTCGGGAGGCTGAACGAAAAGGTTGTGACTTTTCTAGTTGGCGCCGCATGCGCGATGTCTACATGTAGTGGCTTCTACTTCAGAAGCCTCCACAAAGTGCCATAAAGCCTCAACCTTTGTTAGGGGGTCCTCGGGCACGTCAGGCTAGATCCCGGCAAAGGCTCGCAGCCTCGACATGCCTGGAGTCTAGTCTTAAGGATGCCCATGAGCCTAAAATGTAAAATCGCCCACGGGTTGGTGATCGGTTTTTTTCCTTTCAATGTTGCGGGCCAATCTCTGGTCAGGCTGCAACTGCCTTTGTCCCAGGGCTGTCAGTTTCTTGAGAAAGAAGGGGCGACCTCTTTGCTCTTCGAAAGTAGCAGCAACCCTAGCTCTAGCCGATTCTAGCCTCTCCCCGTTTTGCCTGTTTCGCAGCACAAAACAATTGGGGAGATGTGTAAGCTCGGTTCATCTAACCCCAAAGAGCAACAATACCTCAAAACGCTACATGGGTAGTTCTCAACTTACGGTCGCTTTTTGGGTCCCCTACAGTATATAGTACGGCACCTGATAAAACAGGGACCCTCCGAAAGAGACCCTGATTTAGCGAACCACCCACATGTCCTGCTTGAGGGGGATCAAGGCTCCTCCGGGTAAAGCCTAAAGCTGCTGAACCTCAGACAACATCCCCACAGCAGCTGGACTGTAATGGACTGCCAGGACAAGAACACCGCATGACAACCCCTAAAGCCCTAAACCATTTTCAATCCCTCCACTGCCTCCTTCACCACAGCCGGGGGCTGGGAGACTACTTCGAGGTCCGACTTCTCCCAGTTCCCCGTGGCCTCCAGATGGGTTGAGGTTTCTATGAAGGGCCCAACGCCAGCCCTCCAGCCGCCCTATCAGAAACACAGAAGCCAGCGCAAGATTGACACAATACCTGTGTTCTGAACGACGCAAGATCTGTTTTGAGCGAGCATCCGCAGACAATCTCGCAGATTTGGCTCGATAGAAATCAGCTGTATGTCGTGCCTTCCAGTCCATCGACTTGAGTTTTTTGGAGAGTTCCTGGCAACACCGCGATGCGAGCTTGCACGGACCGCAGCGGCACATCCAAGGATATGTTATGTGACGCACCGTCCAATCGCCCGCAACTCCGAGTAGCAGTAGCCGTGACACTTAGGAGGCTTGGTCTTGCAGAAGCTCAAACATTGCCACGTACTGAGGGCACAGTACGCTACTAAACTTTACTAAACATGCTCCATGCCTTCACATGCTCATCGGTGTAGTTGGCAAACCTGACATCAACATGCAGGAGATGGGATCCCGCCCATGTCACCAGAATCTTGTCTGCATCCCGGAAGCAGGAAGTTTGTGTTTGCAGTCCATCGCTTTCTGACAGTCTCATCTGCCCCAGCAATGGCCTCGGACAAAGCGAGCGCAGTGAAAGGTCGCATACCCATGGCGTGTACGCACAGTGCAAGCAAGCCCTCTGCAAATCGCTCAATCCGCGTAAGGCCTCCGGCGCAATGCTTGCATCAGCAAATGCAACCCATTGCAACCCTCTTCTTCTTTCTTCCCAGGTCTCGTGGGTGTGAGGGCTGACTTGGGGGCCCTGTGCAGTAGCGCACCCCTGTGCACTGTTCGGAACTGTGAAACTGCTGCTCTCTCCATCCCTTCTTCTCTTGCTTTCTTTCTCGCGCGCTATTTCTGTCTGTCTTTGTCTGCCTCTCCCTGTCTGCACTGGGCTAGCATAGCTGTCCCATCCAAACACCCTATGCAGACTCCGTCAAGTCGCCGAGATCTGGCATTCCAGCTGCAGCTGGGAGGGCCCCGAACCGTCCTGCGGAACGAGATAATCACTAGCCAAGCTCCGGACGAACACTCTAGTACGTCACTATACCCAAAGAGTATACACCACCTAAACCCTTCATGACTTCGTACGTCATTCATTCACCCGGGCCAAGCTGCTGAAGCATCCTTCCCTCCCGAAAAAACTCATACAGCCCCATAATTAACCAATCAAAGAAGCCCCAAACCGGTCTTCAGCCCCTTGGCTTTGCCAGGCACGCAAACGTGTAGCGGGAAGCTCGGAACTGCTGACCTGAGCACTCCCCAGTAAGCCCTAGACCTACCTAGAAAACAACGACGATATGGCAGGTATAATCTCTCATGGGGTACTCATAGGGCCAAGTGTTTGCCTGCAACGCTGCAAGGATCGCCTGAGTTCCTGGCTTTCAGGGCCGCACGGAGGTCTTGATGAAGCTCCTTACAAGCTTGGCTTTGGGATGCGGGCGAAGGTTTGTAGCGATTTCGGGGAGGAGGTTCAGAAGGTGGGGCGGAGAGAAATGCCCAAACTTGGTGGAAACATGTTTGAGTCTCAGGTCAACGTTCATGGGTTGTAGCCCATCCCTGGGCCCGAAATTTTTTGAATTGAATGCCCACTGCAAGTTTGCCGCAAGCACCCGATGGCCTGGTTTGCTCCCCTCAGAACTCGCGGAGCGCAGCGGTTTGCAAACAACAACGCGGGAAGCCTCTAGCCATCCCAACCCCTGTCCAACCTGGCGCCTTTTCTCATGTTCGCCGGGAGCAGCTCCCTCTCCCAGCGCTGGGAGGGGTCCGAGGGCGTGCAAGGCCGCAACTCAAGCTCGTCTTGGACCGCAGCAGCCAGGCAGCTGCCTTTCTCGGCTCGGGGTTCTGAAGTTCTGAAGCCACGAACCCAACGGTTCTGGGCTGTACTAATTGAGGCGGTTTGGCGAGCAAACTCTTCACAAACATGTCCGTCGCTATCCGCGGACAAACTGAAGTTACGCATGATAAGCTCAATGCAACCGCTGAGCGTAACCAGCACATTTCTCGGAGGCCCGGGATTCCTTTTCAGCAGGATACCTGTACTTGGCTCGAAGAGACGCCTTTAGCCTTTAGCAGTGGGTTAGCTCATGTAACTCTGCTGCGGTGTGATCATGTTGAGATTTGTGTCAACGTCCAGGAGAAATACATCATACATTCCACTGTCGGCGTTGCTTGGAAGAGAACTGCTCCTGATAACCAGTCTGTCATATGCCTCCAAACGTCCACTTCGGATTCGATTAAGACCTCTCAGGCCCGGAACTCACTCCCCAATTAAGAATCTCCATGCCTGAAGTTTTTGTCTCGGAGAGAAGTCGTCTTCCTATCAAGGCTTCCAGCTTTGAGCGTTTGCTAAAGACTGCAGGTCCCCTGAAAAACAAAAGGAGAAGCCCCCCCCCCCCCCCCCCCCCCTCAATGGACCGGAGAAGGGGGAACTCCTCCAACTCCAGAGCAGCTGGAACCCTGACCAGGCCTGCGGCACGATTCTGGAGGAGGGCGCCATCGAGCTGCTTCCAATACTGCGTCTCAGAATCTTCCCTGCCTTGGCTCTGAGAGTCGAGCCGACTCAGAAATGGATGTCCCAGGATTCAAATCTCTTGCGCTTACCATGTCGGGATGCTAAAGCAGAAGCAACAGGGCTTTCCGCGAAGGGCAACGACTCCCAGCCGAGAGGACTACGGTCCAGACAGTCACTTGCGAGAATGCGATACGAGCCCGGATCAACGTGAGCAAAAGATCATGAGTCGACCGAGTGTGGCATTTTGAAGTTCTGAAGGTATGCCCTTACCCCAGGTGCAGGCAGAGTTTCAAGTTGCAAGCTGCGGCTGCGAAGACTTGCCCAGCGTCACACACTTCCTGCCTGAAAGTTCGGGGGACCGAAAGGGCTTAGGTCTGGGATCGTGCGGGGGCGTAGGACTAAAAGGCTAGCGTTGCTGCAAATCGTCTATAGCAAGACAATCGTCTATATCAAGCCCTCAGCATCATGAGCTACAGGCTTTGAGATCCCCTTGAGCATCACGCCTGCTGAAGCACTGTCTTGAGAATCGGTCGACGAAAAAGTGGGAAGCAGAACGGCTGAATCTGAGAGCGGGTTTCTGACACTCTGGCTTGCCGGGCCGATTCCCATCCGTCACCGGCTGATGCTCATGATGTTTGAGGACTGACCGCTCGACGATGCTGCCCGGTTCCAACTGGCGAGGATGCTCGTGATGCTCGAGGGCTAAGGGCGACCAGCCCAATCTGATGCTGATAAGCATCAGCTTGCGTTGGTGACCCCAGCCCCTAGAGCATCACGAGCATCAGCTCGGCTTCGAGACTCAACCTTGGCAAAGCATCATGTGCATCAGCTTGAGTTGGTGATGCCAACCCTCGAACATCATGAGCATCGAGCTAGTGACCCTCAGCCTTGAGCATCACAGTCAGCTGGGCTTGGCGACCCCAACCCTGATTCGCAGTGAGGCGCTTCCGAGCGTGCTGCGAATCATGCCGTTGGTCGTCACCTCCCACGTCTGGTCGGTGCCCAACTCGCAAACATCAAGGCCTTGGATTCAACAAACCTGTATGCTTTCAGGTTTTAAAGACTTCTGGTTGAGGAGACAATCCATAGTAAATCCTCGAGCCTCTTGCCCTCTCATGCTAGCCCTCAACCCGACGCCCCATCAAGGGTTCCTGGTAGAACCCGTGGGATCAATTCTTTAATCCTTCTTCCTTTCGGGCACGCCAACTTGAAGGAGACTCAACAAGGTGAGAGTTCAAGAAAACCGTCCAGGGAGCACCCTATGCCAAGCCGCTGATGGCACTGGCATCATCTCCGTGAGGATGCGCACCTTGGGCTGAAATCTTCGGCATCTTCTGAGTGTACAGGAGCTTCGAGCAGATCTTCAACATTCGTCCGGCACCCTGCGTCCATCCTACTGAGCCCGACGGGCAATGAGCCAAGGGCGGATGCTGCCCGAGGCTCTACAGATCATGGTTTGCATCGTCGGCTTTCTTGCTGGTCTATGTTTTTTGTGTGTATGTATGTATGCATGCATGCATGTGTGTATTGTATTGTATTGTATTGTCTTGTCTTGTATTGTATTGTATTGTATTGTATGTATATAACATATATATATATATATATATATAATATTCAGGGCTTCAGGATTAAGATGTGGGTTTGATCAGGTGCACGGTACAACTCCTCCAGGCCAAGACGAGGCACTGATGCATTTTGAGGCTGACAGCCAGTCGCTGCCCTGGTTCACGAGGAAGCCTCGCAGAAAAGCAAAGGTGAAACTTACCAGATCCAGGAGCAAGGCCGGATCGGTAGCGCTCGTGTGGTTCGAGCAGAAAACCCTGAGAGAACGCAGCTTTATGCACCGGGTTTAGGCGCGCCGCATGCCCAATCTGTGCTGCGAGTACACTGTGCTTGAGAAGATGGCGATTTGCCGGGACTTGGGGCGAATCTGCTTCCACAGCGTAGAGAGAAGCAGCCTCGCAGGGCTTCTATGAAGTACGTAGCTAATCAAACAGGAACCCTTGGCAAGCTAGCACATGGAAGGCAATCATAACATTCCTATCCTGAGCCCAGTCAGTGTGGGACGTGATCCGGTGCCGGCCTTCGTGCGAGAACCTCCAGATTCCAGGTGTTTCCAGCTCCTGCTCATCTTGCACCACAACAGCAAATTTGGTTGGCCCAAGCACCGGGACTGCAAATAAAAAGGTGGTTGCGGGATGTGACCCGTAAGGCCCGACATTCAGGATGTTGGGATCAAGCAGTCACAGAGCACCTGATTGTCACATGGCGCAAGCTTGATCGCAGCGTATCTGTCCTCAGCTCGCCGTGTCGAGTTGAACAGCTATTGTAGGGTTCGGAATAAATACAATAACCGGAATACCGCCCCCAAAACCCTATTCTAAGTGTTAAGGCCCCTATTATAGTATTCTTTCCAGGCATCCCGCCTCTCGGCGTTCTCGCCCTCCCCCACCGCCCAAACCCTGACTGTTCGGAGCCCTCACCCCACGAAATAAGCCCTAAACCCTAACCTAAACCCACCACAAACCATCGGAAAGAGAGGAAACCCCGAAACGCTAACGCTTGACCCTAAACCCACCACGAACCCCAGGAAGAAGGGTAGCCCTAAACCCTAAAGCATCATGAACTACGGTGGACAAAGTGAAATCCCTAAACCTGCAGCCCTACAGCCTAACCCTAAACCCTAAACCCGCCATGAACCACAGACATGCAGGGGGAGGGGGGAGGAAGGCTACCCATGTGTTCAAGGCCCAGGAGAATGAAAAAACAAGAAAGCCTTGCTCTTGGCTGAGCCGCTGTGCCCGGAGAGCCAGCCACATCTGCCTCGCTGCGCAAGTTCGGAGTGCTTGCAGATGCTTGCAGGGAGCTCTGTACCCCCTCCCTCCCGAACCATCCTGCAACCATGATAGCCCTCGGACCCGCAAGCCTGCACCAACGCTAGTCCCGAGAGCCAACAGGGCAATGTTCTGCTGGCCACCAAGAATCGCACATGCCTGTGGCGGTATGCCTCAGGTAGTGACCAGGGAGGAAACGCCACGTCAGATCCTCGGCGCAAGTGCCACGCTTTGAGAAGCCACTCTAGAACTACCACCAAGTGTGGCACGACACCCTTGGAAGCTGAAGCAACGACTTGGGACGAAGCCCGAGCCCTGAACACTGAACATCTTCACAAACGCTCGTATAGAGCATCCCTCCTACCGCCGATAAAGATCATGAATACAGAACTTGCTAACAGCGATGTTTGCAATGTAAAACCTTAAGACCGTCAGCCAGCCCAAGGCTCATGAGAAACCTTCTGCGGGCAAGATTGAACCGTCAGGTCCTGATCTCCAGTCCTGGCCACTCAGTGCTCCCGACCATCAGTTTTTGAGCCCAAGGTTTGGGCATGGTTGTACACAGTATCATGGTTGCAGAAGGTTGGCATGCCACTGGTGCTCGGAAGCGGTCAAGAATCTAGTCAGCCATGTGCAGCCCCCTCCAGACTTCTCAATGCGATCCAAACCGATGGAACATGCAAGCGAGGTTCTCAGTGACCCTCACCTCAGCATGCAAGCCCAATGCACGTTCTGAAGTAAAACACTCGATACTCACTCTTTTATGGGGCCGGGGGGACGAGCCCGTCCGCGCGCCCCCACTTGTTGTGGAGACTTGAAACTCTTGCGGGGGGTTCAACCCCTCCAGTCTCTTTCTTTCTTTCTTTCTGCGCACCTAACCCCCTGTATTCAAGGGGGCCGCCCGCAGGCGTGCGTTACAGAGTGGAGGATGAACTGAAGCTGTGAAACTGCCGGGGCCACTAAGCGAGTTATGTGATTTATGTGATTGCTAGAGGAACCGGCTCCCTTTCGTTCCCTGTCCAGCTTAGTTATCCCTTCGTCCCTCCACAACATGTTGACTCCCCCGGTATGCTAGCAGGTAAGTAGGGAATCTCGTGATGTGAATGCCCCAACTAGGTTTGTAGGGAGTCAGGTTGTGGGCTGTTCAGGACGGTTGGTTATGGTGAGACTTTTTGTAGCTTGCCCGGGTTGGTGGGGTGAAGTATGCAGATTAGGGTCAGGTGCAAAGGGGGCCCATTCTCTTGAGTGCGTGGTTGCTGTGGGCAGCTGACACTGTAGCTGACACTGTAGAGCTGGGGCACAGGCCTCTGTCTTTCAGCTGCATTGGGTGGTATGTTTCAGCTCCAGTCTCTCTCCCTCTCTGTTCTTTCCCCTCTCTATTCTCCGCTCTCTCTTCCTTCCCCCCTTCCTTCCTGCACGTGCTCCGAAGGGCGCGCTGCACAGGGTTCTCTCGTCTTCTTCTTCTTCTTCGTCTTATTCTTCGTCTTCTTCTCCTTCGTCTTCTTCTTCTACGGGACTTGAAGGGCGCCCGCGCTCTAGGCGACGAGCAGTCGTTATGAAACTGAGCTCTCTCCCTCTCTCTCGCTCAATCGGAACCGGTTGCATGGTTCATGAAGGGAGACATGAACTCGCTGCGTGAATGCTTCTGGTCGCATATATCGTCACTCAGAATGGTCTGATTGCGCATGGTGGTGTACCGTGATCCTCAATCTATACAACCACAAAACCAGCAGAATCTCCGCCCAAGCCTCAAGTCAAGGCCTGCTCCAATCACACGCTTGAGACGACTTGCCGAAAACCCTCCTGACGCCCGACCACTCTACAATTTGCGACAAGCCCAAATTTGATTTAAAAAAGAAGAAAGCAGCCGTGCACTGTCAAGCTGCGCACGTCCTTCTCTAAGGCCCGGGCGCCAATACCTGCAAGGATCTGGTGAGGACGAGGCAGACATTTTCGTGTTGGCTTACCAAGGACGCTCAAGGACTCGGAGTTTGGGATTGTGTTCGGAAATTGCCATCTACGCTTGTTTAACAATTGCAAGAGCTACAGTGCCTGCCCACCAAGCAGAAGTGTAACTTGCATATGCCGAGAAGCAAAGGCTGTTGTCGGAAAGGCTCTGAAGCAAGCCAGACTGCGAGATCTCGGCTGCGCAATCACAGGCGAGAGAAAGCTTAAGCTAACCCCAACATGCGCCCTTTCGAAGGCCTGACTGGCCGAGGCACGCTCCAGCGCTGGAGCTTTGCACCATCAGGCCCCCTCGCGCAATCGTTCCTTTTCGCGTCCGGGAATGATGTCATGCTGGTCAACAAGTTTTCATCGTCTGTTGGGTGAGGTGGGTGGGGTGGGGTGGGGTGGGGGGTGGGGAGGGGGGTGGGGAGGGGTGTGGGGAGGGGGGTGGGGAGGGGGCGAGGACATTTGAACATGCAGGTCAAGAAACAAGGGCAGAACTAGGTTGCAGGATGGTCTACAACTCGTGTGGGTGGAGTTTCCGGCTTCTGAATCGAGGACTTCTGCTTTGTCCGTGTCTTCAGTTGCTTCGCTATGTTTAGTCGGAATTTGGTGTGCTTCGATTGGTCCAACCAGCTGTCTGAAAATCGGGCTGTCCATCGGCCCAAGAGCAGCGTGAACAAAAATGTCAACGGCTTGAGACCTCATGCCAAGCTTACGCAAGGGCGAATGAGCTGCAACAAGAAGGGCTACAAGCCCCCCCATCCTGAACGGAACCCTCGGCTGATGCCAGCTCCCCTGTCGTAGGCAGACTTGTGCTATCTGGGGCTCATAGTCTAGTAGGCTACAGGGTAGGCCAAAAATGTAGTTGACGGCCATGGTCGCGGCAAGCCACAAGATCTCGTGAACAAGAACTGAGCATGTTCAGACGCCGCCCGTAAACAGTCTCGCCGACAAGTGGCAAGACGAAGGTCGCCCCATCAATGGCCACTTGTCCCGAGACCTGCCAGGCCAAGTTCACCCGGCTACTGGCTGAACAAGGAACCAAACAATCGCAAACGTCCACAAAGCACAGCAGAGGCATGATTCTGATGGAACAGAGTTACCACCCCCTGGGAAGACGAAGCAAAAGGGCTTAGGGTTACGGCCTGGGATTCGCCAACAGCTTCGCAGCAGCTTCGGCTCTAAGTTGCGTCCGCTAGCTTCCGCTGTCCGATCTCTTTGGCAGAATTCCCCAATCACAACTGTACAAAGATCTACCGCAGCATGCTGGCTCCCAGGATGTGCAGGACAGCGCATGTTTGCTGCTGAATGCAATGTACCGAGGGGCATCTAGGCACCGGCCGGACAGCTGATGGACCATGTGGCCATCAGCCTAGGGATTCGGGGAGTGAACGGTGGCCGGTGCACACAGGCCGGCTGTAAAGGGATCCAACGCCTGGGGTCAAGTTACTTCAAGCTGTTTTTTGCCGCCCGCCTACTTGTAGCTGTACTCCTGGAGAGACGCACCGCAGGGCATTCTACGCGATAGTCCAAGTAAATTTCTGGGGCACCTCTCCCATGTTGCTCCTTTAGTCCCAGTTCCCCCCCTCCCTTGCATCGAAAGACAACAAACAACTTTCGAAAAGCTCCACCACAGAGATGCCAGGTCGGGTCTACGAAACAAACCCTCAAAGCGAGGGATGACGTCCACCTTGAGCAACACCGCTGTGTTGCAATGAGAGGTAAGGGCCAGACGTGTTGTATCAAGCCAAACGCATACAAGGCTTAAACAAAGGATGAAACAGAGGAGAGGCCCAGCCCCCGTTTTAGAGTGAGAATGGTGGTGCCATGTTCAAACGGCAATGTGGTGCTCGACAAACAATGGATGAGAAGATGCTTCAGCATCCTCCCTAACGACAAGCCCACATACATACCAGATCATCCCTCTACTGTACTGTCCTCCCATCGCAACGTGGTCTCCTAGCAAGAATGTCCTGCCTTGTGACTAACCAGCATGCCTAACCACCACTTCACAGCCATCCAAACAAATACTTCACAGCCATCCAAGCAATTCCAAAAAACCACAAAAAACAGACCAGTGAATCCACTGCATGTACAAACCTTGGTGCAAGAACAGTCTTGCTTCCTCTCCATAACTGACAGATCGTGACCAGACCTGGTTGCTACCTGATCCAGAAATTACATTAAAAGGCTACAAACACAAAAATATGCAAACTGGCATCGCTTCTCCAGCTTTGGTCCCCTTTACTGTACATCGACCCGCTTTAGGGTAATCAGTGAGTACCATAACTTTTGCACCAGAATGTCAGGTTCACGCTCCAGCATGTGCGACCTTCAGCCAACCACTGACAACCACTGCCCCCAACGCGAGCCATGGGTACCCCAAATACTTGGGGCCGCCTTTTCATAGTAACCCCATCAAAAGGACCCAAGTTTAGAGCATCCCGCATATAACATATATAAAATTTAACCATGAACCAGCAAGTTGCTGGATCTTCAACCGCACACACTGTGACATGACTTGCTCTCCACACCAGTTGTACATGCAACATGAGGACAGCAGTGGGTAAGAGAACCAGGTGGCAGCTTTGCGGCTGAGACGCTATGTACAAGCGTACGAGATGACGCCTTAAATCCCCGTCATGCTTGTGCAGGCTTCCCGCCCTGAAGCTATGGCTGAATCAGTGCTGGGCACACTTGGCTGCCACTGTTGGTCGGAGAAGGGACATTTCTCCAGCTGCAACTTGGCGTTCAAACACTTGTCGGCCGACCTGCCACGTGAGGCTTAACCAGGTCCAGCGGAACTTTTGTTGCCACCCGGCTAGCTGAAGACTGCATGAAACAAGGCTTGAGATGAAAACAGCAGAAAGGAAATATAGAGACCGAAACAATGTCCATGGCCTAACCCGCCGATTAAGTTCAAGGTTTATCATCAAAAGGATCTGAGTTCCCCAACTCCTTGGAACCATGAGATGCTTTTTGTTGAAGAAGCTTTGTTTGAATCCCGTTTTGGCAGTTCTTCCAACCTGCCCGGAAAACAAGATTACATCCAAACAGCTCTGGCAGAATGAGGCTACTCTGACACTTCGATGATCAAATGCGCCCGGGAACAACCTCCCTACCTTTTTCGGGTCACATAGAGGCTGTACATGCCCGAGGTGGCCTGTGATCTGCCGGTGAGAGTAGAGAGCTGTTTTGGCATGCAGATGGGCAGGCTACGGCTAACTGGCATACACCGAAACAACCAGGAAGCAATTGGAACGCGCAGCGCACCTGTGCTTCAGGAGGCCTTCTGTCGTGTGCAGCCAGGTCCTCAGAAGCTTTCAAGGATGAGGCTCGGCTGTTCGGATGGGATACAGGAAAATTACCGGCTTGAAGGCTACTTTCACAATGGCATAGAATACCCAGTGCCTCCATGTCTCTGATTCGAGGCCGCGGCGCCGTCTGCAAGATGTCGACAGCTGTGCAGCGAGATGGGCTTTGTCACATCATGGTCATCAACCTGGGCTCTGGGCTGCAGAGCGAGGGAGTTCAAGTCCAGCTTGCCACAGCAACACTGAGTCTTTGGATGTTGACAGCAAGTTGGCACAATCTCCCTGTGCACAGGCTCCCCAAGTTAGGCCTTGCTGCTGTCATGCACTTGCCGGAGGCTTCGTTCACGATGGTTCCAGCCTGAGTCTGCGCGATTTGATAAGGGCACCCTTGGTCTGCTCCATATTCCCGACGGCAGAATACTTTGCCAAAGGTGCCTCTCGCATCTGCCAGAGCTGCGAAGCTCGAGGCCCCGTAGGCTGGCAAAGCTCAGCAGCGAGCCCTCGGCCCGAGGCCTGAACAAATGCAGAAGGGTCCCGGATGCTCGGGAGGTTTACAGGTCTAAACGGGTCGGAAGAGCGGCCTTCCCCTTTGCCACTTCAGGATTCGCACAGAAAGGGCTTAGCTTAGGACATCTTAGGGCCACTGACACGCGAAAGGCTTCTCACATTCTTTTGCAGGAGGCTTGTCAACACACAGAAACTGCCTCACATCGGTCTGGAAGGGCATCATCCTTTCCACTTCCACGCATGCAAACGGGAAGCCGCACTACGAGACTCCAAGAAGACAACCAATAACCCCAACAACTTTTAGACCCTGAACCCAGCCCCCAATATCTCCAAATTCATGTATGCTAAAGCAATCAGCAATGCAACCCTCCCCCTTCCGCGGGCCGTCTCAACAGGGCCCTTCACGCCCAGGCAGCGTTTCCCATTCTGCAGGCGGAACCCAGGAACCTGCAGAAAATGGCCGCACAGGATGCCACAGGAGGGCAACCGGGGTGCAGCACATGGCGGAGCTAAATAAGACTTCTACTGTAAAGCTTCCAAAGCCACTAAGAGCAACTGAGAGAGTCACTGAGAGCAGCTTGCCTATGGTCCCTTTGCACGAGTTTCCCAAGGTCCAAAGAAGCCCTTTTGCACCCTAAACCTTCTAAAGCTCTGGTAAGAGGCCCAAAGCCATGCAGCTCAAAGATTCTAAGTATGGAGGTTTGCGAAAACAGCTGCAACTCCCATCTCAGCATCGTGTGCACCCCCTCAGTCACTCAGTGACTCTCATGAAAGCCTTCCGATTTTCACCCTGGACCGAAGGACCGCAAGCCACAAACTTGACCATCCCAAAAAACACAACAACACCAGCAAATCCCACCCCTTATCGTCCTAATATCCGGAGCTCCCTTGACACACTACATCCTGCAATTGACACAGCCTGTTCCGTCAGGAAGGGCTTCAACAGTTGTGGCCCCGTCAGCTGAAAGAACACTAACTCGTGGTCGGAGAGCGCCTCCTCTTTGCGTGGGATGGATGGGGCGGACTTAGGATTTGTGAGATGGCTTGGGATGGCAGTTGTTTGGGCGACTTAAAAGCCCAAGCCCAAGTGAGCAAAACTGAACGAGTGGGCACGTTGGCTTCGGTGGCTGAAAGCTGAAAATGGACTGCCAATAGATTGCTCGCACCAGTATTGAGGTATATGGGGTCCCATGCATGGCTTTCATGTATTGCCAAAAGCAGCGAAACCACATTCCAAGCTTCCCGCCGTCTGCCACGGCTTTGGGGTCTGTCGGTTCGCGCACGCCGTGAACAGCTCAGCCTCTTCTGCTTCAGGTTCAACAGGGATTCACACTGCACTGAAAGGAGGCGTGAGTTTTTTGAAGTTCCTAAAGGCGGGCCATTGTTGGGATGTTCACTGAAATACCCTGCTTAGCAACTGCATGCCATCATGCTTGCCAGTCTCTGGGCGGGACAAAACTTCTCTTCCAATCAAACCATCTTCCTGTTGAGATGCCGATGTGTTGGGAACATACGGATTGTACCGGCCTGCGCACCCCCCATGGAGTGCCCAGTGACGGCCACCTGGTGATGCGGAAAAGTCAGCGTCTGCAGAACGAGGACATCAGAATGTGGTTTTGGACTCGGGTCTACATCCACGCATGGCGAAAGTCCACTGTAGGCAGTACTAAGCTGAGAGTTTATTGAAAAGGCTCACCATGGCCATTGAAGCAGTTCCACTTTGCGGGAACACTGAGATGGCGACGCGAGCGCACAGCGGCAGCTTCGCACGAATAGCCTGCACAGGCTCACCATGGATACATGCTAAAACTACCTGGCAGGCCGGTACAGTAGCACTTTTCACTGAGGTCGTGATC
This sequence comes from Symbiodinium natans, assembly GCA_905221605.1. Lineage (NCBI taxonomy): Eukaryota > Dinophyceae > Suessiales > Symbiodiniaceae > Symbiodinium > Symbiodinium natans. Next base: position 322,199 of record CAJNDS010002207.1, on the reverse strand, counting down.
TTCGTGCAAATAAAGATCTGCGCAGGCTGCCGCAGGCTCCATGGGAATTTGCCTAAAGACATCCAGTCAAACATCTCGGCACGACAGCTGCCACGGCACCGAGAAGCCGAGACGAGGACTCATGTACAAACTTGCCGTCACGCAAGGATTCGGGTTTGGGCCTGCCTGGTCGTACTCATCGCCTCAGCTCTCCCCTTTCGGGACTGTCGCGCCTACACTGCCCTATGCTTGCTACGGCTCAGGGTAGTTCACGAAATGAGGGCATGTGACAATGCATGATTATCAGTCGTGCCTGCAGTAAAATACATGTGAGCACATAGAACGTTTTGCTCGCATGGATGTTGCTGGGCCGCGTGTGATATTGCAAGATTTCGTTCATGGAGCATGCGCCCAAAACACTGTCCGGATTCTCATGATTCGGAGGAGATGCTTCTTATGTTTCGTGAACGTGCTTCTGCAAGTGCTTAGCACTCGTTTGTTCGACAGCTTCTTATATTGAAGCCGCGCAAGCTGGATCAAGCTGGCAACTGAGGCATGGTTGCAGATCGTACACAGGCTTACCACCTGATTGTGTGAGTGCCGCGCTTCATTTATTTTGGTGATTTTTGTTCTGAATTTTGCTTCAGTCCCCCTTATTCTTGCTGATCTGATCACCTTTGGAAAGAAAGTAGTACGTACAACTTAAAGCAATCCCACAGCAGAACAAGATTACATAGTTGTTCTCTCAAACACACATGGCTATTCTTTTTTGTGCAAGGAGTCCTGATGCGTCCTGCCAAGGCCGCGCAGACACAATAGCTTCCCGCAATTGCACCCGTATACTGCACCGTGTACATCTTACCTGACATCACGTCCCGAATCATCCAAGGCTGTTCTAGCAGGAGCCACCTGCAGGTCAAAGCTAGCGACACGCCATGTTAGATATTGCAGCTTGGCAGCTTTTGAGCATGGCCATCAGCTTGTCCCGAAATCCGCTGTGAACATCTTCGAAGCCGCAGAATTGGGTTGTCTTGATGTCAGCATCATAGACCCTGCACAGACAAAATCCAACAAGAATGTGTGGATCAGAGCCTGACATGCGTGAGACCTGCCCTTACTTCAAAACATTCTCGGCTTATCAACGTTTCTGAGGTCCGGTATCGCCCCTAAACAAGACCAAACTCCAAAATTGGATCGGTGATGATCGGTGTGTAGCCTTGCAGTGGAACTCGGCTAAATAAAGTTAAGCAGCCAGTCGCTGAGATCCTTTCGGTCACCTGTTGTGGAACAGCAAGAATGAACAAGTGTTGCCTTTAAGCACTTACTTGCACGATCACAAGCGCGGCGCTCCGCAGCGTCATCATCCTGGCTCATGCTACTGGTATCAGCCGAGCATCTGCCCTCGAAAACCAATGCGCACTCCAGGCTCTTCGGATGCTGGTACAGCGAAGCATGGTCATTGAACTGAACCAGGCTGCCCTGGCGGTGCATCGAAAGGATCGATCACTTCACAAACAGGCGCTGGCACGAGGTCGCCCGTGACATCATACCTAATGCTCCAGCAGCACCGACAGCACCAGCAGCACCAACACCACCAACAAAATCGACACCCCCACCATACCACCAACCCACAGCCACCAGCACCAGTACCAAGAACAACGACGACTGCGACCACAAGGATGACAAGAAGAAGAACACAAGAACTATCATGAGAGGCACCTCCTTCCTGAAGCTGCAAGAAGAGCAACCTTGTTAGGCAAATCCTCTCTGATCTGAATTGCGAAGTTTGTGCCGAATTGCCTTGCTGGCGTAAGGGAGCGACTCGGCGTAGCCCACCAGGTTCCATCCCCAGGTTCGCGCGTCCATGTGCAGGGTTGGCATCTCCGTCACGTAGATGACGAAGGTGAAGTGACACATTAGGTATGCCTGGCTGCCAAAGGCTACAGCAAGGAAGCTTTCAGGCTCGTTCTGCAATAGCTCAGCTCGAAGAAGACACAAACAGCTTGCCAGCTTGCCAGTGTGGCAATCACGCGTGCGGAGTGCCTTCTGCAGGTTCGTCAAGGCGCCGGTGCTATCGTAAGAGGCCTCAGGAACTTGCTTGCTTTGGGGGTGCAGGTGCCAAAGTATTTGACCAGCTTCATGCTTCTTGCTTCCGCGTTAGACAGCAAGACCCACTTCGGAATAACACTCCACCAAACTGCTACAGCAAAGCCGATTGTTCCATGCCTATACCTCCCACCCCAACCCCCCCCCCCCCCCAAACTCCACCCCCCCCCACCCACCCCCCCCCCACCCCCCGCATCCAGCGGCCCAACCCTCAACTCAAGACGAAGCGTCTGGCAGCGGATGTGCCATGTTTTCGGCCTGTCAGTTCGATGGCTCCGTTGCTTTAGTCTCCAAGGATCTAAGATTGGTTAGGATTCCAGAGCATTGATGGTCTTATGGTGTTGGGAGGCGTGTACAGGGAGGAGTGAGTTTGGTGGATGAGATGTGGCTGTATGTTGGAGACCGTTCGGGCAATTCAGGTTTGTGGGGATGTTCAGGCGTGCGCTTCGGCTTCTTCTGCACCCTTCCCAGGCGCCTCTGCCTGCAAGTGATGCTTCAGCGCAGCCTCGTAGGCGACGTGCCTTGGAGGCCCCATCCCCATCTCCACCAACAGAAGGAGAGCTATGAGAAATGAGCGATGATAAACAGAAACTGTCATGTGCAGAGCTGCGGCTCAGGAGTCTACCCAAAAGCTCCTGAAACTTGAAACCACTGACCTGCCCACGGAAACTGACAGCCTCTGGAGCCTCCCGGTTCACAGCCAAAATGGCTCATGCAATCCATGTAACACAAAGGACAACAAGATAGTGAGCTCACAGAAGGAGCAACGGTTCTGTGGTGGAGAGCTCAAATCTCAGCAGGGGCCTTTGCTTTTAGGGAGCGACATGTGCCCTCCAGTCCGGTTCGCGATAATTAGAGATTTCCGACACGACGGGTGTGTTATTTCCGGCTCTTTTGGCCCTTGCACGTGCTAACCCCCAGTGTGTAAAAAGTGGAAAGAGGAAAGCCACACCACAGCCAGTTCGTTGCAATTGGGGTTTCGTTATAATCATTGAACTGAGATTACACATGGTCCTGGTTTGTAAATTTATAAATGCTTGCACGCATTACAGGATGTTTTGTTCACCAGTTTAAACTGTTAATATTTGTAACCTCCAACTATGTTCGTCACACGAGTTGCCTTGTGCACCTTGTTGACATGGAGGGTTGTGAGTATATTCGAGAAGTTCTATGCCTCTGCATTCAATCAGTGAAGCCATCTGCTCTTAATCAACTACTAGAATTAGCTCCCCCCCCTCACCACCCTCAAGAGCGTCTGGACCGAGGCACCCGGCTATCCACCAGAAGTCATCCCCGTGAGGGTCCGAGGCTGATGCCTTTTGCAGGCTTCACTTCTTCAGAGCCGCACATTGCTGTTAAGCTCAACCCTCAGCAGGCCCTTCTTAAAGCGCTCACATGGCTGCATGAGGTGAACTACTAAGAGAGCCAGATACCCCTCAATTCAGGGCAGCTGCCCACCTTCCTAAACCCCAAGCCCTGGCTTTGCAATCAAGAGGCCAGAATAGGCCAGACTCCCACACCCTTGAAGCATGAAGCCCTGATCCCTTTTGAACATCAACAGCGGGGGTTGAAGCCAGGCTGAGAAGCCATCGGGTTGTTCAGGGGTGCAGCCTTCGGACCCGGAGTATGCCAAGATGCCCGGCATGGGCCCGGAGCTCTCTGGAGGAGGTTGTGCTCGGAAAGCTCCAAGAAGGCCATCCTACAAGTATCCAGAAAGCCCACAGCACTGACAGTACCTGAGGTCCTGACCATTCCATATTTCCTTAACACTCGAAGGCCATTGGGCTCACTGAGCGGATGTGCATGGTCAAGCCGACGGAGATTGCTGCACTTCGGCGAATGGCATCTGGTGCACTGTGTGGCATATGCACAGCTGTCGCGTTATGTCCGAAGAAGCAAAACATGTAAATGGGCCTTCTGTGCAAGCCCCGAGATTGCCGGAGTCACATTCGGGCTTCAGGTTCGAAGATTCTGGAAAAAAGTCATGCTCCTAAGAAGCCCCCATCCTCTAATGGTTCTCGCCGTGACTCTGCGGGTGCCGGAACCCGAACTGCTCCGTGATCCAGGAGACCGGGTCGAACACTGGCGTGTTCACCTTCCAGCCGGGTCGCTCACTCCTGCAGCACATTGGACTCAACAAGCGTGCTTGTGCTGTTTGCTGGGCACCCGTTGCAAAACTTCCGACAACTTGTGCAGCATGGAGCCTGTGACCACGATCTGCAAGAACGCACACATTGAAAGTCGCATGTCATGTTACTACATGAGTGGCAGGGGAAGTGTTGCTGTATCTGTGCGTTTGTAGGCATGCAAGATCTGCAGCCAGCATGCCGAATCCCAGGCCTGATGATGCAATGCTCACGGCTCAAGCTTCGTAATGAAACCATGTGTGCTGAGATGTGCTCATATCCCCACTCCTCATGTACACCCTCAGGCCGGAGATGCAGCCATCTTCCCTGGACACGTCACGAAGAGTGCTTTTCCTGGGCTCGTGCGGATCTTGGAGGTCGCTTGGAAGTAGTGTTGGGTGCTTGAGAGGCGCGGATGCAGTGACTAATGGCTACGCTCATAGCATTGCGGAGCAAGCTAGGCTACGAACATCGGTCGTCTGGGGCGAATGTGATTCGGCAAGAACGCCTAATTACATGCGAACGAACACGGAATCTCTGAATATGCATGCATTTGGCCCTATAGCAAAAGCCGATCGCCCTAGCTAGACAGCTAGGGCACGAAGCACCTGGCGTGCCGAAGGTGTAGAGTTCCTGCTTCATCAGTGTTGGGTCAGAGAGGGTTCAATCAATCACGATCGCTCCAAGCCTCCCTGTACGGCATCACTTCGATTGATGGGAAGAGGCTGGTTTGGGGCTTTCAGGGGCTTCAAGGCTGAGGTGAGGCTGCCGGCTACAGGTTTCTGAGGGGTTCCCATGGTTTGCCAGACTTCTGCGACTTCGATATCAGGTATTCGCCTTTATTGTTATGTGCTCTCTGTGTATTAATCGTTATATTGGGGTTTTCCACCCAGGCTCCGAGCCCAAACCACCGAGAACACTTCTAAGAAAATGAAGCTGAAGCGGCAGCCGCCTGCTCCCTTCTACGTCAGTGGCCTCGACGGCTCGCCCTGGAGGTCTCCAAGTTGCCGCAGCAGCATTCACTTCTTGCCTCTGTGGACATGTTCCCAGAGCAACTGCTGAAATTATGGCAATGCGTGTCTGTGCTGACTGAGCCCTCCGCGACTCAGGAATAGGGCATGTTAAAGCCCCATGCAATGGAGAAGCAAGCTGAACTATGGCGACAGCACCGACTGTTCTAATGCTCGATCCGATGTCAAGTGCTGCCCCTGCCGATGCCTGTGCAGGCTCTGAAGGATAACTGCCGCAAGACCGGCCAGCGCGGTGACCTTGGAGCTCTCTTGCCGGAAAACCCAAGCAAGCTCCGTGCTAAAGATGGCACAAGGGGAAGCCGCTGTCAGATTCAGGTCGGGCAAGTGGACATGCTCAAGGCTAGCAAGTTGTCAGGCTCTTGCATCTCCCATCAGATGAAAGAATGGTCCCCCCAGGATTCATTTTCTTCGCTTGTGCCGCCCCGCGTCGCCGATGCAGGCCAGGCAGAAGATAGTGCGCTTGGCTGGCAGCGCGCGCCTTGTGAGCGCCCGGGGGAGCAGCGTCTCATCCTCCAAGGAGGTTTTGCTGGGTACTGTAGGTGGAATCTCGGGCTTTTCATGGGAAGCCTTTCCCCACTTCATGGAGATGTTGCTTCTCCACCATGAGAAATACTGTGCATCCCTCAACTGCAGGCTCCTAAAGAACGTGCGCCATCCGGGTGAGCAATCCAGGGCACTTCTCTCGCACAAGCACCTGAAAGCGTTCAAAACAGAGTCATCGCGCTGTCATCATTGCCCCGTCCTCGCTCTCGTCCTCGTCGCCTTGTGCACGAGCAGATCTCAAACAAGGATTTGGGAAAAGGAGGATCTCGGATGGCTTATCGGGCTCGCCAAGTTCTCGGGCACTGAACGCAAGAGGATCTAGGACTTCTAGGGTTTCGGACGCATGGCGTCGGGCCGGCGATGGAGCTCTGCATTTCACACGTCCGCACTTGGAAGATCTTGTTTGGAGCTTCAAGTTCCGTCCGTCACTTGGCACTTGGTGCTCGAATATGCGTTGATTGAAGCTCTGCCTCGAGATGAGGGTGCTCGTGTCAAAGACCTCTAAGACCTCATGCCTGAGGCCTATCGGCGACATGGCCAGTAGCAATGTGGACATACGAGACCTCTCTTCAGCAAAGCAGGACAAGCACAGTCTGCAACTGCCATGCAACTCCTCAGGACATATGTCGACTACGTCAGTCCTGTGTGGGGTCCAACAAGAACACGCATATAAGATGAATTGAGGTACATGTTTCCTCTTAAGGTTGCTGCAAGTGCTGCTGCTCCGGTTCACTCACTATACAACAAGGTACTAGCAGGACCTTCTTCCGCCAAGACCCCAAAGTACGGTGACCTGCACACCTTGGACCTCAAAAGGCAATCAATGACTTAATTCAGGGATCCTCTTCTTTGCCCCAGGGCTTGAAGCCACGCGTCTGTCCGGCGACAGCGGCGAGAGCTCCCCAAAGCGCATGCTCGTGCCGCTACGTTACGCCATGCTACGCCATGGGGTCTCGGTCTTTCTGAAGAGGGCCGAGGGGGTCCAGCTCTGACCCCCACTTCACCTCTAGTTATCGCTGTGAACAAAAGAGTCAGCCCGAATCTCGGACATGTCCCGCTTTCAGTACACACACTACATAGGAAAACACGAACTAGTTGGTGTTTGCTCCCAGTTAAAAGATTTCCCGTGTCGTCCAGGCAGGGTTGGGGCTGTGGGACAATTTCTGCGACACAATCTCTCATCTTTTTGAAAGGTGCTTGCTTAGGACCACAGCGTCTCGGTGGAGGTTCCAGCTTAGGGTATAGGATGTTGTATGCTGTTGTGTGGATAGGGTTCAGAGAGGAGCCTAGTGTCCCTCACAAACTCTCAAACTTGAGCCAGCATTGGCGATTCAGCCTCGGCTAATTACTCAGCTACTCCTCCTGCAGCTGCACCCTTCTGGAACAAAAAGCGCCATCTCCATGCCAGCAGGGTAAACGCGACATGATGCGACATGCTTGATCACTCCGAGGTTCTGAAATTGCTGGCAGCGTCGTAATCTCCGCAGTCCGATCGCGGGTCGACACATTCAGAACGAGCTCGACAAAGACCTGGGCGACGGAGGCTGTTGCAATCATCATGGGCATGTCAACCATACTTTTCTCGGCAGTACACCCCTGGCCCCGCTACACCCATGCCCTCTACACCCACTCCATCGGCCTACACCCACGCCCACGCATCCTCGCGCCCTACGTTCACAGAGATTTTTCTTGACCGGCATTGAAGAATCAGCTTGCTTCGTGTGCAGAGAATGCTACGCGTCCCACAGGCAGTGCAGAAAAGCATGCATACCCTCCCCTGACCCCTACGCTACACTTTCCGACACCCTGAGCCCGCCCCACCCATACTCGCGACGCACGTTCCAAGCTTCCCCATTGCTTCCAACAAGATTCCACACTTATCATGTCGTGCAAACATGCTCAGTTGTAGCAGCTGCGACATGCACAGACGAGCTCTTGCGGGGTAAGTCGATCACTTCCGACAGAGAAACAAACGGAGTTCCCCTGTGCATTTCAAGTGTTGGAGGCCTCTGCGAACCAAGATGCGTCCACGCGACGCCGCAGCAGCAGCTCGAATAAAATCGCCTGGGTCTGGATGAGCGAAGATCTAGGGAAGTTCTGATGATGTAGGCTGTGCTCAGTCAACGGCACTCCAGGACCCTGCTCGAGTTAGGCTCCCGGCAAGAAGTATCGTAACACATATGACGAAGAGGTGCGCAAGGGCGAACCTGAGAATCTTGCGCGTGGCGTGCATTGCTTTGACTGGCTCTTTAGTTCGGCACTAGTTGACGTGTTGCCACGATTCCAAATCATCGAACGTTCCATCTCCCTCCATCCACTGCTGATTGGGATACGGGCTTAGGGCTCCTTTCTTGGGAAATGTCCACATCCAAATGTGTGAAGAACAGTTTGTCGCATCCATGTTGGAGAAATGCGGAAGATTTGAATCTGAACTTTAAAGTTTACACTCTTGGCTTGCAGCGAACAGGCTACGTCGGCTAGGTGCCACTTTCCTGTGCCCTCAGGTGTCACGCAGGAAATGGGCAAACTTTCTGGGGCTTCCAAGCGGGTCCTACAAGCAAGTAGATTTTCAGAAGGCCAAAACCAAAATAGGTTTGGTTGCAGCAAGCCTTGATGTGGATTAGGAAACACGACGTGTGAGCTCGCAAGCATCCTGCCAATTTATTTAGACTACCGGACACAATACTACGGCTGCGATTGCTACTGCTACAAGAACGTACGAACCCATCTCCGACTAGATCTTACTCCTCTCAATGTCTCAACATTGCCGTTCGACTATGGGGGGTGTGGATCGTGCCAGGCAGCATTAAGATCGTGCCGGGCTCGCAGCCGAACCCGGCAAAGCCAATTCTCACTGTGTTCGGGCACTCGAACATACTCACAGAGCCTGCAGTCAGGAGGGGCCGCCCATTGCCATCCCAGTCCCTAAACCTCACAACCACCCGAAAGTGAAAACTACAACACACACCCCGCTGCCAGCCCAGGATCTGAGCCTTCCTCTGAGAAGGTGCTGCACATCCGCAGCAAAGCGACGTTGTCTAGATTTCTTTATGATTGGCGATGACTGCGCAAAGCCGATGACTCCTCTAGCATTCAATGCCATGTAAGGTCAAACCGACCCACGGACCCGAAGGCAGTAACAGCTTGCGCGGCTTGGCTTGCTATTGTGTAGTCTCCAAGTTCGGTCGCGCTTGAGCGCTTCTACGTTCCGTGTTCGGGCTCCGGCAGTTCTCGGGTGGGAATAGGAGCTGAGGCTCCCACAATGAGCGATCGCGAACACACCCCTGTGAGTGTCAGCCCGTTTGATATGCGAAGACGATCCCGAGAGTCCGACGCGCCAGAACTCCGGGATGTTTATAAGGCATGATCTGGTCCAAATCAAAAAAACGACAGGTACGAGGATGGTGGTCAGCAGGCGCAAAATCTCTGATTGACATTGACACGTGTCGACGCTGCATACGATGCCAATAAATGGAGCTCTGCAACTACAGCCGCCGTGCGACACTTGCCAACTCTTGCAGACGCATTTTCCAGACATCCCACCCATGACACATATCCACGCCAACTCAGCCCTATAAACTCTCTCAGGCATCCTTGTTCCACCCCCAAAGACCTTAGAAAAAAGCCTCTGGGCCAAAAAACCTACAATAAGAGTCCTTAGAGCCTTCGGGCTACGCCTCCCAAGCAGCCAAACCCCAAACATTACAGCAAGCCCCGCCTCCAGTCGCAGCCATCAAGACTTGTACATGGGCAGAGGCCTGCAGAGGACAATGCAGGGCCGGGAGGTTTACATTGGGTTTGGACGCTCCTACTCGCAAAAGGCAAGGCAACTGTCCGAAGGAGGACGGTACAGAAGCCTGTACCGTCCTCAGGGGGAGCCGCAAATTCCCAAACTGCGATGCTCGCTTCACCCCGAGGATATCCTTGGACAAGTCACACTCGCGCAATGCTCAAGAAATCCTGCTAGATTGGATGATGGCCATGACTGGAGATCTGAAGGGTTTTGGAAGACGATACAACTCTCCAGCGACTCTCCAGACCTGATCCCTGAAGCGCATATTGCAACAGCCCATGGCCTCCAGGTAGAGCCCTGGCCTCAGTGGAAGAAGCAGGTGGCACAAAGCCAGGTCGAGCTGGAGGTCTTGGCCGCAGCTTCTTCAGGACTTCAGAATCTGAGTGGCCTACCCCTTAAGGCTGGCAAAAAAATCAAAACCTTTAAGCTAAGCATTAGCAAGAGCGTGGAACAACGAGGCCTCCAGCACATCCACTACATATCGATCAATCAAGTGCGCCCTGACCCTCCCCCCGAGCACTCGCTGCATTCTGCTCTGTTATTTGCTTGGGTATAACAAGTGGGCAGCCTTTGTCTATCTACCCTACCAGATACCTTTTCACTATCACCGGTGCCTGAAACATCTGAAGCTGCAAGCTCAGGGGCATGAAGTCACCCGTCTCTGGGATCAGATGAGTACCTGACTTCTTTCATGGATGAAAGCGGGGGCAGCCTTGGGTGGAGGTGGCTGGGGGGTTGCTGTTCAGAGGCCTTCCGGTTCTTCCTATGCCTTTTGCAGTTTTGCGCTTTTCCTGGGTACAGGCTTTACAAAGTTCTGGGGCTTAGGCAGCTTTTTCGCCAACAACATTGGCCCGCATGGCTGACGCCACTCCGCAGGGACAAGTCGAGGACAATGCGAACGAAGAGTGACACACCAGCCCTAACTCACACGACAAAACGAGCTCAACCCAATCACAGTTCTCAGCCACTGGGGCAAAGTCTGCACCAGGGCTTGTCCCAGCAGGGAAGCCTGTCCGTGCCCCCAGTCTGCCACAAGGAATATCAAGAGAATTGGTCTGGCGCCCACATAGCTGGACGAGCCACTCCGCAAGGTTTTGGTCGGCTTAGGGTTGAGGGTTTGGGGTTTGTTCATTTCTTTGGTCGTCAGTCATTACTTGCCTACTTGCTTCTGCATGTCTTTCTTGCGTTATGTCTTTCCTCGTCCTTTTTCTTTCTCTCTCTCTCTCTCTCTCTCTCTCTCTCTCTTTCCAAACACGAAAAATGTAAAGAGCAAGTATCAGACAGGAAGCAGTACTCTACCTGGAAAGGCAGGGTTGCAGATTGATGATTCCTCCCGACACCGCCTGGAGGCTTTTGGTTCTAATCTTCTCAGCGACTCAGGCTTTGGGGTTCTTCACTGAGACAGCTGAACAATGAAACCCCCTACGACGAAAGCGGAAGTTCATGAAATGATTTGTCATGCATCAAAGGCACAGCTGTTGTTGTAACCGCACTGCACGTGGAGGCAGCTGTGAATGCCTCTCGTGGCTGGAATTGTGAGCTACGCGACACCCTTCAATGTCCGATAAACCAGAGGATAAGCCTTAGGGTTTTCGAGATTGGGGTCTCGCTGATTTCCCACGTTCACGGGGACGTCCTAGGCTAGGCAATCCTTCTGAAGGTATCCCGCGCAACAGAGGTGGAAACCTGTGCAACATTTGTCTTGGATTCGGGCTCTGAAGACACTTGACCTCAATTTCTTCAACCGATGTCTCTGGCCTAGATTCAACACTCAACCTTAGTCCTCGTCTTCAAACCCCACACGCCCCAAACAATGAGGGCCTGCAGGCCGGATCGTGGCAAACGACAGGGATCCACTCGCTTCGAACCGCTGGCGGTCGGATCGAATGACTAGGTCATCCATAGCAGGATCCTGCATGGCCATGTTGGGGGCTTAGTGTGCAGGGATCGAAGCCCTAAGCTGTTTTTGGGGTGGAATTTGCGAAGCCTTATCAGTGGAAGCCTGGAGAGCCAAGGCTTGGTATGAGGATGGGAACTCCCAAACTCCACCCTCAGAGCCCCTGGGTTCGAACAACGATGAAGCAACCAGCGCCGCAGAAATGTGGATGGGCTTTGCGGAGTCTTTTCGCCGGCCTCTGACTGACAACCTGCAGAAGCCATTATGACTTTTGACCTGGAGCCTGGGCCAGAAGCTGAAACAGAATCCATTCCCCAAGTGCCATGCAGACACACACACACACACACACACACACACACACTCACACTCACTCACTCACTCACACACACACACGCACACACACCGGAAGAGGATCTCAAAGACATGGCCTCGGGGTCCACATCATCCTGCCCGGTGTGCTGGGAAGGGATAGTGGCAAGACTTGGGAACCTTGTGGGAAAGATAAACTAGCGGACCTGACGAGCGGGGGTGGGCAGGATGGCGTTTCGACTTTTCGGCTAATCGTTAAGGCTTGGTTGTGGTGTCCCAAAGCTTTTTTCTGCGAGACACATGACTCGACTACAGCAGCTATCAGCTATCGATGGGGGAGATTCCAACCTGCAACAGTACGCAACGTTACCATGCAGGGTGCAATTGAGGTTTTGAAGCTTGCTGGTGAGGAAACTGGTGGGGGTCTGCGGCTCGAAAACGTGCGCTGAAGTGCGCAGAGCAAGCAAGATTCATCTGATGGACGACACTTCAAGACTTGCTTATGTCAGTAGAGGGTTCAGAGGAGACCGGAGCACGTGAAAAAGCACAACATCTCAAAAGTCTCTAACCCTAAACCCTACCTTGAGCAACTGGGACCTCAAAACGGGTAGAGACATAATTTAAGTTGATCGAAAAAAGGAAGTGACAAGTCTTGTGTGAAGTAAATCCTGAGCCAGCAGAAACAAACTATGAAAACCGCAATACATGCATGGAATAAAAACACGAAAGACACTAGTAAGTAACCAAGCAATTAAGCAAATCATGCTATAGCCTTATGTGTTTACATCTGCACTTCTACGAGGATTGATATTTATACGTGCTGCTTGCATGTGTACTTATGTGTATTTATCTACTCATGAAGCTTGTCTCCAACAGTCGTTACATAAATATGTATGTGCGTGCTAGTGCGAATAAATAAATAAACAAGCAATTACATATATATATATATATACACACAAGCTCACTCACGGGTACATGTGTATATATATATATACACGTTCAAATCACACAGAATCATATATATATATATACACACACATATATGTATGTGTATGTGTGTCAGTAATACTATATATATATATATTATGCACATATACTGAACCATGTGAAGATTTCAGGGGGCCTCGCAGCTGCCCACGACGTGAACCTCGGTGAGCATCTTGCCCGGTGGCATGCTCAACCTTAGCGAAGGGACGGGCTTGAAGGGCTGTTTTGGCATCGCCCAATCCACGGTTGTTTTGTTCTGCTTCGTGCGCATCTCGGCGAAATGCAATGCAGTCCATGGTGTTGGGGTTCAGGGCAGGGGTTCTATCGGGCTTCAGCCTTAGGTAGCATTCAGGGAGTTTGGGGGAAGTGTTTGCTTGCCACCTGCCAGCTTGGAACTGAGGATACAAGCTGTTGATATCTGTATCATGCCAGGGTCGGGTTCTGCGTTTGAAAGCTGAAGCTGTGCCTCTTGAGGCGAGCCATCGATGGCCATCGGGTGTACTTACAGCATGACAGGGCTGCATGTGTTTCAGTTCTACTTCTCAGGAAAATGCCTGGGCCTAACTAAGATCCTGAAAATAGCAGACCGCGCAAGGAAGCTGCAATCGGCAGGTTCTGAACTCCCTGCGCGCACATAAGACCTTGTCTCTCGGCTCCGCGCATTGCGCTCGATCCTTCATCGCTGGGCCAGGTGTCGGAGTGCGATGGGCAGCAGCCTCGCGGCTTTACAGTGTGAAGGCTTGGCATGAGTTTCTTCGAGCCGGCTCTTTGGAGCTCCATGACTCTATGAGTTGATGGATTCGGCACACCCAAACAGGATTGAAGAGCTGGCAACAGCGCAGCTTTGCTTTGCCCACCTGGGCTCTCAGCCGAGAACTGCCGAGAACTGGTTCATTGAATATTGTTCGCTTTCGACTTTCTCAAGTCGCCCCCTTCAGCTTGGTCCTGAAAACCCTTCGTACACCCAAGACTCCGAGGACTCCTGAACTCCCTATATCGCAGGGCAACCTCCCAAGATCTCAACTCCTAAACAAATAAGATCAGATGTGAAGGGAAACCTAACAGTATCAGGCTTGCAGCAAAAAAAGGTCCAGACCGGGAATTTTGAATTTAAGGACTGAAAAATCGCATGCACGAGCGGCCCAGAGCCCCGTCTGCAGCCACCGCCGGCGCTGTCAAGGGGCACCGGCGACACTCCGACATACCTTGGATTTTCTCGGTGTGTGTGTGTGTGTGCGCGCGTTTGGATTACTGCTACAGATGTCGATCCTTGTGTGGAAGCCTTGCTAAGAAGATGAGGACATTCAATTTTCATTACTATGTTGTAAAGCCGGGGTCCGACATGGTCCGACCACCCATGCACTTGCCAAACAAATGTTTGGGCATGGGCTGCAGTATGCTGGACGGGCCTTGTTTCCACAACAGCCTGGCTGCTTTGACAAACTTCTCAGCAACGACAAGATCCAAGCATTAGCTAGCTCTGAAGCACGTGGACCTTATTTGAACTCGGAGCACGCCTCAACCCCAAACCTCTCCGAAGCCAGGACGCCGTCGGCGTCGGCATAACGTCCGCGCGAGCCTAAGCGGCGGATGGCCGACTGTCGAGCGATGAGAGGGAAGAGTCGTCGATCATTTGGAGCTTCAGTTTGGGGTGTCCATAACACTTCATTGTGCGGTTCTAAGTCTGAGCATGCTACACCCCGGGAAGTTTCAAAGCGGGGGGCACCTACTACATGCATGAAGCGCTCCACACTCCTTCAGTGCGATGCATGGCGTCGGCAACAAAAAGCCTGTCTGATTTCCAATGTTGAGAAGACAGGCTCCAAGTGAAATGAACTTTCCCCTGGCATGTGGTGGGTGTGAGTGCAAGAATCAAGGCGGACAACCTGACGGCTGCGTGTCGCAGCAAAACACCTGCCAAAAGCTCCACCGCTAAGACCATCAGCGCTGACAAGTCCCCCGTTAGATTTGCGGCATTGAACTTCTAGCTTGGTGGGGTCAAAACTTCGTCATTTTCGGCGGCTTGTGGCAACATGCATACGTGAAGTCTTTCATAGTGTCATAGCGCTTCTACAGTTGTGAGAAAAGCCGAGTCGCCGAGTGAACTCTCAGGCAGTTATGAAAAAATACACGACCTGCATTTTACCTTCTAGTTCTCTGTCAGCTTGCAGAGGCTGCACAGCGAGGATCCCGCCACCGAGGCCTGGGTCTGAGGACATGCAAATACTGACATTCAAAAGGGCATTTAGAAAGTCACAAAGAAAGCGTGGCTCAACGCAGGTCGTGCCCATGAGAAAGGAAACCGCGAAGATCCATGTAGCTCGCGGAGGCCACATTCGAGCCGACATGGACATGACAAGGTCCAAAGGGCCGTCCCTGCCGGGCACGCCAAGCACTGCGCCACGCTCGACGCTGCGGTGTCCTGGAGAAGTCTGCCATCGCAATGCTATTTGCATGCGTCGAGGTTCATAAGTGTCGGAACTCAAAAAAAAACCAAGCAACAATAGCCTCGGTAGAGGGTGTACACATAGGATGTTCATCGGCCTAATCACCGGCAGCTAAAAGACAGACCTGCTGAGTCTAAGTCGTGCAAGTGGTGCAGTACATTGCAGTGCTGCCCTGAACACCTCCAAAGTGGCTTCTGGTGGCTTCCGCGTGTACTTGGGGGTCTGGGGCCTTCAGTTCCTCGTTCCTCGGGCCTATGGGGCTTCGGATGAGAGTCCCATTCTACCCTAATTAACGTTTCGCGGGCGGTATCCAAATCGTGCTTGTGAAGCTTCAGTTCGTCCGTGGTCCCAAGAAACGTGATACCTCGGGGCCGCTGTCCTGAAGGTACCGACCAGCAGCGCAATCTGAGCACACCTAAGTCTCAACGCTCGGAAGCCTTTGGGGGTGGAAAAAGATCGATGAACTTGCGAACGGTTTGCTTTAACATTTTCGCATGTTCTCAAGGCTTAATTATTCGGGAGAGCTTGTGGGGAAGCCTCATTGCAGCCCCATCTGGCATTGCAACGTGGGAGCCTGATAAGCCTGGCGTGGAGAAAGCCTCCAGGGCATCAGCTTTGTAGTTTGTCGGGCATGGTTCAGAGGCTTTTGCATATAGGGCCTGGAGAAGTATATTCTTTCCACACCCCTACAAGCCACCGAGAAGCCCCTCAGCCATCCTCTACAGGGACTACAGTATAGGAACCCCTACTAAGGGTGTGTGGGGGGGGGGGGGAAGAGAAGAAATCGGAATAACGGCGGCAATGGCTCTTGGGCAAAGATGCAAGAGCGCGCTTTTTCTGCTGCCCAACCTCACCTCCTGGCCCACTGAACGTGGTCATGCTGGACATCGTGATCCAGACATGTAGATCAATATCGAATCAAGCCATGTCAAGTACGATTGCTCGGGTTCCGTGACTTCCGTGGGCCAAGGACATCAGCTACTCAGAGTCAGATGCAAGCTCGCTGGACAACTCGCTGTCACCTCGGCTGCATTGATATCAAACTGGAAGAGAAACTCCTGCAGGCCAGCACGCCTCTAGACTCTCAAAGCTTCGAGTTGTAAACTAAAGTTACCTAAGTTCGTACATGGAGTCTAGGAAGCTGCATGCAGTACGCTCTTCACAGAACCGGAACTCCGGTTGCAGCTGACGTGGCTGGATACCTCCTTGCTGGTTTGGCCTGAGCCAGGCTCTGCTTCCGTCGAAGACGACTCTCAAGTTCCGTGGGCTGAGGCACATCATCATGACACTTCACATCTGATTCTTTACCGGCGAGCCTGCAAGCGATCTGGCGGTGATCAGCGGGGTGCCTCCTTGGCTGGGAGAGTCTTTCCTTCAATCCGAGAAATCTCTGCGGTCCTTCCGTCCACCCTCCCCCCCCCGCCCCTCAAAAAAACACGGAACTGTCTTAATGCCCCTTGCTCCTTGCCAGGCTGCAGGGTTCAAGAGTGCACCACCCCACCATGGCCACTCAAAACTTTTAAACCCTTTTCAGCAAGACAATCGTGGATCCTCACTGGCCTTAGACCGAAAACCCCCACCTGGCAGTCGGAATCACCCAACCCCCGCATTCACCGTCACAGCTTGTAAGCACCCGTAGTGACTACATCTGTTTAGTCTTCTAAAAGCTTGGAGGAGAAGTGTAGTCATGGAAGGCATCCGGCATCAGGTTTCTCGTGCTCAGCATTTGCTTGTGCCTTTCACAACATGGTGTGGACAAATTTCTACATACATGCACGTCCCACGCAGTTCCTTCGCAGGACTGATCATAATCATGGAGTGGCTGAGTCAGTAGACCCTTTAAAGGAGCAGCAGCAAGTTCCCTGAACATACGCCACGGCACGTGGTGTGGAGGGCGCTGTGGTGGACACTTCGCTGGACCCAATGCTGGGCTTTCGCAATGGACCTCAGAAATCGGGAAAGGGGCTTGGAGTCTTCGTGCTGGTTCTTCAGTTCACGCGGTATGCCTGCTCAGGCTTCGTCGCTCTCAGGCTGGCAAATTAAGTTCTTGCAGGCATTACGGAACTCTGCCGAAGTCCCAAAGCTTCTGTGACGGCTGCTGGAAAGTTTATGAGTGCTGTCGGTTTAAACCACTGTGCAGCCGTGCAACGTGATGCCATCTCAGGGCGCGGAGGCCGGGCCCTCAGACGAGCCCGAGTATGCAGGATTCTCGGGTTGGGCATGGTTGCGCTTCGTCTACATTCCGGAGTTTTGCTTGCGCTTTGCAAAGCCTGACTCCGTTCAAGGCTCTGGGTGCATAAGTAGCTGCTGACTGTGTGGTCACTGGTTGTTGATGACTGCTCTCGGGGTTGGCCTGCGCCTTTGCGCACCCCGGGCAACAAAATGCAACTCCGCCTTATCGGATGCATCCCACAGCTCAAGCCTTGGAGACTGGAGACATCGGAAGAACTCTCTGCTGCAAAGCATCTTTGGCTTCGGATTTGTGGCCGCCGAAGAGCTCGAAGGTACCTAAGAAGCACATTCGAGCAACCTTGCGTCCATCTAAGCTCTCGGAAGAACTGACCTAAAGTCTCATAATACTCCCTAAACCGCACTCCGGCAAGGCTGAGAGCCTGGCTGACCGTGTGACTTGCCCAGAGGTGGTGCTCGTCTTGGCCACCTGGACTCTGACGGAACTCAGACAGGAATACTTAGGACCCAAAGTTACAGCGTCCGAAACCTTGGAACATCCTGGAGCACTGGAACCCCATAGCCGCTACAGCCCTTCGACCCCAGCCTCTTCATCCCTCCAACTCCGAGTAGCTTTCAGTGCTGCGGGCAGTGGATCCGACAGCTGCTCAGCCATGCAAACCTCCGCGCTGGTCGCTTGCGGGTCGCTGCTTCAGGTTTGGAACCTGAAAACGGGTTCGTTAGCATTCACGTGCTCCATTTTCGACTGGCACACCCACCCAGCCACGGTGGTGTTGAAAAGATGCTACTTCCCATGCGCTTTGCCACGCTGCGAGCTTCAAGCATTGGGACATGTGATGCTTCTGGGCTTCTGACTTGCGCTCGGAGGCCTCAAACCCCTTCCCCAAACCCAATTCCTGAATTTTAGAGGGGGAATCTGTGCGGCCCCACCCGCCCCCCCCCCCCCCCTTCCACACTGGTTCCACACACCCAAACCAAAACAGAAACAACTCCGCTTCTTAGGCTAAGGTGCCAGCACCGTCGCCAAGCCCAGGCAAAGGGCTTCCAAGTCTTTGGCGTCGCCTGGGGCTCACAAAAAATCGTCTGATGCCCTTAGCCCCCGGCAGAGGTTACAGGCTACAGGTTAAGAGGGTCGGGGGGGAGGTGCTGCCAAGGCCAAACCCTTCGAAAAGCCAAGCTGCCCCCCCATGAGAGCAGCAGCCACTGGAGTGTTGATGCCTTCACCATCAAGCCCCCAACACCTGAGACTGAAGGATGGATGTTAAGAACTCCGGAGATACGTGGAGAGTTCATCCCCCCCCTTCGCTTGGAGCTCTTCTGTTTGGTTGTTTGGGGCTTGGTGACTCATTTGAAATCCTCATTGTGTGGCAGCTCCTCAGGCACGAGACATAAGGTCTCACAAAGATATGCCTTTCTGCCCGAGCCAGAACACACAACCCCGCTTTATGTAGTCGCGCAGCCTGACATGTCCGAACAAGCGGATTGATGTGGGATAAGTCATGCCGCCAAGGGTCCAAGCTCTTTCACAGGCGCAGCCACTCGTGAGAGAAGGTCTTCTTTGATTGCAGTGGTCACAAGCCTGGGGCCGCCAGGCCGGCAGAAATACTCCGACTGTGTGGGCACCCGAGCTCCCTAATCATCACGTCTCCCTGGTCATCCCCTAGCATAGAACCTAGCATACCGGCACAAACCTCGGCGAACCCAGGTCAGAGGAAAGATGCGTTTGTCAGAGATGGCACTAACGAAACATAATCAGAACACAACTAGCAGGCGTGGTATGTATCAGGCGCAACTTCACACATGTATACACCCGCGTTTGTGTCTCACATGCAACATACGTGGGATAATAATGATTTGGCATCTTGGCACCAAGATGTGCCAAGCTCCTTCGGGGCAATGAAACTTACGTTGACTGCGACATCAATTACCAGCTTCAGACGTCCAACAAGTATCCAAGCTGCACAAAGGCGATGGCGCACAAGAGCCACTGGTTGCTGAAGACCTGAAGTAGTGTAATTTATGCTAAGCAGCCACGCCAACATCGCACAATCCTGAAGTCTCAATCCGATCGCTGAATGCAAGGGATATGGCGCACAGTAGGTCAACGGACAAGCAAGCTCGCAGGACTTCCCTATCGCATGGTGGACCACTGCAAGTGGCTGATGGCTGATTCAGGAATTCAGGGTCCATGAGGTGCACCATTCGCCCCGAGCCTCGGCCATGGCCGATGCAGGGGAACTGTATGGCTCATGAGGTGAAAGTGCTGCAAGGAGAGCCGTCAGCACTAGGAGTCCTGTTCCGCAGAAGCTCGGGACTTTCAAGCAGTGGGTGCGCACGGCACCAGTGCAATTTTGGATCCCCATAATTCGGATCAGGATCCAGGACCTATGGGCTCTGGTTCCTCAGCCCCCTCCCAGCACTGGATCGACACTCTATGAGATCCTGGGCAAGCCCCGAATTTTCCAGGTTCCTGAAAGCTAAATACCAGCCGCCAGCCTTGTGCATGTCGGCTGGCTGAGAGCAGCTCCCACGGGACGTCGACCTTCCGTTTAGAATTGGATTAGAAGCCCCTCCTTCCTCCCACCTGAGGCCGGCACGGACAGAGTGAGAACCCACATAAGCCCCATACAAGCCACTTCAAATGTCTGCAAGTAAAGACAGCTTGCCCAAACCTTGTCGGGTGTCCTGTGAGCCTTTGAAGCCCATAAGTATAGCACACCTCTGAACCCTTCGAGCTCGAAGATGCATAGGCCCCCCTGGGTTCTGTGCGGGTTTGGAAGCTTGCGATTGAAGCCCTCGGGGGGTTGTCCATACCATTCTGCCCAATTTCAGCCCTTGCGCGGGGTCTTGTGGCAACCAACTGACACAACTTTCAGGAGTGATCAATGGTAGTGGGATGTTGGACAGGCAGGGCAAGCGCCAAGACTGCACTCGTTAGGGTCGCACGAACATGGGTCAGTGCCTTCAACAGGCCACACGCGCTTCTACGGATTTCTGCGGAATCTCGACTTCGATGCATCAGACCGATCGCGCGGACATATGTTTTTTAATGACTTCAGTGCAAGGCACCGCTGATCAGGCATGTCATGATGATGCATGGCACCCTGTAGCATCTCATGGTGCAGCGCCCAGTAAACACTCAAAACTTCAAGGGTTTTTGGACGGCGACCACGTGGCCTTCTGCGGCATGGCCTGCGCCAGCGCGTGGAGCGGGACCTTCTCCAGGGAGTGCTATAGTCACTATAGAGTGACTAGTACAGTAGTGTCTGTTTCGTGCTGAGTTTCGAGTTGACGGGAGACCATAGATTCCGATTCGGTTTTCAGCTTTTCGGATTGAGTGTTCTCATTAGTGGAGCAAGGAATGGTAGAGCTAGTAGTTGATAAGTTATTGGCCAGTCAAAATGATCCGACTCGATAATATGCTCCGCAAGGGTGTGACAGCAGTGCCTGGAAGAGGACACATAGAATCCCACGGCCCAGGGCAGCATCCGCAGTATCAAGTGCCTGGCACATTGACTGGCTGCGCTTGCTTGGCATTGGCAGACGGGCGTTCCACGACCATTCACGGCCAAGACAAAACGCGGAGGGGATTCCTGCGCGCATTGTAGAACACATCTCACTTGCCTGCCCTGAGCTTGGGGTGTAGACGGCTTGGACGTTTATATGCACAATATTCCAATTGAGGAAGCCGGGGATCGAAGCCTGGCCTGGACAGGCCCCCAAACTCTTGAATGGGAAACCAGCAGCGCATTGAATGCGCTCTCGTGCCGAGCAAAATCTGCGCGTATCAGGCGAAGGCACCTCAAACAGCCCAACAGCCAGGCCTTCGAAGATTTCAGCATGAAGGCGCAAGCAACCAGCGCAGCCGCGCAAGCAGATCTCGAGCTACCTTGACTTCAAGGGGCAGGAAAGGCCAAGCATATCCCTCTCGGCTTCGGAAGCAACAGACTGCCTGCAAGCATGCGCTCATCCGACCTGCTCGTGCTGTTGGTGTCACTGCGTTCTTTGTGACAGAGTTCTGCTTTGAGTCTGGACTGCCACGAAGCCTAAACCCGCATCGTGTTTCGGATCAACACTTGCGCAGCTCACTAAGCTACATTACCGGCTTGGGGAGGCTCACTGGAGGCCGTGAAGCTCTGCTCGCAAGCTCAGAATGCGTCAAGGCGACGCCTCGCCGCTTCCACAAGCAAGAAGGAAGCCTTGCCATAGGCCAAAGGTATGCCGAGCGGGGACTCCGCAAGTGGAGGGTCTTCCCATGCAACAACCTTGCAACTCAGGCCTTTTTTGGAGGGACAATCCGAGGTCCGAAGCTTTTGGTGGAGGCGCCTGCGTGAGGAGGACGTAAGTTGCTGGATCCAGCCAACACAGGCTTACAAAGGACATCCACTGGCCGACCTCGGAATCAGTTGCTTCAGCTGAGCTGTCACTAGGTCCTACACAAGTAACAAGTAATTGGACGGTTGCTTCATGTAAAGACCCTAACTCAAAGTGCGATACACGTGTGCACGGCTAAAAGTCTGCTTATCTGCGAGAGCACGAGTAAGCTCCTGGCAGCCCTGCCAACACCAGGAAATATGGTCAGCATCCACACGGGCACACTTCCAAGCCTCGGCGATTCAATCACAGCTTGCAATCGCCTTTAATCTGGGGTGTCTAGTCGGTGGCTACATCTGCAATAATAAGGCCCGAGACCTACTGCACACCCACTTTTTTTACATAGATACAGGTTTGTCACAAGGGTCAGCAGATGGAGGTGTTGAGGGTTCGGGCTTGGTTTTTTGGGGAGATCAGGTGGAATCACTGCAGTCCACTGGCTTCAGAACCAGTCATGTCTGCAAAGCGAAAGAAAGCGACAGCAGTCGAAACCATTCGATGGTCCACTGCGAGTGTGAACTAAACATGTTTTTGCAAGTGCTCTGAGGCGAGGTAATTGCTCAAATCCATTGAAGGCGGCCCTGGAGGCCGGATCCCTCATCTGTGGTCCACACGTCGTCGGCTGGCGGAAGCAGAGCGACCTCCAGCGCGAGAGCCCGCCGCCTGCCCAGACAGCGCCTGGCCCAGCTGCATTGGAGGTTAAGACGAGTTCGGAGCGGCTTTTGGTCCCGCTCTGTGTGGTTTTCGGAGCCTTTTCAGCTCAGTTGCATGCCACCCTGCACCTTGGTCCCTATATCCTGTCCTAAGCATGTGTGCCATGGGCGTTGTTAATTGTTTCCTATGGCATTTGACACGCACTTCTGTAGATCTACCTGGCAGGAAACCCCATGCTCAGATCAAAAACGTAAACCAATAACTGTTGGCGTACTCAGCAGCTCACATTGGACGCTCATTCAAAGACTCACGTCGTGAACGCCGCGTTCTCAATCACAGAGATTGATTTATAGGCACTGCTTACGATAATCTGGTGTGCATGTGGGTTGCGAATCTTCAAGGAGATGCTTGATATTGCGAGTGCGCCGCTCGAGGGGGCCTGTCTGACCAACTTCCGCCTGCTAGATGCTCTTGGATCAGTGCCCGATATTGTCCCCATGTGCCAGGCCCCATTGTGGAAGCCAACCGGTGTGTACTTGCACAAGGTGATGCCAGTTAAAACATTAAAAGTCCTCATGCAGTAGTGCACTACCTGCGCAACTATTTTGCACATCATACATGTCAAGACAATCCAAGGCCTAGTGCCCGAAGGAGTTCTGCCACTTCAACGGCCACGGCTGCAGCTAAGGCTTGGGAGCCTCGCGAACTAAGCAGCTGCTCGGATGTTGGTCGTCTTAAGGTTAGGGCTTAGAGCTTGTGTCGGGGGATGGAGTTGGGGTACTGGTTGCGGCTGGTTGCGGCTGAGGAGCATGCAGCTTACTACTATGCTCAGTCAGGCTTGGCGGTGTTTCACCGTGTTTGTGTTCATCCTTGGAGGTTCTTCGAGTGGGGCTACTCAAAGCTCCAGGTGCTCCATCTGCAAACTGCGGGCGTCATGTTTTTCTAAATTGGGGGGGGGGGGGGGGGGGGAGGGCTCGAAAGTCAGACCGCACATGTTTTGCAATTGCCGTAAAGGCATACAGGCATCAGACAGTGTCTTTCACAGAAGGGACTCTCAAAGAACCCTGAGAGCTGTTTTCAACCACCAGAAAACTGGTGGCAAGCCTAGGTCAGAACGGAGAACAGGACGCCACCAAGAGGCTCAGGCGGAGGAGGAAAACATTCACAACTTGGGTTGCGCAGTATCTTCAAACGCAATGTGATTTCTCGTTGTCCAAAGTGGTCCCCCCTTAACGGCAAGCATTTGGGTATCAGACACGGCCAAGTCAAAGGGGGCTCTTCTTGTTTTGGCATGTCGGCGAATGATCATGTGTCCCCAAAGAGAAAGGATATCAAGGTAAACGCCATCAGCCACAAAAGCACCGACTGGCAAGGATCCGATGAACAGCGCCGTCTCGGAGAACACGAGAAAACAAACGAACACTTCAGCAGCCGGTGCCAGTGATTGTCCAGACGGGTGGCACCAGGCAAGTCTGAATTCGGGTCTTTTCTTAAGTGTCCTTGGACACAGGAAACTGATATTCGACATGGCAAGCAAAAGGCAGGGAATATCTCAAGCTGACCCCTGACTCTGCAGAAGCTGACGTGCGAAACAAGCCCGATCCAACGGGGCCGGGCTGAAGCTTTCCTCCAGCATTCTTCAATACTTGCCCGCCTCCCTGATTGGACTCATCAACTGGCTTTACGATCTCATGGATGTACTTCAAAGTTTGAAGAGCCTACAGCCTACGTTGCATGAAGGAGAAGCCGGAGAAGCCTCACTTCTTTGTGGGAAGAGGGACGAGGGGATGCTATAATATTATACATGTACATGTACACACACACACACACACACGTAAATGTGCACACACACACACACACCTATATAAACTTCACGTATTCCGGACCCCCAGGTTGCCTCTGGCTGCCGCAAGGGATTGCAAGAAGGTCTGCGCCAAGACGAGGGCCACATACAAGCTGAGCCTAGCCATTGCAGCGCTATTGGCAGGGATTCGTGTAGGGGTCTCCACCGCTTGGCTTAAAGAGATTCGGGTCAAATACTTGTGGGAGAATCGGGTCCTTCTTTGGGGTTCAGAGTGGATCGTCCTCGCACAGTAGATGTGCTAGATTTCAGCACGTAGGAACAAAAAATGAAGCGCAAAAATCGAACAAGGGGCGCTGCGCCGTCGAATGACTGATGCCACATGTGCTGCAGAAACGTGCTGCTGGTCGAACTCGCCCAGATGGTGCGGACAGAAGCCTGTTGCTCCACGACATGCAATGCGCACTGTATCCAGAATTCTGCTGCTTCGATAGAGGGATCCCGAAGCTACAAGGATCGTCCGGCTGAAGGTCGTTTGGGCTGGCTGCCCAGAAAGGCTCCTGCATTGCTCAGGCGCTCGCAACAAAGCGCTCTTATACGGTTTTACATAAAGAACAAAAAGCCCTCAAGCCTTTGACCCGTCGTATAGCTCTTTTGCCAGGTGACCCACAGAGCCAGCGCGAAAAGCAGTGCGGAAAGGGAGGGCAGCACAGCGGCCACAGACAAGCCGGGGCTCGTCCGATCTCGGTACTGGGTGCGAGAACTTGGGTCTTCAAGTTTCGGGGTTCGGCGAGGGAGGCTTTATAGGCTGGATACAGTTGCCCCGAATTTGTTCGATGATGTAGCAGAAGTTGGAGGGCTTGCCTGCTCGTATTGTGGCGTGGTTTGCTTCTTGCCAACGACTTTGAAGGGATTGCAGACTGGGATTTGAACAGCCTGGGAGACCAACCGGCTTGTGCCGGAGTTGGCATCGTTCTCTTTTCTGAGGATGTGAAACTGATGCGTCAGGAAACACCCCGTCCCTTAGATGGGAACGCCCATGCATACTGCTAAGAAGCCCCAATTGCAAGGTACAACGACGTCCGTACAAGGCCACGTAATTCGACAAACCCAATCACGTGGTGGCTCCAACAGCCAGACAAAACCGAGCCGCCCTGCACAAAGCTTGGCCGTGGGAGCTGCCACGGGGCTATTTCGGAGAGGGAGGTGTCGCTGGGGAAGGTCTTGCGCCACAGCTGCCTGTCGATTGCAAGGTTTTAATGTGAAGGATGAAAGATATGTTGCGTAGGTGTGCAAGTTCGATGGGAACTCATTGACTATTTCGGGCTCCTCTGTCATGCATTCTTTCTTTCAACAAGAATTGGCAGAGCTCTGCCGAAAGTGCATAGGTCAGGCTCTGCTGGGCGTGACTGACACGCCACCGCTCGTCAAACTCCTACTCGACTCCCCTTAATAACAGCCCCAGGTAGCCCCAAGGCCCTCACAGAAACTGGCTGCATCGGAGGCGCCGGTCATATACAGCAGCACTCGCGATTCGTGCTGCGTGCTTTGTTTCGGCAGCACGCTGCCTATGCATGACCTGACCAGGGCATGCGCAGGCTTCAACGTCCGGGCGGTCACTTCATGGCTTCAGGGCGCGTTTCTGCACCATCTCCCGCCCTGTATCCCCATCTCTTGCCTCCATGCCGACAGGCAGAGTCGACAAGTAGGAATCCTGAGGGCAGACGTGGATGATCGGCTTGGGAATTGAGGACAAGCTCTCGGCTACTGTGCTTCAGTATGACAATTCTGCGAGGTGACCTGGTATCGAAATCCCCCAAACCCCAAACCCTAAACTGATACGCTGGGGAGGGCCTTGAGTTGAAGGTTGACGTTCGTTTTCTTTACACCCTGATGCAACACTGGTCGAACCTATTCCCAAAGCAGCACGCCGGTGAGACCAGTGCAGTGCAACCTCTTGAATAGGGGGATCCCATAAGATGCCACCAGCTACGCAAAACCATTGGCGCTGAGGCAGCAGCATAGGGTGCTAGCGGTGTGTTCGAGCAACCACGGTGAGGGACAGCTCCCGGGAGCGGCAATCTGGGCAGCGATGTTTCAACGGCAACTTGAGCTGGTGAGAGTGGCTTCTCTGTGGTCGGATCTTTTGGAGGGGAAGCTCAGGCAATGGGCTGCGTTGCCTCTGCCTCACAGAAGGCGAACTAAGCTACTACCTGCTAACTATTAACCACTAAGCTACTACTGCTACTACTGCTACTACTGCCCCTGCTCATGCTAGTGCTTGTGCTACCGCTACCGCTACCACCAATACCACTACCACTGCCACTACCGCTACCGCTACCACTACTCTGCTGAGATGCTAAATGCTCAATTGAACCAAAAAGCCGAGCTTCAGAATGTCCCGGCTTACTTGCACACGACGACACAACTGTCGCCTCTGCCTTTAGAGATGCAAAAAAAGGCAGCTATGAGCCTAGATGCCCGATGCCCAAGTGGAAAAGTCGAAAAGCCGAGTAGGTCAGGCAGCAAGCTTTTCGTTTCCACAAAGCGCTACGCTGGGCAAACTTGCCGCCGGGACACGTGGATCCATACTCCTCGAGTGCTGGAAGCAGGGGGGGGGTCGTATTCAAGTCAAAGCCTGACCGACTTAACCTGACGAAAGCTTGCGGAAGTTGCCTTTTGAAACTGCTACGTTCTCATGTGACCTTTGCATGGACAAGGCCTTTCTAAAACTGGCGGACGATGTGTCGTTGGTGTGCGTGTGTGCGGCATCCCTGCACTGCTGGCGTGTGCGTTTCCGGCAGGCAGGGATGGGGCGCTGCGACAACTAGACTTGCAATTGGAAGTTGAAGAAATCAAGCCTAGGTGCGAGCTGCAACTCAGCCCTTCAGCAAGCAAGCGACCTCAGAACATTTTGATGACTGCAAGCAAGGTGCCGTTTGGAGATATAGGTCAGTCTCCAGAGGGGTCCAGAACGTCTCGTTCATCCAGGTTACCAGCGCAAAGCTGTGAATTGGCAAAGGGCATGGGAAGAAGCCTGGCAACATGGCTTCATCCACCACTCCCTACCCTTTGCCCTTCCTGTTGAGGGGGTTTTTCCTGAATGACAGACTGTGCAAATGTTTGACCACAAGGTCTTCTGCCAGCAAAACAAATACGGCCTTCGAACCATTTCGAGCCCCAACTTCCCAAGCACCAAGAACCCTGCAAACTACACAGATCAGGCAAGGCACGTCCTTGTTGTTGGGAAGACCTAAGAAGACGCTTCTTGCAAGAAGCCGTGTATTTGAAAAAGAGGGGTCGCAAATCACCTGGGCTACCCTTTCTTTCGGACAGGGCGTTTGAATGCTTCGTTTGAATGCTTTTTGCCAGATGCCGTTTTCTTTTTAAAGCACAGTGGGATGAAGGGACCCGAGTCTTAAACACTTTCGTCTCACTCTGCTCATGGCATGGGTCTCGGACACCAAATGCCCCACAAAAGTACACCGGAAGCCGCGAATCCCACCATATGGGGTATGCGAGTTCTGCGGCTATCTGCAACCATGGGGCTCGGTGCGAAAAGCGTAAGCGATGTCGCAAGATCCGCCTAAGCTCCACTTGGGCGACTGGATCGGGTCTGCAGCGGGCGCTGGGCTCCGAACACTTGTGGGTTCTGGGGCTCCGCGAAACCCGCAGGGCAGCGTGTCGCCGGACTCGAAGGTGTCACGAGGACCATACTGCTGGACATGCTAGCATACTAGTGGCATGCCCCCCCGGAACAGATCTGGCTTGCACCGGGCTGACCATAACAACTGAGGGGGACCATGCACTTCAGGAACACTCTTCGAAACCAAAACATGACTTCTCGGACTTGTATACCTGCCACACATGCCTGATCCGATCTGGCCCGGAAAGTTTACGCGGGTTATGTTGGTAGAGGAGCGCTCCGGGAGAAGGAGCATTCTCCCAGAGCCCACGACATCTCAAAATAATCCAGCTCCCTTCCAGAGGAGGAAGTTCGCGGCCACCACTTTCGTTTTGGAAGTTTAAGACACCCTGTTGCGCCTAAAAATGCCTAATCATTACGATCCCGATACCTATCACTGTGTTGCCAGCCGCATCGCCAGCGATCAACTTCATGTACCGCCCTATAGGCACCGACGATCAAAGCATCTTTAAGCATCCTTAAGCCTGTGGCTGACAAGCCAAGCGGGCCAAGCGTCAGCCGCTGCCGCACACGCCGACGTCACATTGCAGGAAGCGGCCTGGCAGGCTCGTAGCCGACGGCGCAGGTGCCGAGAAAAGGACCTAAGTTTTTGCAGCAGCGCACATCAGACACTTTCTACATGGCACCGCAAACAGACACGTCTTTTCTTCGCAGCCCTTTCAAGGTCCAAAAGCTGCGCACGGCGGCGCAAATGATCACCGTTGAAGCACATGAATGAAGACTGGTACATAAAGTATGTAGGCGCTGCATGACAAGGCAGGCGCGGAGGTCCCTGTATTAACCAACGTCACAGTTTCCACCATTAACTGATTATTAATATCAGCCAACTTTGTCTATCCTTCCATATTCTTTTGTGCTTACACAAATCAAAAACCCACATGTTGCGAGAGGGCAAGGTGCATCCCCAACCCTCCAAACCAATTCTTTGCGGCAGGCTCAACCAACCGACACGCTGGGCCAGCAATCTGTAACGCTGCTCTGATTCGGGCAGAGCATGAGCTACCGGTCCAAAAACGCAAACCTGCCTGCAAGATTCCCCCTGAAGCATCGGGACGAGGTGCATGGATTTGGATGGCTGGGCCTCTGCTCCTTGGTTCGGCGTTGGATTCGGAGCTATAGTGCATCCTTGCAGTTTTGGTGCACAGGGGGGGGGGAGGGCAAGGGAGGAGGCATCTGTTTCCGTTCTACAGTACCTCCGAACAATCCCGGGATTGTTCGGCAGGAGGCCGGCCCCCCCTAAGAATCCTTGGCTAAAGCACAAAGCCAAGCCATATGCCATGCCAGGTTGCAGCACCGCCGAAAGAGTGCAGCCGCTGCGAAGTGGACCGGCCTACGCTTTCAGACAAGGACCGGCTTCGTACTTCTCGTCCCACGCTTTGCGCAGGCACAGCTTGTGATGGTGATCTTGAGCAGTCGTAAACTGCAGAGCATGAGAAATCCTAGCAGGATGCCGGTTGGGGCGAACGTGAGCCATCCGCGACACCTTGCTAGATAAATGGAGTCATTGTATAGGATGCTGATTCTGATGCTGCAGGCGTCCTGCCACATGAACGCTGCATACCTGGTGCTTCGTATGCCCGAATAGGATGAGCAAGCGGCTGTTGGCTTCGGTGTGGTCTGCATTGTGGCCAAGAGCGCTGGAAGCTGCGGCTTTCGGAGGCTGAAAAAGAAATGGAGGCAACGGAGGCATCGTTTCAAGAGCAAAGCGCCGCAGTCCGCAGACATGTCACGGTTCGAATCATTCCCAGGCTTGCCTGTTAGGTTGTTGCGTACACCTGAGTTACGTCACACACACACATATGCTTGCGCACGCAAAGTAGAAACGCTCCCTGAATATTCCCAACGCCCTTGAGCCCTGTAGAATGACCATCAAGAATAACCCTCAAGGAAATCATCACCGGCCTGGCAAAGGCTCGCGTCCAAGGAATGGCCCTGGTTGTTGAAGGCCTTCACGACAGCCCAGGGCTTGGATTCGGAGACGCGCCAGAGAAACTAGAGACATTCCAACCCCGAAAGACCCAAACCCTTTATTTCTTGAAATCATGCAACCCCCCCTTTTGCTGCCGGGTTGTTCAGGAGCCGGGGAGTTGCGAGGAGATCGATTTTCGACCCTCAACCCTTTATCACGAAAGAAGTGAGAGTAGCTTCGTTGGGTGGCCATGCCTCCTGAAGCGAGGCCACGCTGGCGGCCTCTTGGGGGGCAAGGATGGGCAAGGCACAAGCGCTATCAGCTCATGGGAAGCAGATGATTCAGAGGGATGTCTGTCCTGAGGTTCTGCTGGCCGATCGAGCACACCCCGACCCATAAGAATCTCTAACTTCGCCTTCGGAGGTCTTCTGGCTCCTTGTGACGCTTGTGGCTTCCTTTGCTTGGGGTTGCTCTACACTGTGGGGACCGACTTGCCAAATTCAAGTACCGTGTCCATCTTGGAGCCTAGATCCAAAGCAAAGCTCATGCCGCTCTGGAAAAGCAAGCAGGAGAGCGAACCGAGTCTTCTCAAGTCCCCCATTGCTTCCGCATGCTTAACGACCACTAATCGCTTACCACTTTGAGGGCTTGATGCAAGGATGCAGTCATTCCGCCCCCGAGCCTACTCAAGCGACTCTCGCAGGAAACTGCAAATTTCTGTCTTAGGCTCCCAAGCATCCCAGCAAACCCAACAAGCTGCAAACCTTTGCGCCGTGAAAAAAACGTGCGGCCTGGATCCAAGGCCCGAAGGTGGCCACATCACCTCAGGTTCAAAAGAGGCAGCAGAGCTTTCTGGTCCTGTAGCCTGTGCTTGGCGCACCTTGTAGCATCTGGAGCAGAGCATGTCAGGCACAGCTGTACGAATACGCAGCTCAGCCGAGTTTCTGTTCATACCCACATCTGCAGTCATGCAGTGCCTCAGTTTGTGCTGCAGGTCGCGGCTCCCGGCGTTCTCAGGCACAATGTCTACGTAACCCTCAACTATTGCCGGACCCGTATACAGTGGCAAATGGGTCAATCTCTTGGATCAAGCCCCCCGATTGCATGTGCCGGTGGGCCCCCTGTGTGCGATGCGAGCTGCGAGCGGAAGCCTAGAAGCAGGCCACCAAGAAGTATCACAGGCACCTGAGCCCATGTGATCCTTCATCCCCTCCCCAAATAAAGGATTGGGTCCTTCACTGTGCAGGTATGAGGGCGGATGGTCTACCAGCAGTGGGATGCACCATGCAGCGCTTGAGGGGTCTATTGTTTTGGATTTGCCAAGGCTGCGGCGTTGTGCTCTGCAAAGATGCGCTTGACCTGTCGTTGCGGTTTGAAGGGCGGTGTGTTGCAGCTTTCAGCCAGTTTTCGTTATGAATGTCACGCAGGGCATCAAGAAAAACTTGCTCAATCCGCTCTTTCGATCTGCAAACTTGCAGACAGTCCGAAATTCACGCATTTCTTTCAAGCAAGATTTCTGGGTTCCGTTGACACTCTGTTGACTGCCCAAAGGATGCAACGCCGGAAAGGCCACAAGTTTCAGAAGTAAAGACGCTTCAAGGCAAACACAAACCTCAGACCCTTGGAGCTGTAAACCGCCCATGTCAAGTCTGCCGGTTGAGCACAAATTCATCAGGAAACACATTGACAATTCATGTCTCTGGTCCCGCTCTGCGTCGCTGCTCTTGATTTCCTTCCCGTGATGCGTCGTGAAAACCGGGAATCTGAAGCGTCGCCAGGGCCTTTGGAAGCTTCAAATCCCAAATCGTCACTCACCAAAACCGAAGTAACCGAAGCAAACAGCCAACACTAAATGACATGGCCATCAAGACCGAAACTCTTCTCCACTCTGCTCACCTCACGCAACGCTCTCTGGGTGTTGGCGAGGTGCAGGCCCTTCTCCTTGCTTGCATGTGAGAAGCCATCACTTTGACAAAACTTCCTTTTAGGGACTGAGACTGTGAGAAGCTTCAGCTGCCCCAAATAACGTCATGGCAACTTTAAAACCATCGCCACCCTCGCTCCACAAGCTGCTTCCTCCACGGTAGGCTAGGACGCATTCCCGAAAAGGCAAGGCACTGGGCTGGATGTATTCGGCAGAGCACTAACCTTTGTAGGCATTTCGATGAAGACAAGAACAATGTCAAGAGGAACCGGTCCGGATACTTTAGCGTCAGTGAGGGCCACGACGTCTGACATACCGAAGAACAACATGGGCGAATAAGGCACTTACGAACAGATGTGTAGATGCGGCACGCTTGCACGGAATCGGAGACTACGTTTGCAACTGACAGTGCTATCATGTTGTCAGTCGTCAGCGTTCCACGGAAGATGAATTGAGTTTTTGGCAACCAAGTCTCGGCTAGCATGTACTTCGCAAATCCGGCTCACTGAATCCAGGCCGAATTTAAGCCATCCGGCATGCTAGTAAACCTGCGCACGTCAACATTCCAAAGCCCCAAAGGGCCCCCAAGAAACCGATAAGTGCCAAGCCCACACTTAACACTTAGACTTGTCTACTTGTCTGTGCGAAAAAGGCGCCTTACATCGGCGGAGCCGGCTCTCGAAGATCAAAGGCTGCTGGGGCCCCTCGGCTGCCTTGAGCAACTCCTGACCAAGACTGGGGGCGCTAGGGCTTCGATGGCGTCTGTTCAGGGACATGGTGACATAGTGACTTATCGACGCACTTATCGTGCCGATGGTGTCTGAATGCTTTGGGGACTTCCTGTATTCGGTCGATTCAGGTCGGTGGGTGCAAGGCGTTTCTAAAACACCATGGCTTAAACGGGTCAAACCGTGCTGAGCCTCTGCAACCACCTGGACTCCTAGACCGGTTTTGTTGCTCCGATGTTCCGATCTGATAAGCTTATCTGGCTTGATCGTTGTCCTTTTGTACAACCTCTCAGTGGTTTGGGGGCAAATCATTCCTCACACCCTTTCTTAAGACCTGACCAGGGGACCTGTTCCAAACCCCTCCAGATCCCGGGGGGGGTTTAGGGCATCGGGCACCTTTCCCAAACAGATTTCCCCCAACATTAACGGACTTTTTCGAGGGCGGGAAGGTGGGGGGGGGGTTTTAAGATTGGCCACGCTCTCTCTCTCTCACGGTGCCTCCCAGGTCTGACGTGCAGCCCCAGCGTGGGACTCCCGGCGCACCAGCCGTGCGTCGCTTTGCGTGGAGACTCGGATAGAAAAACACTTCCGGATTCGGGTCGGTTTGGAAGGGTTTTTAGCCTTCCAAGCGTGTTGGGCTGACATGGCCTGTTTGCGGCCGGTTGGTCTCGGTGATTGTCTATTGCAATATACTCCGCAGACCGTATAGGGTGTCAAAGATTGCTAGTGTAGTGCTGCCATTCAGGGACCCCTGGACGCTTCAGGAAGAGCACCCTGGCCTGCTAAGTACCCAGGAGGACCTCCAGCTGAGCATTGCGCATCTTGAGCGGGGTGCATGCATTCTGGGCTGCAGCTACTGGATGAAGTTATGGATTTAAGCGCGTACTTATGCATGTATTTAACTGGCCTGTAATTTTGTACGTTGACTTTTAATTTTCTCTGATGGATTCAGGGTGGCTTTCAGTTTCCTTCGGGCGACATTGTTCATGCCTAAAATAACTGAAGGGGTAACAAAAACAGCAGCTCCAACATCAACCTGTACTGGACAAGCCCAAGAGCCCCAGAGCCTACCTGCCTATAACTCGCAACCCCCCCTCCATGGGCTCATACCGCGGGACCAAGCTGGCCGACACTGATGTCCACTGCCAGGGCGCGCGGCAGACCTGGCGCCACAGCAATTCCCTCCACGTGTGATCCTGATTCCGGAGGCTACATCTTCGCTGTGGCGATATCTCCCAGCATGTGCCAGGATGTCTGGCCCCAAGCTCCAAGACGTAGAGACAATTTCACACACTGGAGCTTCCAAAAGCCAAAAGCGCCGAGCTGCCCCTGCAGTTCACATATCTTGCTGTCAACAATGAGAAAGGCTGCGCAATGCAAGTGCGCACTGATACACACTGTATCTCACAGTACGCACGTTAATTGTGACCTGTTGGGAGTACAGCCTGCACCCCTGAATTCACTCATGCTTAGGGATGGTGAAAACGGGCCAGCAATCATAGAAACACAGAGCTGCAGGCTGCAGCCGAAGCAAAAACTGTTCCAACTGCATTGCCATCAATCCAGGCCACGACCAGACAAGCTTAGTTTCTCAGAGCAGACCCACAAAGCCGAAAACCCGACTTGAACCCTAAAAGCCCTAAACATCTCAAAATTCCGCACAGGCCCAAAACCCCTTTTGTCTCGACGCTCAACAAGTGGACACTGGGCTCGAGGTGCACGTCACAGACGTAGCGCTCGCTAGCTTCACTAGCTTCAAGAGCCACCCATCCTGAGCGGGGGAAGCGTATAGAACTTGACCACCGTTTTGGGTTGCTGATAACTTCAAACATCGAGTTGACAACCGCGATGATTTCTGCGGCAAAAGCAGAACCTACAGCAATCCCGGCGGAAACGTAACCACGTACGGCTGAGGCCAATCCTAAATACTTTAGGGTCCGCCAATGATCAGCGGAGACGTCTTGCGGTCTTGCATCACTTGCATCACTGTTAACCAGGCAAGCATGTGCAGACCTAAAGCATGCGCAGTTGCAGAGCTTGCAGCATCTGGCAGCCATGCACCTGAATTCGCAGTCCTGGATCTACGACTGAGTCCGTTGATGTGGTTTTCAGTACGGTATTACGGGGCGGGGGGTTTGGTGAGAGCGGTGTCCCGGCTCAATTGACTCAATCGCTCAATCTTGCCGCATGCTACCGCAATAGCTTCATCGCTCAACGGATCAGCACCTGGACGCTGAAAGTTAACTACTTCCAAAACTGAACAGACCGCTCCCCTAAACTTCCTCCCAGTGAGGCGACTTTGCTTTCTGCTGTCGCGCGGGAGCAGGGATGACAGGGTCAGAGACAGGAACGTGCGGATGCTGAGGGTGCAAGTGCTCCAGCCACCCCTTGTCTTGGGCTGGCTGACGCGAGGCACACTCAGTTTGAAGGGATTTTCGTCGAAGTGACAGCGATGCCGGGGTGGATAACTTTGCCCTGCGCTTTGCTTCTGCAAGGATGCCACGGAAGACGGCGACCCTCACGCAGTACCTTGAGTGTGGTCGCATGCTGCGGCTTCACGATTGAGTGCCCGAGACGTTTCTTGGTTTCCGGCATGGTTTTGTTTTCTGTTGAGGTTAAAAGCTGCTCCCGTTATAATCTGCAAGGCTCCCAAAGCATACTCTACTACCCCATGACTGCTTGAGGGGTATAGGGACCAACGGATGCCGTTTCAGGGTCTTCTGAAGTGAAAAGAATCTTCTCCCAGGGTACTGCCTCACGATTCGGCCCAACTGTGGGCAACTGGACCTCCGCTTCTCGATCACCTCCATGAGCGCATCCCGTGTGAGGAACAGAACCTCAATGTAAGTCAAAGCATAGCCTGATACTGGACGTATAAGGCTTGTGTCGGAGAGGACAAAGTCCTCCCCCCAAACTGCACCGTGATGGCCAACCCGGCTGTCAAGTGCCACCAATCCTTTGGAGAGGATGTACAGGACCTGTACGTTGTCGAAGCTTTCCCGCTGTGCAAAAGCTGCCGCCTTTAGGGCCTTGGCGACATCCGCTATGCAGGCTTTGTAGGGAGCCACGTATGAACCTCGGGTCTCCTGTAGTTCCTTGGCTCCGAAGCTTCACGGGTTCAGGCCAGTGGCCAGGAAATGGATCACAATACAACTCGGGAGCTTCTCAAAACAGAACTCCTTACTAATGGCATTCCCCAGGTTCGAGGAAGTTCAAGAACTGGGAGAAAAAGGTCACTTTCCTTGGTATTTTCACAACACGCGTACGTGGGCAGCAAACTGGAAGTAGCGTTGTGTGATGTTGCGTCATGTTGTGTCGCTGGCCCATCGAAAATTACGGTTTCACGACCGTCTCCGTTCCATGTCCCACGCAGCAGTTGCAACATTGAGGTTGAGAAGCTTGCTTTGAGCAGGCTACTGGGAAGCTTTGCGGAACAACATGGCTGTTCCTGCGTGTGTTGGGCTCTGAAAAACGGGCCGGCAAGGCTTGGCTTGTTTGGCTTGTCAAAGACCCAACACTTCGTCGAGTTTGCACTACGGGATCACACGCCCACCTCTGCGATGCAAAGCGAACCTCGAGGTGTGTTCTGACCACCAGCTGCTGGCCTACAGGGCCTACACACTCAAGCCCCTAGAGCCGCCCTAAACCCAGTCTCAGTTCGTAAGTGCCAGCTCGGAGACAATGCCCTTCTCCTAGCACAACAAGCCCAACTGTTAAACCAAAACGTTCGGGGCCAAGAGTCTGGATCCAAGGCAAGTTCATCACTGTCGAGACCTGTCGGGCATGCGAGGCCCCGTTTGGGCAATGTCTTGATTCGGGTTCGGAGTTTGGTGTTCTCTCTAGAAGACTGACCTTTATCTCCAAACAATTTAAAAGGGTAAAGGTCCACTCTAAAGACTCTAAGGTGTCATCCAACAAATTCACGACAGTACTGGGCTGCAGTATGTGCGCCCTTCTGTGTTGAGGTGCGGAGGGGGCCATACCTCTCAAGGGCCAGGATATGGGGAGCCCTGGAATGTGCCGCCTCCGATTGCAGCTGCGGGCTCATGTTCTGCAGCAAGCTCCTTGGCGCTTCCCCAGGCTTACCGGGGAGCGGGACGGGGGGGGGGGGGGGGGGTGGGCATTTGTCAATGTCATGAAGTTTTGAAGGACCGAGCAACCTGAAGCATCCAATACTAGGTTGGCCCAGCACTGACTTACCCCTCTAAGGATCCACGCCCCACCGCACAGATGTTGAACCGGTGTGAAATTCGGGGACGAAAGTGTGGCCACCTGAGACGATCTGCAAGTGTGACCGCACCTCCAAGCTGCCCTGCAACCGTCACCTGAAGCCTTGCTGCCCTTGCTTTGTGCAGTGAGTGGGGTGGAGACATGTAGTTTATGTACATGCGTAGCCCTCGAAGGTGTGTGTGAATACAACATTTCCTTGATGCATTTACCAGCAGCTTTCACGACAACAGTCCAAGGGAGCGGAAGCATCTTATGCAGCTGTGGGGACTCTACGCTCACTTCGCTTGCCAGACAGGCTGTGTGAATTTGGTACAAGGCTCTGCTGCGTCAGAAACTGTGCCTGGTTCCGGTTTTGCAGGAAGTAGCTGCGCAATCGCGTCTTGAGTTCGCGTGGTAGCTCCTGGCAGGAGACGGCTCCGCTCCATGACATGACTGATGTGTCTGCTGATGTTGTAGCGCATGGTCCTTGAACCACGACATGTGCACGACAATTTTTCAACTGTCCGGAAATTGTCATTGGGTGCTATTGGGTGCTGGCGTTGGGGCTCAATGCTACCACTCCGGGCTAAGCCCCTCATGCGGATTGCAAACACTCCCCTCCATGCAAAGGATCCTCGAGTCAATGTTTGCACTACAAGCACAGCACACCCTCATCCTGGCTCGTCATCATGCGATTGAGGTGGTGCATCCTCTTTCGGAAGTCTTGGCTCTCGCTCGTCATATCTGCGACAATGCCACACACCTCCCCCAGAATGTAAGCCCAGCAGAGGCCCGCAGATAAGACAATTCCGCAGCACATCAGACGCTCCAAAATATTCTTGGGCCCGATGTCCTAAGGTGTCAAGACAAGCTTCTCTTGTCAGGTGGCAGAACATGGATTAAAATTGCCAAAAGTCAAGCACAGCTCCTATAAGTATACAGTTGCGCCGAGTGTCCCCATAGCCCACAGAGGTCATCGTGTAGGCACAGAAGTAGAACGCAGCAACGTAGATTCGCAGCGGCGACTTCGATGACTCAATACCGAACTGCAGGTCGGATTCCTCGATGTCATTGATCCAACGTGGGAACCTGGCTTGTATATTTGATGTGTTAGAGGTGGGGTGTGGGGACGGGGGGAATTTTCAACATGCTCCGCTCTATAGTCTATAGAGACCCCTTCAGGCACTGAGCCAAGCCCTATGCCACAAGACTACGTCATGCCCCGGCCCACGTAGCAAGGAGAGCTCAGCAGTGGTGTGGTGTGTCAGAAGTTTAAGTAGCACTTGGAACCCGTTTCTTTAGTTGATCTTCAATTTGTTGATGTGATCCCGATGCTGCTCAGTATCTCTTCGTCCACAAGCTGAAGTGTCATAGACCATAGGCCTGGGCGCATACGACATGCACATGCAACGTGCGCATATCCTATGTTTAGAGTTATCGTGGCATTCGTGGGCTTTCACTGCTACTGCAGGCCATGCTACGCCAGATTCCTGCCAGAAGCCCTCATGTCACATGTCATATAAGGTTTCAGAGTGTGCTAAGTATGCTCGTGTACAGCCTGCTTCCCGAGATTGGCCACTCCAAACTCCTTATATTGTCTTGCGGCAGTTGGGGCTGTGCTGTCCGGAGTTTGAGGACTGACAAGCCATCGGAGGGTGCGAGTTGGTCTTTCCTGACTTTTGCTTTAGGATCCTCGTCCCGTTTGTGCGCTCCTGCATATTGGTGCAGCTTGAAGACAAGCCAACCAGTGGCAAGCCAGCAGGAGAACGACCAGAAACCGCATCAGCGCCAAATGCTGGTAGGGAATGGCTACGGGAATCTCCAGCTGATGCATGAGCCTTAGATGCTCGAGGCCACCTCTTTTTCTGCTCCGTCCAATCGCCAAAAAACAACGAAACCCTGCCACATCTCCACCGACCCTTATTTTTGCCAGGGTTCCGGGATGTCTTCAGAAGCCTCATCAGCTTTAGAAGTCGCAGGACGCGAATCACCTACCAGACAATTCGGCGGGGGACTTCACGCGAAGGATCCATGCTGGCCACATAGGGGATTCGGATGGTGTCTTTCTCTGCTAAACCTCTTCTTGCCTCCCCCTCTTTCGAAAGACCGAGTGCACCGGCCACACAGCTCAAGATTTTGGGTGTTTGTAATTCGTGAAATATGCAGGGTCCTGCAACCCATATCGGACATATCGGTCTCATGTCATTTCACGGCACTGAGTCAGTCCGCCCGCAGGATGCGAAATGGCATTTCAACTCCTGCTATTGTAACTACGTATAGCAAAGACCATCCACATCTTGAATATGCCAAGCCTTGTGCTTACAATATTCCGAACAAACCCCACTTTTATGAATACCCCCCCCCCCCTGCCCGGCACTGCAGTTCGGTCAGTGATGGTCTTCCCTTTATAGCCCTGAGCATGAATCTGACGACGAAAAAGCGCCGCTGCTGTTGCTTGAGTGGGGTGGTTCACTTCTGGTTGAACAAACTTTGGGTAGTTCAATGTTGATGTTCTTAAACAGACTCAACATTCTCCAAATGGACTGATGGTCTTTGCAGCACCGTTAGGGTCCCAGGCACGGATCGCAAAAAAAAAAAAAAACATGGCCAACAATGTTGCTCAGATCCCTCGATTGATTTTCTTTGGTATTTACAGCACTTTCAGAAGCTCGCGGCCGGATCCCACCATATTTTGCCAGACAAAGTTGCTAAACCCCTGCTTGTCCGTCGTCTGAGTTGGCAGGGCTTTCAGAAGGACAAAGTTGCAAAGCCACAAATCGTCTTTCTGGTGTGAGAACCACGTGTTGCCCAGACAAAGTGGGTCAACCCCTTGTTTGTCATTGTGATTTACAGCACTTTCGAGGGCTCACAGCCGGATGGCACCAAATTGCGGCCGGGGGGGGAGGGGGGGCAGGGGGGGTACGGAATTATCTTAAGTCAACTATCTGAGTTATCTGAGTAAAATAGGAATTGGGGATTCAAGTAGTGTCCCAAGGTCTTAGGCAAGTGTAAATACTTTAACCAAACAAAATAATTGAAGTTA
Source organism: Symbiodinium natans (assembly GCA_905221605.1). Lineage (NCBI taxonomy): Eukaryota > Dinophyceae > Suessiales > Symbiodiniaceae > Symbiodinium > Symbiodinium natans. The sequence goes on along the minus strand of CAJNDS010002207.1, from coordinate 282,443 downwards.
TTTCTGAATCACGGATTCCTCGGATTCTCTCCAGAAACCCAATCAAATACACGTTAAATACAGCAAATGATGACATCAATTTCCATGCTGGAGTTGGATTCTGGGAAAAATCTCAAGTCCAGGATGGAAATTGCATGTCGACATATTAATATGTCTCTGGAAAGACCTCGGAATTCAGAATGGAAACTAAATGATCTAAACTAGTAAAAAGCCCATGCAGGGAAAGAGTAGCTGACTTCTCAATGTCTATCTTCTATGCTACTATGAAAGGCGAACTAAGGAAAATCAAACAAGTTACATACATACTTTAATTTGTTTAATTCGGATTTGATGAGGGAGTATTTCCCAGTTCCTATGTTTATTTCAAACGCCGCAAGTCCAGAATGCAGTTTAGCTGCATAAATTGAACTACTTGAATTGTTTGATGGGGGTTCTATCCGGGTTCTGCATAGAATTCGAGGTTCAGAAGAAGTTGCACTGTCTCAATTAGATGTGTTTACATAACTTGCTTCAATAAACTAATTGGGGAGGGGGGGGGGGGGGGGGGGGGGGGTGTAGGCTTGCAGAAGAGCCTGGAGTGAACTCTCAATTCTTATTTCTACCTCCATTCCGATTATTCTGAACCTCGGACTTCTACCCACAACCTGACTACACAAATTAAGTAAGTCAATTTCCAGTTTGGACTGATATCCACAATAGCGTACATGACTTAGTTAGTTTGATTTGATGTAGCTCGTTTAATTAGTTTAAACAAATTATTGCTTATCCGGATTACGAATGGAAAGCAAAAAACACCCTCAACGCCTCCTCTTACATAATAATAAACAAATAAATAAATCAAGATATACATATATATATAGACACATATGTGGTTCTATTTGTAAGATGATGAAGATTCCCTGAGATTCCAGCCCTGAGTTCTCCAATGAAACTTTGAAGTCCTGAACGAGCCACCTTGATGGTTTTCAGCTCCGTCAAGTCGTTCCCACCCAGCATCATGGCGATTAAGTCGAAGGGAATCAAGGAGACAAAGTCCAGCCAAAACCAACTTTTCCTTACTTTGGAATCAAGGCTTGGGGCTTTCTTGTATGGCTTCTGTGATACGCAGGGAGTCAAAGAAGCTCTAAAAACAGTTCGTGAAGTTGGGAGCGGCTGCTGCGTTCTTCGAATGAAAGGTACAGGTGCCTGGACTGTACAACTTGCTTGTCTGACTCACCTGCACACGGCACAATTAGATACTACTAGACTATGCAGGCCCTCAGACTCTGGATGAGCTCTATGCTGTTGGGCCGCTACACATCCTGATCAATCGCTGCCGGTGGCAAGCTGGAGTTTGTCTAGGGCCCGGCTACCGTCCAAAGGTTTTGAGGAGCCAGCGTCTTGGCTTGAGCACGGGTTTCTCTGCAAGGTTGGGATATCGGGGATGCGTTGAGGCGACGAAATGTGCAGCAAAGCCACAAATATCTCTGGGCAATTTCCGACAGCTTTGTTTCGATCACCATGCCGCGCGCTGTTCTCCGCGCAGATGTGGTGAAAAACTGCCTTGCCGCGTAGTCCACATTTAATCCCCTGCGCTGTCTAGAATTTTCCAGCAGCTCAATAGCCACTCGCAGGACTATTCGACTGCGAGTGTTCACACAGAAACGCTTCAACCGGCCGATAGACTCTGCTTACACAGAGGGAACAAACGGGCAACCGGCCCTTACACATTCCCAAATCAACTCCCAAAACGGACCCATACACGCAACTCACATGGCCCTATGAGAACCAATCAGCCTGGCTTCACACTTTAGCCCTGCGATTCATTGTTCAGGGTAAGGTTTGGGCCTATGTAGACGATGGATGGAGAACTGCAGCAAAGATGCATGAACACATCCAGCAGAAAGATGCCGTCAACAAGCAAGCTCACGAGGAACAGGGAGTCCTGGACGACGAATCCTACTGCCCCATGTCCTAAACACTACCAGACATGATCGCCTCTCGGCTCCCGTGGGCGTTTGAGGTGCGCATCGGGTCTAAACCCTGTTCACCGTCCCCTAATTGAATAACGCAGAGTCTGGACGCTGTTTGGAGGGATTTTCAAGAGAGTAGCGGAGACTTCACGCGGGAATTTTTGTCCACAGCCGCACCAGAGACGGTCCCTAAGAGGCTTCAGAAGATTTATTGTTCGCCACCTGGCTAGCCGACCCCGTCGCACTGCACGGCATCATACATGCACTCGAGAAAAAACTCAATCACCGCGATATATGTTACATCGCAAGGGTATGGTCAGACTCGGCAGATTGCCCACAGGGTCTCAGTGCGGTTTAGGGTTGGGGTTTCAATAGCTGACAGAGCTGTGGATCGCTGTGAGTTGTCTCAAATAAGTCCAAACGTGCCGGTTGCGAATGGTGCTCTTGCGAACGTGTTAAGGCCTCCGTCGTGCGTTCTTCCAGGCAATCGCAAAAACGTGCCGGCTGCGACGTGCTTCTGAATGTTGCACGGCCTCTCGTGCAACCTCCTGTGCAAAATATTGCAAAATGTGCCAGACATCTTCTGTTGAAAGGGTCGCAGGGTCGCCACGTAGCTGGCGAGGCGCGCAATGCCAATGCAACATACTCTTACCTCTTCAAGCAGCGCCTCTGGGCCGTTCAGTTTGCCAAAGCAACAAAAGCAACAAAAGCAACAAAAGCAACAAAAGCAACAAAAGCAGCAAAAGCAACAAAAGCAACAAAAGCAACAAAAGCAACAAAAAGCAACAAAAGCAACAGAAGCAACAAAAAGCAACAAAAGCAACAGCCTAACCGTCCTGAATAGGGATTCTAGTACCCCCCCCCCTGATCATCCCTACTAAGGACTCTTCGTATAGAGGGGGGGAACTCATCAGACTGAGGCCCTTGAAAGGGTGTGAAAGGAGTTGGATCAAAAGCATTCGAGCTGCGAAGGAGAGCTCGGCAACGAGGCCGACTTGGATCGGAGTAATCCTTGAGGTATGGGTTTAGGGTTTAGGGTTCAGGGTTGAGGGTTTTTTTTTGCCACCCGCCTAGCAGACCCCCTCTGGGATCACTCCACAGGAGGGTTTAGGGTTTAGGGTTTGGGGCTTAGGGGGCTAAATCTCTGTTCTCAGCTACCGCAGCAACTTGAATTCAGTATGTAAGTTTTTACTGGTGCATGGAGGCAAAGAGGCTGGGCCGGGATGCAGAAGACTAGTGGAGGCGACAGGTGCTCTGGACCCGATTCCAGCTTGGATTCGCCCACCTTCACCCAACTCCGAAAATTCCGAAGTGCCTTCTTGGGTCGGCGACCTCACAGCCGAGACTCAATGCCACGAAGGTAAGAGCCAAGCAGGTAATGCACTGCCACACTGCTGCTAAAGAGCTGTTATCCTTCGTTGAGTTTGTTGAAAAACAGAACCATATATAAGCCTTAAGGATTCGAGTCATCTGCAGATCAGCGAGGTTTACCAACCAGGAAGGTCAGGCTACTTCGGGAAAGGCTTCCCTTCTGAACTCTTGTTGTAGGCTACCGTGAACACTTCCCTTGTTTTTTCTACGGGACTTACGGGACCCAACACTCTGCAAAGAAAATGGCTGCGCGGCCGACTTCCCATGACCCCATCATTATGAACTCCATTGAACCCCCACACAATTTCCCGACAACAACGATGCCAGGTTGTCCCTCCCCCCCCAGCCCCCTGTTGCGGGCACCTCATGACCCATACTGTCAACAAGAGGTGCCCCATAAAGGGAGTCACACTTGGGAGGCTTCTAGGTAGTTTAGGACCCAAAATTTAAACTCCGCGCCCAGGCGGCAGGGTTGATGATGTACCATGGCTTCTCGATTTCAAAGTGCTTGGTCTTCTGAGCCCGGAGGATCATGAAGTCGATCCGCTGAGTTGCAAGCTTCCTCGTTAGACTTAGGGCTTGTGACGAGATTGGTGCATGTGTGTATGTGCTTCAGCTCCAGCTTTGGTTTGCCACCGCCCAAAGAAACAACTTGTCCCATTCCCGTTCCACGAGCCTCCAACATCGAAACAGCCAGGGCCGTCTGGACATGATCTTCGGCTGCCCAGAAGATCCAATACTTCGTGGTTATGATATGCAATTTAATTCATATTGATATACAATGAAGACCCCCTTTTCCCTTAAGACATACATGAATTTGCATCATATGCTTCTATGAACACATCGTAAGGAGGGATAAGTACTCAATTCCCTGGCCAAGTCATCCTCCGAACCGAAGTACCGGATGCTTCAGGATAGAGAGAAGGCGACAAGGGTGCGGGTGGTTCGAGTATGGGGTTATGCGGATCGCAAGTCATGGGCCTGGGGTGTAATACTACACACAATTACGGTTCTTGTACAGCTCCTTCTTGATGTAGACTAAATAATCATGTTGGATTGTGGAAGAGATGCTTGATGTTCATGCGTGAAACGCTTCGTTCTATGGGGGCTGCTCTGTTTAGAGAGCCGCGGGCCATCAGCCTCAAAGATTCAAAGATTCCGGGATGCTTGCAGCAGAGCTGCTTACTCAACGCCACGTCGGCGAAGCCCATCTTGGACTCAGAAGTCTTCTCTGACGCAATTCCGCGGGATCCGCGGGCCATCTTCCTCAAGTTCGGTTTGAGGCTTCATCATGCTTCATTCTGCTTCATCATGCTTCATCGCTCACGCGCATGGCAGGCACGACACATGACTGTGTGGGATTGTCCATCCGGTTTAGGTTTCTACGCTCACGGCCAAGCACATTCGGGCGCCGCGCATATTTAAACCGGCAACTGCTGATTGCTGTATTATGTGTCGGTGACCGGACTGCATGTGGCACCATCGAAAACCCAACAAAAGAAGGCACAACAGACATAGTCCCAGATACTCTGAGACCGGCCCGAAGTTGTCCGACAACTCTGACACGTAGTTCAGTGGCAGCTCCTCTGCGTAGTGGAACTACGTCGACTACGTGAACAGAAAAGCCTCCACAATCGACCGCCTTAGTGTGCCACTGAAGTGCAGCCTTAGTGTGCCACTGAAGTGCGCCCTACTGGTAGCCAGGCGGTGTACCGTGTCGGAACAGCCAAGTGTTGCGCCTGGGAAGGCAAATTGCATGACCATGGCATCTGCTCGAACATCGGTGGCTTAGTCTGTCCTCAAGTTTGCCGAGGAGGGCTGCACTTTGTGAGGTTCGACTTGCCGTAGATGCAGACGCATCATCTCCTGCCAAAGCACATTGGGCTAAAGGCATGAATCCATGCATCATGTCAGCCATAAAACTTGAAGGCTTTGAGCAGTGGTATATACTCCTGCATGCGAAGCTTGTTGATGGGCATCTTGGTTGCCAGCATGACGTGAAAACTTGTCTACAACGCCCATGGTTGGCACGACTTCGCCTCTATGGCAAGCCGTGTCAAGGCAGAATACAGAACCTGACCCAGGGCCATCGTCCTAGACAGCTGTAGGGTTTGCGTCAACACACAGCGTGTGGGGATGAGCCTCTCTTGCTGACTGGAACAAGGATCTCTAACCAAAAAAGGCAACATGTGGGAACCACTCTCAGCCACGGCCCATGGGAGAAGTCAAGCTCCGACGACAAATAAAGAGTGTTAGCCGCAAAACTGATTGGATCAAACCGATGAGGCCCATGAAGCAGCTAAACCAGTGACGACCATGCCCCATGGAAAACAAAGGTAACATTGGCTTTGGATTTGCCTGTGTTGGCCTGTCACAGGGTGGATCGAGTGGTTTGGAGGGCGGGCTGGGCTCGTCTGAAGAACCGCATCTCGGGCTTGTTCTGGCCTCCTTCATTAGGACTCATAAGCGGGGAACTCTAAGAAACTTAGACTGAGAGGTAGTGACAGGTACGTGATTAAGATGGGAGCCTCCGTGCGTGTTCGCGAAGATCGAATGGCTTACCAAAGCAGGCGTCGGCCTGGGCAGCCAATCAGCGACTCAAGCCGATTTCTGGGGCGACTCTCTATCAGGAAGTCCACAACTTATCGCTTCCGCCAGCAAAGCAAAACTAACAACAAAGTACCACTCAGGCCCAAGAGGCTGCATGGAAGTGAGTACTGGTGGCAGAGCTCCAGGAGGCGGACATGGAGGACATGCCGGCTGTGCGGGCCTCAAGGCGCGCTCGTCGTAGCGATCCTCATTGAAGGCGATGTCAGCATGCAGCGTCTGCTACAGCATCATAGGGACCCTAAGGGTTCAAGGCGCTGTTAGAACCCTGAAACCAGGCTGCTCACGACGCAAGGCATGCTATAAACTCCTTTGCCTGTCGATTCGGGGAGTTTCGGGCTTGTATGATGATGCTTCGGGTCCGGGCTTTATGAGGAACAGGCACATGAAGTTTACAGCTTGCACCGAAAGAACGTGCAACATCAAATAGCTCATCTCTTGCGCTTTTGTCAAATGCGGCGGAGCTTCCCTGAAGGAGTCACTCTCCTGCGGCGGCTACAGTCTTTATCGCCGCTCTCCAGACAAACAACTTGGCAAAACGTTTGCAATCTGGTTCTCACGTATTGAGTGAATCTGTCGATGGCTTAGGCTGCCGACTCTGTGGTCTTTTTGAGGGCAAAGCGGGATTGGGGATCGGGCGGCAGCTCATAAAATGCACAAGGCAAAGGTACTGTGAGATTGGAGTGCCAGAGCTCTCTCCACTCTTGGTGATCATTTCATATACTCTTATGGAACACCCCCCGAACCCAATACCTACAAGGTTACTGTTTTCAGGCCGGGGTGGGGAGTGAGTGTAGGAAAGAAAGCAAGGCCAGGGCCTATTGCTTGACATTTGCCTGGTAGTCTATCTTCAAGGGAAGCATGAGTTCTTTGCACCTTCCCGCAAACTCCTGGTTCATGTTGCGGAGTTTGCGTGACATCTGTTCCAGCTCCGACATCAGCGAAGCCATCAACGGACGCCATGGCTCCGACATGTCTGGTGGAGCCATCAGCTCCTTTAAACATGTACAAACAGCCTACATTGCGAGGTTCCTCAAGAGTATGCTCAAGCGATTCAAGCACTTTCCAAGGCACGTAGCTTGCTTAAGTTGCATTGCATATGGGGGGGGGGGAGGGAGGGGGGAGCATCGTCAAGCATCTGTCATCGTCATGGGTGCCACGTCTAAAGAATTCTTTTGAACAGAGATACAGAAAGATGCGAAGGACAGGCGGGCTGGGGAATGCGACAATGCCTTGCCAAGATGACAGCCTGTCCTGCCTTGTCTCATTCTGGAATCATCGGTCGCAGGTCTCTTCCCAACACCAACCCTGAGAATTACCTTGCCCAACTATCAACCCTCAACCACAACTCCCCGTTTGCATGGACTAAGTGCCCTAAGCTCTGCATCTCCGAACCCTGCTCAACAGCCCCGAAACCTTGGTTTAGCTTTCAATGCCGGCCTATGCCTAGTAGAGCCAGCACAGTGATGACCATTCGTCTCCTCCGCAACAAAGATGCAAAGTGTTGTAGGGCATGGGAGGCATGGGAATGATGCATGATGCCATGTGCCATGTAAAGGGCATCCCCACACCACCCCGGAAATGCGCTCTAAATTGAGCCAGAGCTCACCACCGACGAGTATGTGGAGGCCTGACATCACATCTGCAGAATCCTTGGCCCATTCCACATCCGTGCAACCACACACTAAAGAACATCCTCGGGGAGGGGGGAGGGGGGAGAGGGGGGGGAGGGAGGCGGAAAAGGAGGGGGAGGGGGCAGGAGGGACAAATCATGGTGGGCAGCGCATGAACTCTTGGCATTCCACCTTTTGCTGCTAGCATCACTCCAATGACGGCATTGGATCTCACCACGCTGCAATCTCATGAGTCGGCATTTAGTGCTCTTTGTACTATTCTTACGACTCAGTGCGTCCTTACCATTGCGGCAATTTTTGCCTTCCGCCGAGGCTCTGCAGGCTTGGAGACAGGCGGCAGGCACAGAGCCAAACAGCAAGTCAGCAAGTCAGCAAGATCAATCATGAGCTCTTTCGGATCTAGAGAAATGAGCAACGGGCAGGGCCACCGAAGTGAAAGCTGAAGCGAACCCATGCCAAGACTTCAAGAGGGTTTCTGGCTTTGTTCAGGCAAGGGTTCCGGTGATTCTAGATTCCCGAAGCCAGCGGAGCTTGACATGCTGGCACTTGATGCGCTTAGAGTTCTGTGCTTTGGGTCCGAAACCCCATGTAGCCAGCAGCTCCTGCAAAGCCGAGAAAGCATTCGTCTCGGGATGTGGTTTGATGGTTTAGGGCTTGCGTAACGTAACCGCAAGACTCCTGCATACGAATCTGCTGTACGACTTGGGTGGGTCTTGTTTTTGTGTAGTTCAGGGTCGGATTTAGCCCGCCCCCCTATACCGGAAAATCTTCACAGATCCAACGCAACTGTTCCTGCCGGGTTGCGCTGGAGCCAGGCTGTTCCTGCAACTAAGCCCATGAGAATCCAGAACATTGCGGTCTACTTAAGGGCATTGTCCGTTGGGGTAGGTCTTAGCCTTAGCTGTCATGCAAAGACTTCCAACCAGGGAAGATGGGAAGGAGGCACTGTCACTGGACCTGGTATGTGCCGGCACTGCAGTCGTCGCAGCCTTGGCTGAGAGAGGCCCGAGGGCACGGGGCAGGTAGGATTCAAAGTTAAGCCATAGACAAGCCCGAGTAGCAAAGCGCGTCAGAGAGAATAAGCAGCAGTGGCATCTTAGGACGAATCTTGCAACAAACAACAAGATACACCAAAAACGCATTAAACACTTAATATAAAACAAGCAAACTCTTCACGCACAGAAGGGTGAACACTACTCGTACCAAAACAATATCAAACAAGTAAACTCTTAACGTACAGAAGGGTGAACACTACTCGTACCACAACAACATAGTTGCACCACACAAACAACAAAACAAACAAAACAAACAAAACAAAACAAACAAGACAAACAAAACACAAACAACACAACAAACAGACAAACAAACAAACCAAATACTGAATACACACACACACACACACAAACAAACAAACAAACAAACAAACAAACAAACAAACAAACAAACAAACAAACAACCAACCAACCAACCAACCAACCAACCAACCAAACACACACACACACACAAAAGCAAGCGCGCGCTTTTCGGAGCTTCCTACTTTAGTTGGAAGGCAGAATCTCATAAGCACGACTGCTCAGCAGCCCTACACACACCGTGACGTATGCATGTAAGAATTTCTCTTTCTGTCTATTCCTTCTGTCTATTCCTGAGATCGCAGTTCCCCAGTCTGCGCGCAAGCCAACCCTGCCATGGAGTCTACAGGGGTTTTGATTTCAGGGATGCGAAGGTTTTAAGGTTGGCTTCGAGCCCCCAGACCCAAACCTTCAGCCCCAAATCACCCCGAAAAGCAGTGCACTGTGCGGGATGGAAGCCTGCGGCACCAGCCCGCGAGAAGGTGCCAGCGGCGCACTCCACGCAGCCCGACTGGGCCGTGAGGCCTGGAGGCGTCCCGATGCAGCATGCACTATAAAACCACCAAGCCCCAAACCCGCCATGAGCCCTTTGCCTGCCGGGCTGGCTGAAATCGCGGTCCGCAACCCTGGACTCAACAACCCGAAGCTCACTGTCAACCCTGGCATCCTCCAGCCCATTACAAGAGCACACAACACTCTAAAACTAAAACATTCATGGCCTTCTGCTGGGTTATGTCTGCCCGCAGGGCAGTCCTGTCGAGTGCACCGGTTGAAGACTGGTTTGAAGGTTCGGAGTTTCAGGTGTCCGTTCAATGCTCGTCCTTGGAGGATTTTGGTATGAAGACAGTCGTCCTGCATTGGACGATACCAAAAACACTCAGCAGCTGAGAACAGCTCTGGGGAATAACCCTGGTTGGTTTTTCGACTCGCCTCGGCATTAAGAGACAGAAATAGCGTTACAGTGGCTGCTGCCAACACCGTGGCTGACGGATTGGAGTGTCACCCGCTACGACGTACTGGCCGCCTTTGTCTTCCATCGAGGGTGCTTAGACCCTGCTTCAACCTAAACTGAAAAACCATTTGCAAACTAACAGCATGATGCGGAAGTCCTCGCACGCGGTGCTCTCGGAGGTCTCCCCGTCCTGCTGTTGAGCTGCACGGATGCACAGAGACACAGACGCACACAGAGTTATGGCTGGCCTCTGTGTTGTGCCTGGAATGGCCCGAGTAGCTTAGCAGCAGCTTGGATCTGCACAAGTCCTAGATCGACGAACTGGGCCTTTTTAAGCACTGTGGATCTCTGCGCACCGACACGTGAGAAGGCTCGAGCCCCTATTTAATTGACTACCGATCACGGAGTACTTGTCTTGCACTTCTTGATGCAACTATCTCGATTCTGAGGCCTCATGACTTCTTTGTCAAGCACACGCTCAAGTTCGATCCTTGAGGCACAACCTACACCCTTCATCCCCCTGTCAGTCCGCGATGCCATACTTGCCGACACTGCAAGGAGTGCAGTTCTTAGGTGCTTGGATGGGTGGCTTGGGAAAGGTTCAGGGTTCCAATTCAAAATTTAATAACATCAAAACCCACCCCCTTCAAATGCAAGACATTGATACAGCTTCTTAGGATCCCTGCACCTACAGGCTACCCAAGCCTGATGAACTGATGAACCACACCAACGCCAAGACCTCATTTGCAAAGGGCTACGAAGGGCATGCGGCGACTAAACTTTGAGAGAACCCACATCGACCAGTCTCCTGTTGGGCGGGACGGTCTCTGTTGTTGACTTAGCAGCTGAAAAACCCTAAACCCTGAACCGTAAACCCTAAACCCCCAGTGTTTCCAGCAAACTGCAGTTCTTTGCTGCGCCCAGGTGCGGCTGCCCCCGGCGAGGCAGAGAAGCTTCCAAGGGGACAAGGCTCACAGCCCGTGCGCAACTCGTTGACGATGAAACCGGCCTGCTCCGCTTGCTTTGGGTTACGGGCAAGGTGCCTCCTTGCGGCATCCATTTTCAGGACCTAGGTCTACAACTTCGTGTTTTTTTGAGCTGTGCAACAGGCGTTCATTGTGGCAGCTTCCTTTAGTGCGGAAGCCTGGCATCTAAGCCTGCCACCATCTGAAGCATGAGCTTCATCAGGAATCATGTAAGCCGATTACGACACCTTTGTCGCTGGTCCAGTGCTTGGACTTCTGCTTTGTGCAGCATGGTTGTCCGCTGGGATGTGGAGGAAAGAATTACTAAACCTGAGGTCGCCCAGTCTGACACTATGATATCGTGAAACAAGGCGTGCAACAACCTTCAGTCCAAACCCCTGTAGTTACTATGGTTTCAAAACGTAGCAGGTTGGCAGCCTCAGCCCCGTGCCATGACGAATGGTTTAAGTTTGGTAGGCGGTGCTCCCAAACGCCCAAACGCTGCTGGTTCCATGACAGAACGTACTGGAGCTTGAAAACAATGCACTCGTGGCACATGCGCTGTTGCTCGATACTCGGTGGGCCAATCAACAAGATTTTGCTTGACAGAAGAAGCTGGTCTCATTTTGTAGAGCCTACCACCCAAGCACCCTGAACAAGCATTGGCGTTCACAAGGCTTCACTTACACAGACCCGACAAGAAATTTTGGATCACTCATATGCTAGGTGCTTGCGAATGCTAAGGCCTGGCTCGATCAAAAACGGCAAACCTCAAAGCGCGACATGGTCTGGCCTCACACTGCGAGCAGGACTCCTCGCGAAGGACACGCTTGGATAAGCTTGGGTCCATACGTGTGCATCAGCTGCTGCTTCACTCCGGACTCTATCCCGGCATCAAGGGCCCAGTGAAGAAGGCACCTACCAATAGCCGACGACAGAACAAGGAAAGCTTGTCGAAACTTCCCCAAACCCCATGAACGTCACATGGTACTGTGGCCTCAATTTGTGTGCTTGGACAACTTCCGGCTGGCCTGCCGGTGAGAGCTGTAGCGGGCCGGCTGGCATTGGTCGCAACCTGGGTGACTGCCATTCAACGGGTAAGTTGTAGGTAGGCCAAAACGAGAGCGAGATTAATCCCCCATTTTATAAGCTTGGACCAGCAAGCAGCGCTCTGGAGTAGCCCCAAACATTAGGCTGTGGCCTCGAAGCATGAGGGGGCAGGGGGGGCAGATTTCGATTGGGGTGTCGTCGCAGCCTGCCCACCGAAGGCACAACACCCAAAAAAGGAGCTGAAAGCCGAAACAGTCCTTTTCAACAATGCAGTGGTCAAGTTCTTAAATGCTTCGACAGCAAAGCTCCTGAAACCGGAGCATGGGCCCGCTTGAACCGCCACACCGCGTAGCCCCGACGGCTTACGTTCACCCCCGCGGCCACTCACGACTTACCAATGCCAAGCCCCAAATCTCACATTCCGAAAGTGGCTTAGTTTGGAGAGGATCCCTGCAGCCCTGAATCGTATCCGATATCTCATGCCAAGGGCTGTTGGGGCCGCTGTAGAATCCCGCTCCGCAGTCCGAGCATTCGGTCGCACCCTGGGGCGCTTTCAATTTTCGAGGTCGGTGGTGAAGTCTGCAATTTGGAGAGGGGTTGCGATTTGGGGGTCTCAAGCCACAGCCTCTCGGGCTACGTTCAGAAGCGTATAATGAGGATTCTGGTTTAAAGGCTCTAAAGTTTCGACGGCTAAGCAAGGCAGGGTCTCAGCACTGGACGCGATTTTGGAGGCTCCGGGCGTTTACTACAAGAGAAGGGCTGAGCCTTCACCCCCCCAGCCTCCATGCTCATCTGGCCGGGGTCGCAATCCTCACAAGAGGTCGAGCCAGACCTGGCGCCCCAAACCCTCAAAATCTGCAGATTAGCCGGTGTCAGGGTCGCCCATCAATTCCATTATGCAACCGTTGTTGATTATCAGCTTGTGGGGAGAGAGAAGTTCGCAGTAAGGAGAATTTTGAAGCAAAGACAGCACAGGAGCCTACGATTCGATAGTTGCGTCTTTATGAACTTGTTATGAGCTTATAGCCTTGTTCAACTCAGGGCTTCGCAATGCTTCGTGGCGTCAGAGCTTAGCAGCAGTCTGAGATAGCCTTTGCCAATTTCGGCCGGATTATGGTGTATCAGATACCTGCTCAGAAATGGTCAAGGGACATTTGGGTACTTGGCTTTCCTGGCAGTGGCACAGCGCTTTGCGGGCCCGGAACTTCTAGCACAAGCAATTCAATATGTATATATATATATATACCCCACATGTGCCAGAACCGTGCACCTCACAATCCGAGATCCCCCCGTCTCTCATCCGAGCTTCTGGTTGGAGAAAGTCTTCACGGGGCACTTCTCGCACCTTGCAAGTGACCGAAACCCAAACCGAAGGCCCCCCTCACCGAAAGCAAAGCAAAGGGGAACAACAACAAATCCCAAGTTGGCCCAAAACAGGCACCATGTCCGCCATACAAGAGCCGCAACCCTAAACGGGCGTTCATCCAGGGCTTGGCTTGGGGAGTTGGCATTACAATTCACGTACAGCGTTTTCCTCGTCATGGCGCGTTTTTGCATTGGCTGCCCCGAAGATGTTGTGGAAGCGGCCAGGATCGCAGCCCAAGCAAGTGTCGACGGAGCTCGCCTGCTTCATGAAAGACACCGATGATAAACAGGCATGACAAGCAACCAATGCCGGAAGGCTCCCAGAAGGCCTGGTTGCCGGAATCCTGCCCGCTAGTTGGTATCTGTAGGGGATTCATTTAGGATACCCTGCACGAGCGAGGTGCCTGAAACCATGGTAGGCTTAGCTCACGCCCCATCCCTTAGTATTAGAACCGGTCCCAGTCGACATAAAAAGAAAGATGAGGTGTCTCTACTCCATCCAAGGCAAAGATGAGCAACCAGGCACTGCAGTGGCAAACTCTTGCACCTCACGCTCTGGACACCAAAGCTGCCAATCCACCCAAACCAGTGACCAGTGTCACAAGCCCGACAGAAAGCCAAGGACAACAGCTTGTCCTGTAAAATAAATTTCCGGCGGCCGACGAGGAATCAAAAAAAGTCGGGACACAAACTTCAGAAACCGTTCAAGCCTTCCAACTCGAGTTGGGGGCCTGAGGTTGCGGAATATTTCTGGGGCCTGAAAGCCTGGAGGCCGAATACACCGAATACACACGGAACCACCCTAAAGCTGCGCTAGGATGCTACATGTCATGTGCGGGGCTGAAGCTACATGGCCAAACTCCTCTATTTAGGACTTGAGCCATTTGAGGGTTCAGGCTGTTTGCCCCTTTCATAACTCCTTTAGGCAGACTTTCAGGAAAGCGGCGCCCACGCTGGTACTCCATGTCCCAGGTGTGCAGTTGTAACCTGAGATCTGAGATGTCGATCCCTCCAGAGGGTCCTCTGTGAAGACAACTGGGAATTGGGTCGATGTGTTGCATGAGGTGTGGGAGCTGTATCGTACAGCAACAAGCGGCAGCCATAATGAAGACAAACTCGGCGGAAGCTCAAACCAAGTACGAACCTTCTTGACCCTCCGACCTCTGCCCCTCCGAAACATGTATAGCACCATATTCGCAACAGACAGGCCCTCCATGGCCCAAGGCTAATGGTGCTTGGGCTTCTGCTTTTGCCTGGACTCCCCGAACCCAAGCTGCACTTACCAATCTCCAAGCCATGCAACTGATGTAACCCTCAAAACCCTCAGCCCTAGAAGACGAGTGGCAGCTCTCTAGCCCCTCGATACTCCAGCGTCCACTGGGACATGACCTGCATTTGGCAGGCTGCGTGAGCTCTTGTTGAACCTCCCGGCAGAGTTGTCGGCTGGGTTCTCTGGGACCGCATGCCCTCTAGAAATCGGTTGAATATAGCATATTTCGACCCCTGTTTGACCCATGTTTTCAGCAGGGCTGTCGGAGCCAGTATCGGTATCGGCGGTACCTTGTGCATCCCATCTGTTCCAACGACGACATCTTGCTGCCACCAGCAAGATGCTAATCGTGTACAAGGGTCTCATTTTATACACACGCCGCAGCTACTCCAAACAATTCTGTGCAGAGCCCGTCCTCAACCATCACGACTTTAACCCCTTAAGCCTTAAGCCCACTTCGGCATGTCCTGCACTGAAATTTCGAGGGAGTCCTCCGAAAATATCTCTCAAGCACCCAAAACACGCTCTGACTCTGCCGCCCTGGGGCGTGCAGGTGTCTTCGCTGCTGGCACCAGGGAGCTCGCCGAAGCGACCTGCGGTGCCTTGGCTTTCGGTACTTGACAAGGATCTGAAATCACCTCTGGGGTGCTTAGCCCGATCTGATACTCAGATAGACAAATGCAAAAGGCTTCTGGGAACTGACATGAAATCATGATGCCTCCGTGAAATCTCAGCCGGCCCTCTGACTGGAAGCACGTCGTGAGTCAGGGCTTGGGTGTTTTTCGTCTGCTGAACTGGGCCTCACTATCATGATCCATTGACCACTGGCGCTCTACCATCCTTACCCACCTTTGAGCAAGCCACAGTTCGCGCACACGTCCTCGAGGACTGGAGTGGCTCGAGGCCCAGTTCGAGGTTTCAGCTCTTTGGAGTGCGTGATGCTCTGGCATCTCTTAACAGATTCCGACATCAGATCTTCGGAAGCCTCCTTACATGTGCCCAATCTGCAGACTCTTCATCCTGTTCATACAGCACCCCAGGGCACGAACAAACCTGGCAACAAAATGGCAGTCACCCACCACTCTTGTGCCCATGATCTCTCTTTCGGCGTCTGGTCTTGTGATAACAGTTCGGACTATACACTTCAGGTTCAACACATGGTGCTCCTCGCTGGCCCCGGTGGCGTTGCTCCACTGACCGGCCTCAACAATTCCACTTGGGATCGAAGCCTTTTACCAACTAGGCTGGCGTCCTCCTTGTAGCTGCTGCAATTTCCAAGACTTTGGGCTAAGGGCTGGAGGACACTGAGATACTCGACCACCCAGTACACTTTGTCCAAGAGGCCCTTCACAGGCCCTTCACGCATGGGCGATGCAGGCAGGACAGTCTCACCTCGCACTCAGAGCCTCGACTACCTTCTTCACCGATCGACGAGCCAAGGTTTGAACATCCCATTCCGACCCCTGTAGCTCGAACCTCGAAGGAATATGAAAACCTAAGCTCTCCAAAAAAGGCACTGAGGGCCACTGGAGGCATTCTGAGGACTCCGGCTAAGCAGTCGATGCAGGTCGTTGCACCGAGGAGGTCGCTCCACGTTCCCCCCAAGCCTCATTGGCCAGCCGAAGCCACGCAATAGCTCTAACCCTACAAGCCTTTGAGCTTTCGAAGCCACCCGAAACCCCTTTGATTGGAAGACGCGTACGAGGCTTGCATGCAAACTTGCTAAAGGACCTGCTCAGTTCTTCCTAAGAATCATGACAAATGCGCATGCTGTAGCTAGTTTCTATTGGCCACCCTTACAAGCAAAAAGAGAACACATCTCGGGCTGGGGTCAAGAGTAGCCAATGTCCTACTCAAAAAGGCCTAGGAATCTACAAAACCTACAGAGCAGCAATGGGAAGCTGTGCATCCAGAGGAGCGCAAATCATCAAATCTTGGGTTTTCTTGATCTCCAGCGTCTAAAGACTCAGGGGTCGCCGTCTTGAATCATCCTACCGCTCCGTAGCAGGGAACTAGGCGCAAGGAAAATCTGGTTCCCAAGTTTTCGCCCAATAGCCCTCCCTAAACCTTGAACCAGGGTTTACTTCCTCCCATCCAAGTGGCACTGCGTGCAGGAGTCCAACTCGCTCCCTCCAGAACTCACCTGCCAGTTCTGCTTCTGGGGGCTTCCGGGGGCCTCTCTGCCCTTGCCAAACCCCCAAGAGAAATACGACAGGGCCTTCATTCAGGGAAAAGTCATGTTTGTAATCTATAACTCTGAGCTTCGAGCAAAGGAAAATACCGAAAGTCTCGGCATCCGAAACTTACCAGCGCCGAAAGTCAGACTTTCGGAGCACCCAAATCAACCTGAAACCCAAACTTGACGGAGTCTCATAGTCACGATCCAAGGTTGCAGCTTGCAAGCTATAGCGACTATTGACAAGTCACGACTTGGGCCGAAGGTCACGTCAAGTTGATGCGGCAGACTCATTCCCGTCGCATACGCTTACGCCAACCCTGAAGGTTCCTTTCACTGCCCAGGGTTTAGGGTCAACACGATGCGGTCACGCGGCTGAGAACCGTCCAACTGGGCATGCCTCGACAGGGCACGCAAGGGGTCGGGATTTCGAGCGCAGCGCAGAAAAGCACAGGCCGGAGCTATGGAGAAACGTCTGTTACGAGTAGGATGCACGCAGCTCACACAAGCCTCGATAGAAAGCTTGGGCCAAATGTGGACATGGCACACATGCAGATGCTCGGCCCTGTGGTGCAAATTCTTTACCCTAAGGTGCAGGCAGCCAGCCTGGCAAGTGGTGTTTACTGCAGCTGCAACGGCTGAGCTCCATGTGCCTCTCGAGAAGTCTTTGTTGGATTTGGATGTCGGGCAAATTCGGGGCACGGGGAAGTGGCAGAACTCTCTTTAATTCCGAGTGTCTGAGAATCTATGAGAGTCTTAACCGGCAGCCTTAAAATCACACCTGGAAGATAGACGTGTGTAGCTCTCACTGTCTTGAATGGATTCGACGATCCCTGATCGGAAAGCCAGTTAAGACACCAATCTCTGTCTCTGCCG
The DNA here is from genome assembly GCA_905221605.1 of Symbiodinium natans. Taxonomy (NCBI): domain Eukaryota; class Dinophyceae; order Suessiales; family Symbiodiniaceae; genus Symbiodinium; species Symbiodinium natans. The sequence goes on along the minus strand of CAJNDS010002207.1, from coordinate 264,873 downwards.
CGAGCTCGACATCCAAACGAAACTCTGACCCTTGATGTTACTCTGTACCCTGCAAGCCTTACACCCAGGCCGACCAAAAAAAAGGCATGCCTCATTCGTTCTGGACCCCACACACCTAGAAATCCGGAGAAAAACCCTGAAGCCGCCAACATTGCGCAAAGCAAGACCTGGGCCGCAGTCCACGCAGTCGGTGGCCCCGAAGATCTCACTGTAGCGGCCCGGGGCGCAAGGTTGGCATTGAGCCTTGGGGAAGTGTACAGCTGGACTAAGTCCTCTCAGCCAAGACTCCTCTCAAACCCTCTATCCTGGGAGTGCTACCTTGGATGCTGCCGGCCCTAGGGCATACAACAGGCGTACATGACTAGGCTAAATCGATCTTTGGGCTACAAGGATCCGGGTCAAAAGGCTAAAATACAAAAACGAATTCACACATATCTGGATATATATATATATATGTGTGTGTGTGTATCTATGCGTATATATGTATGTGTATATATATATATATATATATATATATATATATATTTTTCATATATATATATATATGTTTTTATCTATACATATATATATATATATGGCATGTCGTCATGACAAAAGCACTGGGCGAAGTTCAAGCCTGGGAGTCTCTAAACGGACCCTATCCACCGACTGCGAAACAGGGAGAACTCAGCAGATGCGGAGCGCACCCCAGGTTCCAGAAATCGTGCCCTGGACTACGTCTACGTGCTCTCTGTGGCACTTTCGGGGCAACCCCTAAACCCACCTCTCCCAATCACTTTGAGGGTGTGTGCTCTTCTTTCAACAGCTTGCAACTATAGTAGCTAGGCGCGCAGGCGCGCAGGCTCGAGTTTCTGAAAACAAACTGGAACTGGATTGACGAGGAAAGCAGCTGTGCTGGTGGCCGCAGGGACAACGCTGAACCTGCCATCATCCACTGGGTATTTCCTATTCAGGGACCCTAGGATGTGGAAAATCCCAGGTCGATTCTCTATAAACCCCAGGTTGGTGGCCCCAATGCCCAACCGGGACTGTTAACCTGGACCCTAGATCGTCCTTTACATGCATGGGCTTGGCAATGCTGCAATGCATCCCTCACGCCGAGATCATAGGCCACTATGCCACAACGACCCCAGCATTTTCCAGGCCCCTGCTCCCAAACCTGCTTCAAGGGCGTATTCTACTTCAATGCCCGAAGCCTAAGCCAGCAACCCACAACTTTTCCTGAACTCCGAACACCTCTGAATCGCATCGCTTTTCGCGATACTCTGCAGCCACAACCGCTTGGCATGCTTGAGAGGTCGGCAAATATACCGCGCAAGCCCCATGCTCCAATTGTCATTCATTTAGCAACTGGAGGTTCTCGAGGCCCATCTCCAAAGTCCAAAGCTTGGAAACACAGGAACCACAACGAAGGACAAATCCATACCCCAAAGATATCCCGGCCTTCCGGGCGCACAGGCCATGCACGTGTCTGATGTATTGGCGCCCACAGCAGAGCTATAGCGGCCGGCCTAAGGATGAGCTGGACTGCTACTTAACACCATTCGAAGTTTGATTCATTTATTCGGGCGGGCTTGCGACTATGGTTGAAGGGAGTGCGCACCGACCTATTAACCTATTGCTGTTATCCGCGGCCCGCGACACCTCGCAGTCGGTGCACTCCGTCACACCAAAATCCTGCGAGCTTTTTTTGGGGACTGCAGGCGTCGCTTTGGAAGTTTGGGGTCTATAAGATGATGGAATGGGTCTTCGCTGGGTTGGGTGGTCCAGCTTGCGCGCAGGAAAATTCCAGTTGCAGAATTACTCGGTTAGCAAGAGCACCACACCAACTCACAGCACCACTGGCTGCAAGCCCTGCTTGTTGTTGATCTCACTACCAATGGATTGGAGAAGTTCAACAATCAGAAATTACTACGTTAGAAGTGTTGAATGACCGAGTCGAAAAAGGCATGTCCTAGAGATCAGCAAAGAAACTCCCCATCACGAAAACCATGAAACAAATCCACGGCTGGATCCTTTCAGCAATGTACTGCCGAGCCTTCATTGACAAGGTGTCCCCCCCAAACCCCCGCCAAACCCTGAGCCCTCAACTACACAAGCCGCCCTGGGCGCTTCCTGGCTGAAAGTCCCCGCCCGGCAAGGGTTGCACTCGCTGAGCGAGGCGGCCCCGGTTGAGTTGCCTGATTGGGGAACTCGAAACTTAAGGCAGCTGGATTCTCTTCGACAAGGCTTTCGTTTAAAAGGCTGAAGAGTACAGGCTTAAGGGTTTCGGAGGCTTTCTTGCTTCAGAGGGCTCAGTGGCTGAGCAGGTACCGACTTTGTAATGGGGGCTTTTGAGTTCAGCTTTGCAAAGCCTGTGGTGGCGTAAAGCCT